>SJYV01009361.1:1593-32764 GCA_006410875.1 Neotragus pygmaeus | reverse complement strand
CTCCACCGCCATCACCTCCGTTCTTCCTCGCTCAGCAGAGGCCTCTCCCCTCGGGGCAGGACACGTGGCCCTCAATGTAGAGTCAACAGAAGGGGTGGCTCAGTTCTCTAGCCGGGAGTATTCACGTTTCTTAACTTTCAGATCTTTGAGGTTGGAGAGGAACGATGTTGGTTCAAACAGGCCCAGCCAGAGGGATGCCGGGCCGGTGGGACAAGGGGAGTCTGAGGAGGTGAGGGGGTGGGGGGCTCTGAGAAGGTGGGGAGCCAGAGAACTCATTCAGAGTCTTACAAGCTTCGTAACCTCAAGTAAATGACATTACCATTCTGAGCCTCGATTTTCTCCTCTGTACAGTGGGGATAACAATAGCAGCCACCTCCTCCTAAGGCCGTTGTTGTTGTTTAGTTGCTAAGTCATGACCGACTCTTTACGACCCCATGGACTGCAGCACACCAGGCCTCCCTGTCCCGCACCATCTCCCGGAGTTTGCCCAGGTCCATGTTCATTGAATCGGTGATGCCATTCAACCACTTCATTCTCTGCCGCCCTCTTCTCCTAATGCTGTTGTGAGGGTTAAATGAGTTCATCCTTGAAAAGTTCTCCAATCACTGCTGCTGCCCTGTGGCCCTGCCCCACCAGGGGCACACCCTCGCGCCGGGCGCAGGTCTGATCACAGCACTGCTGCCCTTCACTGGCCCCTCCCCGCCTCACCGTGTCTGGCCCCTCAGCTTCTGAATGGCCATGAACACCCCCTTGCTGTGTTCCTCTGTTGTGCCTTGATGCATACTGGTTCTCCCCATCCCTTGTACATCCCAAACTCCTATTTATCCCTCAAAACCCAGCTCCTTTATTCCCCTCGCAAGACTTCCCTCCCCACATGTTCTCATTAGTTACTGTCCCCATTCCTTTCTGCTCCTTCTGTATCTGTTGTCACACTTGTTCTGTTGCCCACTCACTAGGCTGTGCGCTCCTTGGGTCAGGAACCAAGGCATGGGACGAGGCTCAGACAAGACAGGGACTCAGTGCCAAAGGTGATGGTGGCAGTGGCCACCCAGCGTGCGGGGATCTGAAAAGAGCCCAGGAGACCTCAGGGGCAGCAGTAAGGCTGACACTCGGGAGGCGGCCCAGCTGTGCCCCTGCCCAGGGTTCCCCCGGTGCCTGTCCCAGCTTTGGCCGTGACCTCTCTGTAATCCAGGGCATCTCAGTCCCCTTTTCTGAGCCTCACTTTCCTTTTTATCAAATGATCCACAGCCAGTGGGGCACTTATGAGCTGGGAAGTACCCCAGCTGCTGGGAGGCTGAACACAGAGCCTTATTTTGGTTTGGTTTTCATCCCTGTGCTGTCTTTCAGGCGACCTAAGCAGGGCTCAGGGAAGTTGTGTGCGAGCCCAGGGCCACATGGCAGGCGGGGACAGAACCAGGGAGGTTCTGGGAGGCAGCACATGGTAAGGAGGGAACTCAGGCTCAGGGATCAGAAAAGCTCCACCAGGGACTCAAAGGCCTGCACAGCCACGTGTCTTCTGCCCTGGTTCCCGTCACGCAGTGAGCTTCGAGCCCACCCTTCAGGGTCGTGGTGATGACCCAACTGTGTTCAGGGGAGCACCGGACCCAGGGGCTGCCCAGCCCAGGGCCGGCTCTTCCCTCGCTCATCCTGGGTGAGCAGAGGGTGGCTGGTAAGTGACTGGGCTGTGTCCTCTTCTTGCTTTCTAGGTTAACTACATACTGGAATCACGAGCAAGCACTGCCCGGGCTGACTATTTTGCTCAGAAACAAAGAAAACTGAACAGACGTACAAGCTTCAGCTTCCAGAAGGAAAAGAAATCAGGGCAGCAGTGACGGCGGCCTGCAGCTTCAGTCTGTTGCCAGAGCTCAGAGCCGCCTGCGGGGCCAGGTGGCTCTTGCCCACCCCGTGTCCTGNTCTCTGGTGGTGGAGTGAGGGGGCTGCTCTTTACTTGTGGTGCACAGGCTTCTCATTGTAGTGGCTTCTCTTGCTGCAGAGCACGAGCTCTCCCAGGCTCCAGTAGTGGTAGCACACGAGCTTAGTTGCCCCTTGGAATGTAGAATCTTCCCAGACCAGGGATGGAACCAGTGTCTCCTGTATTGCAAGGCAGATTCTTAACTGCTGGACCACCAGGGAAGCCCTAATCTTATATTTCTAAGGCCTTCTGCTTGTTGAATTAAAAAATTCTATATTAAGAGAATAAGTGTTTTGCCTCTCATGTCTTGTTAGTGAACTGTGATTTTTATCATCTGGAAATAGCCATCTTTCTTTTTAATTGTAATGGCATATAGCTGGATTTTTAAAAATCCAGATCAAAACTTGGTTTTTTAATATGGGAACTTAACTCATTCACATTTTGTATTACTAATATATTTAAATATACTCATATTATCTTGGTTTACGTTTTCTATTCAGTTTTTTTTTCCTGTTTCTTCTTGCTGTCTTTTATTAGACTGATCGAGTATTCTCATGGTTATACATGTTTTTAAAATCAGCATCTAGAATTAATCCATCTTTATGTCTTCCCATTAAATAAGAAATTTTTACTCTGACTTCCTCCTTCTACCTCTACATGTGTAAGTGATTTTACCAAATTAATTTTATTCTGCTGCTGCTGCTGCTGCTAAGTTGCTTCAGTCGTGTCCGACTCTGTGCGACCCCATAGACGGCAGCCCACCAGGTCCCACCATCCCTGGGATTCTCCAGGCAAGAACACTGGAGTGCGTTGCCATTTCCTTCTAACATGCATGAAAGTGAAAAGTGAAAGTGAAGTCACTCAGTCGTGTCCAACTCTCAGCGACCCCATGGACTGCAGCCTACCAGGTTCCTCTGTCCATGGGATTTTCCAGGCAAGAGTACTGGAGTGGGGTGCCATTGCCTTCTCCTAATTTTATTCTAGTCAAGTTTTACTGTTGGTTTTGACTCCGTTTTTTCCTCTTTTATCTCACAGCATCTGTTTCTTTGGACTATCTTTTGTCATTGTTGTTTTGTTTGAGTTTTTGAGTACCGTAATTATTTTAGAGATAGTATGATTGTGGCAAAACTTCTGAATCCTTGTGTGTTAAAAATGTCTCCAATTTTGCTCTCATATTTGATTGTAAGTTTGCCTTTATAGATTTCTAGGTATGAAATAATTTTCTTTCAGAATTTAGCACCCAAGATTGCTGATGAGAAGTCTGATGCTAATCTGCCTCTTCTCTGATTATAAGTAACAGAAACTGGCTCTGGCTAATTTGTGTAAAAAACATTTTATTGGCAGGTTATTGGGCAGCTCACAGAATTACCCTGAAGGCTGAAAATCAGGCTTGGAAAACCAGCAGGATCCAAGGCGGCCACAAACAAGGGTACTCTGTAGGAATAGTCTGGTTAGGTCATTGCTGCCAGTCTTTGTGGTCACTCCAAATTCAGGTCCTGGATGGAAGAGTTAGCACTCAAACTGCCAAACCTGAAAGCAGAGTTATCTGCCAGGCCCCCAGTAAACACATGTGAGAGGCAGAAAAATGGCTGGAAAGATGTCCACAGCCTAATGCTTGGAACTGATAAACATGTTCCTTTAAATGGCAAAGAGACTTTGCAAATATGATTAAGTTGGACAGTTTGAGAAAGGGTGAGTAGCCTGTATTACCCAGGTGGGTCCAATTACATGATTCCTTAAAAGTAGAGAAGCTCTCCCAGCTGTGATCAGAGGGAGACGTGACTAACACAGAGGGGTCAGAGAGACACAGTATTACTGTCTTTGAGGATAGGGGAAGGGGGCCATGAACTAAGGTATGTGGTGGCTGTTGGTAGCTGGAAAACGCAGAAACCAAATTCTCCCCTAATCTCCAGAAAGGAATGCTGGCACCTTGAGTTTAGTCCTGGACTTTTGATCTACAGAACAGTAAAGTAAAAATTTCTGCTGTTTGAAGCCACTGTGGAAAATTGTTTTGGCCACAACAGAAAACCGGTACACCACACATTTGCAGCATTTCTCTGTCGTGATGCTAGAGCACTGGAAGGCCTCAGTCTGGCGCCGGCTATGACCACTGTGAGCCTTGCAGAGCTACTTTGCCATCTAACACTTCCTCCTGTCTTCCTGCATCCCATCACTCTCTGATGTCCCTCTGATGTTTTCTTTCTGCTAGTTCAGGGGCGGAGAAGGCAATGGCACCCCGCTCCAGTACTCTTGCCTGGAAAATCCCATGGATGAAGGAGCCTGGTGGGCTGCAGTCCATGGTGTCGCTAGGAGTCCGACACGACTGAGCGACTTTACTTTCCCTTTTCACTTTCATGCATTGGAGAAGGAAATGGCAACCCACTCCAGTGTTCTTGCCTGGAGAATCCCAGGGGCGGGGGAGCCTGGCGGGCTGCTGTCTATGGGGTCGCACAGAGTCGGACACGAATGCAGCGACTTAGCAGCAGCAGCAGCAGTTAAGGGGCAGGGGAAGGCCAGTGAACCCCATGTTCTGAATACAGTTCTTTAATAAGTTACCCTGTTGGTTGATTCAGAGCTGCCTTCTGTATTATTGTAAATGTCCCTCCGAGTGTGGAACTCGACTTGCTCTTTCCATTGTTTTAATCATTTATTTGGTTTTTCAGCAGCCAGTTTGGGGATGTGATTTTTCTTCACTCTTGTCAATGTTGTTAAATTTTATCTTTCAAATATTTCAAATTTTCTGATAATAATGCTTTCTGTTTAACAGTGCTATATGAATTTCTTCTTTAAAAACGCTTTGCACCTGTCATTGTAAGAAAACTGGGGTGGAAGGGAATGTGATCTTATGTGTTCAGTTCACCATCTTGATCCAATTGATGCCTGTTACTTACGCTGATTATTCTGAACCTGGGGCTCAGGCAGAATCTGAAGGACTAGAAAGTTCCCTGAAGGGTGGGCCGTGTGGTCAAGTCTCAGCAGGGAGGCACAAGAGGAAGCCAATGGAACACAGAGTTTAGGAGGACCCAGGTAGTGATCAGGTAAGCCCCCTAACAGGAAAAGACAGAACAGACCTGAGTTCAAACCCCAATTTTGCCCCTTTTCAACCAGGTAAATTTAGGCAAGTTTCACCTCTATGAGCTTCAATTTTTTTATTTTAAAATGGGGTTAACACCATCTATCAGACAAGATTGCTCAAAGAATTAAATGAGTCAATATTGGCAATGTGCTTATAGGCTTGGCAGTAGTGGGTATTTACTGAGTGCCTCTACATGGATTAATCTTGTTTAATCCCAACTTTTAAACCTATTACACAGATCAGGAAACTGAGGAATAGGGAACTTAAGTAAGCCGCTTAAGGCTGTAGTCATAAAGTGGCAGAGGAGGGATTTTGAACCTGGGCAGTCTGGCTGTCACGTCTGCACACACACAGTCTGCTGCAGATTACCCTATTGGGCTGAATGCTCTCCTTTGCCTTTCAAAATTTCCTGTGTGGTTTTGGTGGAGGGAGCCAGATTGATTTTAGGAACTAGAAAAGGATTGAGTCAGCAAGAGAGGATTAAGTGGCCCCAGTAACAGGCAAGCTGAAGCTGGTGGATCTTGTAGATTATTGTTTAGAATCCAAGTTTGTTGGCTTACTTGCTTTTATCGTGTACTTATTTTGTGGAGTTAACACTTGCGTATCAGTAACGTGTACATATCTTAAAGGCACAGCTCAATGAATTTTCACATGTGTTTACACCTGAGTATTTACTAACTAGGTCAAGCCAAAGAATGTTTCTAGCCCCCTTGAAGGCTCCCTTGGGCCCCCTCCCAATCTGGCCAAAGGTAACTATTGTACTAACCTCTATCATTTTGGGTCAGTTTTTAGTCCGTTTTTGAGCTTTGTATAATCGAATATAGGGTTTGTGTTCTGTCATGTCTGGCTTCTTTTCCTCATCTTATTTATTTATTTTGATGAAGAATCAGATACTCAGAATCTGTGAGCAGATGACCACATTCCATGAGCAGGTAGTCAAGATCGCTGAGTGGGACCCCAGGGGCTCTGTTTACAGTATAGCCTTTTGTGCAGCTCAGTAGCTAGCTATGGGGGATGGGAAAGAAAAGGGAAACCTGCCCAGGCAGGGCCACCATCTGCTCCTGAAGGCTCTCAAGGTGCCCTGAGCTCGAGGGTGGACGTTCTAGGTACACTGTGTGTGTGAAGTGAATGTTAGTTCCGTTGTTCTTTCTGGGATTCCCCCTTGAGGTGGGACAGCTGCCTGAGTTTGGTTGCGGGTAGAGCATCCTTTGCTTTTTTGCAGCTGTGGTGGTGCAGTGGAAAACTCTGGCTTGCCCTACACACTTGGGTGCAAGTCATGTCCAGGCCTGACTCCAGCCTCTGGGAACCCATTTTCTCAGGGTAGAGGCAGAGCTGTCTTTCCTGTGAAACACTGCCTTCCATGTCCTCCCTCTTGAGGATAATTCCAGCTGCTTTTCTGGAAGAGCCAAGAATTCTCAACCATAAAGGAGCTCTTAAAGTTCTTACACCTAAAGCATGAGAGAGTCCTGAGCTTCGAAATAAAAAGCCAGGTTTCCTTCCAGAGAGGAAAGGAAGGGGGAAGTCGCTTTTCCCTTCTATTCAGTAAGTCTCCAACAGAGGTGGGAACAGGGTGTAAGTGACCACGTCAGTAACCTCTCCTGTCCCACAGTGCTGATCTGCTCTCTGTGAACCATGGGGGAAACTGGGCAAAATTGCACACGAATCATCTCTGCCCCAGGTTTTTCAGCTACAAAATGATGGTGATACCAACCTTGCAAAAACGTTTTCATTGGTAAATGAAACTGCTGCTACAACTAAGTCGCTTCAGTCGCATCCAACTCTATGCGACCCCATGGACGGCAGCCCACCAGGCTCCCCGTCCCTGGGATTCTCCAGGAAAGAACAGTGGAGTGGGTTGCCATTTCCTTCTCCAATGCATGAAAGTGAANAAACAAATATTATTTGTAGCTTGCTGTTATTTGAATTTTTAGCAATTTTATATTTAGATATCTTTGAAAAATATAAATGACTAATTTGGTCATTAAATCTTGTGACATATTCAATATTAAAAGTCATAAACACCTTC
Organism: Neotragus pygmaeus; assembly: GCA_006410875.1. Lineage (NCBI taxonomy): Eukaryota > Metazoa > Chordata > Mammalia > Artiodactyla > Bovidae > Neotragus > Neotragus pygmaeus. The sequence goes on along the minus strand of SJYV01009361.1, from coordinate 25,750 downwards.
TGCGTATTGCTTTGAATTCTTGAAGTCTTGAGCACATGTTGGTAAAGACCGGTGACCACCATGGGTCGCGCTGGGTGGTGGCGTTTGCTGACAGTTGATGTACCGAGCGGCTCTGAAGCACTCCGTGGGTCTCCTTTAATCCTGAGCAAGACAGGATGATCCTCTTCACTCAGAGGTGACATTGAAATCATCACTTCCATTACAGAAACAACATGTTTCTCGTGTCATGGAATACAGCTCACGTGCAGTTGACACACAGCACACACTTGAAGGAGTAATTTAAGAGAAACACTAACCATTGCCCAGGTCCACGGAGACAGTTAAAATTCAGTTTTTCCTCTGCTTCTCTCAACCCACACCTGGATTTTAAAGTAAGACCGTGAGCATCTCTTACCTGTCTCCCGGGCTTTACCAAGCAGCTTGGCACACCCAGGTTATACTCAAGTGACCCAACAGGCCGTGCCCCCACCTTCCAGCGTGTCCCCTGACCTGGCCCCAGGGTGGCCCTCAGTAACCTGATGGTAACTCTGGACGGGGCCTTTACCAAGCCTGGGTGGCTGACGGGCCCAGGCAGTGGTCCCTGGAGCCCTGGCCTCCACTGGTCACTGAGCTGCCCCCATCGTCTGGGGCAGGCTGTGTGCCGGCCCCTTGTGAATATGCACAGGCCCAGGTCACTGCAGCCAGCCTCGGGCAGGTCACCACCACCATTCCAGGGATGAGGACTCGGGGCTTGGAAGGTCCCACCGTCCGTCCAGGACACAAAAGCGAATGAAGGGGAGCTGTGCCCTGAGACTCCGGGCCTGCCCTCCACGGCCACGGACTGCAGACCTGCTGGGCGCTGCCTCTGGGGCCTCAGTTCTCTCATGTTAGTGCAGGTGCCAGAGTAGGTGGTCCCTGCAATCCCTTCTGGAGAATGTCTTTAATGTCTCAGAATCACAGTGAGCCCAGACTTCCTTCCAAAGGTTTCTGTCCTGCACAACCTGCAGGAGCTCCACTGTGTCTGTACAAGAATCCTAAGAGCTGAGGAGCGCTGAGCTCACTCCATCCCGCCCCCTCCCTGGAGCAGCAAGTGGACGTTCCCTCCCGGGTTCTGGTCCTCGGCCTGCAGACAGCACGCTGCCCTCAGGTCAGTGCTTGCCCTCGTCGGCCTCCTCGGTCTCCCCTCCCCAGGACTCCTCAGCCCCACGTGCCGGGCCTCTCCCCACCCGGAGCAGCGGCCCCTCCTGACCCCTCTCCTCCCTGGTCCCTGGGACCAGTGTCCCCACTGCCTTGGGAGGCCCCTCAGCTAGGTGGAGACCACGCTGATACCCCTCCAAGCCTTCTCTCCATGGGTTAAGAAGCTGGAAGGGGCTCCCCTCTGCTGTCACGTCCCTCAAACTTGCCAGCTGCCCCCTGGGTCCCCGGTTCCCCAGCTGAAGGACGGGGAGACCTCAGGATAGAAGGGGGCAGAGACCTGATGTCATCGTGACGCTCGCAGCCCGATGAGGCCAAGGGATGGCGGGTGACCCCCAGCCGCCCCGCAGCGAGCCCCGTGTGAGCCCCGAGGGGACCAGCCTGGGCCTGGCAGGTGCTGGTGGAGAGACGGGCAGGGGGAGCCACAGGCGGGCTGGGCACCTGGGGACCTGCGATGTGGGGGCAGCAGACAGCGCCAGGCCGGGCCACCCCGTCAGGCCCCTTGGCAGCCCTGCTGAGCGGGACAGGCTTGGCTTCTTGAGGCGCTGCAGCTCCCACGAGAGGAGGAAGCCCCCTCTTGCCAGTGTCCCCGGGAGGAGACGCTGTGGCCTCACCACCGGGCCCCACGTCAGCAGCGTCTGAGCTTCCCTGACAGCGAGGATGGCGTGGCCACAGGGGCCAGAGAAGGGGCCCTGAGGCGGGAGAGGAGGCGAGGCGGGGAGGAGCGTCGGTGCCTCCGCCCCTGCGCCCGCGGCCTGCTCCCTGTGCCCACACTGGCGCCCCGAGGGACCACCGCGACCTCCTGGCAGCCTTGGCAGGACGGTCCCAGCTCCTGGCGCAGCTCCCACCCCCTCCTCTGGTGCTTCCTAGGGCTGCGCACCTCCTCCAGAAGGAGAAGCCGGAGGAAAGGAAGGAGAAAGCAGGGGCTTCCTGGCTCCGTGAGCTGAGCCTCCTCACTGGGCACAAGCAGCAGCACCCACCCCAGAGCCTTGCAGGGACCACGGGCCGGGTGTGGGCTGGGCCACAGGCTCCACGGCCTGNAGCCGGAGGAAAGGAAGGAGAAAGCAGGGGCTTCCTGGCTCCGTGAGCTGAGCCTCCTCACTGGGCACAAGCAGCAGCACCCACCCCAGAGCCTTGCAGGGACCACGGGCCGGGTGTGGGCTGGGCCACAGGCTCCACGGCCTGGCCCCAAACCCAGCCCAAATCCCAGTCCTGTACCCCGCCGGATCCTCTGTGCCCCGCCTGTATGGTGGGGTGAGACGCCCACTTGCAGCGCTGGAAGCAAGACAGTGAGACAGCACGTACCCAGCGCATGGTGCGTGAACCCCTGATAAGTGGCCACACGATGTTGGCGTCCGTCGTCACACAGTCCAGTTGCCCGGATGCCACGCTCTCCTCTAGCAGCGCCCGCCCTGCGAGGGGACCTGGCCGGGCCCGAGCTGTCCCCTCCTGCAGTTCCAGAGTCCAAAGAAGCCGCCACGACCACCGCCAAGACCTGCTTCCTCGGTGTCTGGAAAGGGGCCATGCAGGAGCCGGGCTTCGGCCCCCTGCCCTGGGGACAGGCGGCTGGACTTGGGGGCCCTGCTCTGCAGGCCTGCACCCTGCCCAAGTCCCAGAGCCAGCCTCGGGGGCCCTGCCCTCCTGTCCTTCCTCGCCAACTGATTCCGTGACATGAACGCTCACTGAGCGCCCTCCTATAAAGCAGACCCTGGGGTCGGGCAGGCAGTGCTCAGATTTCAGTTGTCTCCTGGTTTGTGTGTCCTCGGATGAGCTGCTTTACTTCTTTGAGCCTCAGTCTTCTCTTCTGTAAAATGGGACAATAAAGCCTTCTTCAAAGGAGCCTTGTGAGAACTGGATGAGTTTACTAGGCCAGACAGGCTGGGCTACAGTGACACCAACAGCCCAAAGGCCCCAGTGCCTTTAACACAGCAAAGGCTTATTTCTCGTCACACAGATTATGGTCCAGCCACCCTTGGTCTTCCACTGAAGCCTGGGCAGGGGACAGAAGGGCTAGAGAAGGGCAGCAACAATTAGACACTGTGGTTCAAAAGCAATCCTTCCCACCTTTGCTTATATTTCATTGAACAGAGTCAGCCACTGGGGCTGCCTCCTTCAAGGGGACAGAGGTGTGTGACCACCCAAGGATGGGGAGTCACAAGTGCTTATAAGCAATCACAATGTCTGCCACCAAAAATTCCCAATCACAGGCTTCCCCCCAAGGTTGCACATCATCTGCAGTAAAATATTTTCCCTTTAAACTGATCCAGGCTAATGTTGTTCTCTACCTTAAAGTGTTAGCTGCTCAGTCATGTCCGACTCTTTGCGATCCCATGGACTGTAGCGCGCCAGGCTCCTCTGTCCTGGGATTTCCCAGGCAAGAATACTGGAGTGGGTAGCCATACCCTTCTCCAAGGGATCCTCCCAATCCAGGGATCAATCCCAGGTCTCCCGCATTGCAGGCAGATTCTTTACTGCCTGAGCCACCAAGGAAGCCTTCTCTACTTAAAGTGAAGATTGCTCAGCCGTGTCTGACTCTTTGCGACCCCATGGACTAAACAGTCCATGGAATCCTCCAGGCCAGAATACTGGAGTGGGTAGCCTTTCCCTTCTTCAGGGGAATCTTCCCAACTGAGGAATTGAACATGGGTCTCCTGCATTGCAGATGGATTCTTTACCGACTGAGCTATCAGGGAAGCCCTTATAAAGCCAAGGATGTTTCTCTACCTTAAACTTCATCCTAAACAAGAATGGCCGTGGAGTCACGGATTCGACGTGCAGCATGTATGCACGTTGGTGTACATTACAATAAAAACATAACTGGGACTTCCCTGGTGGTCCAGTGGCTAAGACTCCAGGCTCCCAATGCAGGGGGCCCAGGTTCAATCCCCGGTNGGAGTCACGGATTCGACGTGCAGCATGTATGCACGTTGGTGTACATTACAATAAAAACATAACTGGGACTTCCCTGGTGGTCCAGTGGCTAAGACTCCAGGCTCCCAATGCAGGGGGCCCAGGTTCAATCCCCGGTCAGGAAACTAGATCCCACACGCTACAACTAAAGATCCTGTGTGCCTCAACTAAGACCCAACACCACCAAATAAGTAACTAAATAATACATACACACATAACTGTTCAAATCGAAAAATCTACCTCTTACCTGCCCCTGAAATCACGTGTGGGATCACAGTCACGCCTCCCACGCTGACGAACATAAGCTAATTTCACACTTTGTCAGTGCTGGGCCCCTGCCTCTTATTAGGCTCTTGACCAAGTTTGCTGTTGCTGCTGCTGCTAAGTCGCTTCAGTCATGTCTGACTTTGTGCGACCCCATAGATGGCAGCCCACCAGGCTCCTCCACCCACGGGATTTTCCAGGCAAGAGTACTGGGGTGGGGTGCCACTGCCTTCTCCGCTACCAAGGTTAGCTACTATTTTATTCACCGTTTCCTCGGTCCATCCTTAGGCCCACCGAATCCCCATTTTATAGATGAGGAAACTGAGGCAAAGAGAAGCCTCAGCTGAGGCCATGCAGTTGGGAAGTGATGGAGAGATCACCCACCCCCCACCCCTCCGTCTGACGCGGCCCAAACGCCCTGGATCCGGAAGGTTCCCCCGAGGCCCCACAGAGAGGCCCCTGCTCTCTGGAAAGGCAGGCAGGAGAGGGAAAAGGGTTAAGCCTGTCACATTGTGTTCCCACCAAACACCTCTGCTTAAACGCAGAATCCCAACAGGGTGGTGTTTGCTGTAAAAGCCCTAAGAGTGATTTGTGAAGTCTCGAAGGCCCGTAATCTCGTCAGCGTAATGGGATTATATTTCAAATCACCACGGCCTGTTCATTACCCATTTAAACTCCTCTGACAGAGGAAAACTTACATAAAACGCACACGGCAGCCCTTGCCGACTTCCCCACTCTCCTTCCTGATTAGACAAACAGATGCTGAGGTCTGGAATGAAAAAATAATGTGCCCATTTATTCATTTTTCTGACAAGTCACAATAGATTTTTAACTGCCAATGAGTGACCTCCCGGAGGGGTGGTGGCTGGGAGGTGGCCGCCAGGCAGCAAGTGGTCACTTCCTGGCCTGGCTGGCGACGCCTCCCGGGATCACAGCCCAGCCAGGCTGAGCCTCCTCCTCGCCCTGTCCCAGCTGGGGTGGGGCACTGCCTGCTGGGCCAGAGGGGGCCGGGGAGCTCCTGAGGGCAACCAGGACGAGCCACGGCCTGAAGTCATAGAGCCCGGGCAGGGATCGCAGCCCACCTGGATCAGCAGGGCGACTGAGGACACTGTCATCTCTTGGAGCCTCAGTGTTCCTGTCAATAGAATGCAGACAGCAAGACAGCTCATCTCGGAGGCGCGGGCTCCGGGCGCGGGGCTTCCCGGGCCGACCTCCAGCCGGCGCTGCCGGCCGCGCCTGGCCCGCCTCCACCGTGACCTCTGGCGGATGGGGTTCTGCTTCACTTGCTGAGTCTGTGTCCCTCTGCTCTGAGACGGTGCCTGGAGCAGAGGTGGGCGGGCAGAGGGGCAGCTGAGTCAGGGACCCACCTCTGTCTGCCCCCCTCCTCATTCAGAAGCTGGACACTGTCCCTGAGGACTGGTGGCCACCAGCTAGAGGGGACCCTATGGCAGTGAACGGAAAACGTCTCCCTTCCCGTCTGTCGTTCAAGGCCTCCCGCCCTCTCCCAGGACTCCGTGGGCTCAGCTCAGCTCCATGACCCTCGAGTCACCTAGTGTCTGATCACGTGGCGCCTGCCTCTCGCCTCCCCCAGCTCCTGTCTCCGACGCCCTGACCCCGCAGACCAGCAGGGAGGGCACCAGCGTGGCTAAACGATGTGCCCTTGAGACCCGGGTTCAACCCTGGAGCCTCGCACGCTCGAAGGCACAGTCAGTCCTATCTCCCAGCCCTCTTTTCCTGGCCCTCCAATGACTCTTTCTGGAAAAAACTCAGTCACAGACTTCGTGAAGGCAAACCCCAGTACTGGGGGATAGGGTAGGCCTGAGTTATCTTTGGGTCCAGCCCAAGGCCTGGCCTGCAGGTGGTAGCAGCAAGCACTTGCTTCGTAAACTCACCCTTTCAGCCTGCAAACATCTGAGCCCAGGGCCTGGGCAAGGCCTGACCCTCAGGCTGCAGCAGGGACATAGAGGCTGACTCCTCCAAGCCCCCTCACCTAGTAAGGAGGGTGCACTTTATCTGAGAGGCCTTGGACAGATGAGAGCCAGCAGCTGTAGTGAGCGTGGGTTGCAGGCCAGGGCTGTGACCAAAAGAAGCCCTGCTCCACCCAGTGAGGGAGGGGGTGGCCAGGTGGGTGAGGGCCAGCCTCAAGACTGAGCTAAGAATCTGCAGAAGGAATGAAAATCGGCTTGCTTGCTGTGTGACCTTGGACTCATGACTCAACTTCTCTGAGCCAGCTTCTCATCTGCACAACTGGGACAAAATCTCACCTTCAGTGTCACTGACTTGGCGCACTGTAGGGGATGAATAACAAGTAGCCAGGTGTCAGTGGTCAGAGTTGGACCATAAAGAAGGCTGAAAGACAAAGAATTGATGCTTTCGAACTGTGGCACGGGAGAATCCCTTGGACAGCAAGGTGATCAAACTGTTCCATCTTACAGGAAATCAACCCTGAATATTTACTGGAAGGACTGATGCTGAAGCTCCAATACTGTGGCCATCTGATGCAAAGAGCCAACCTGTTGGAAAAGACCCTGATACTGGGAAAGATTGAGGGTGGGAGTTAAGGTGGCGACAGAGGATGAGATGGTTCGATGGCATCACCAATTCAATGGACATGAGTTTGGACAAACTCTGGGGGATAGTGAAGGGCGGGAAAGCCTACTGTGCTGCCATCCGTGGTCACAGAGAGTCGAACACAACCTATACAACAGCAAGCAGCCATGGAGATGGTGCCAAGTCACGACCTGGGAACAAGGCCTCCCCTGCCCGTAGGCCTCAGGGGCACCTCCAGAACCCCAGGGAAGCCCCCTGACCCATCCAGCTGGGGGCCTAGGCCCCCCTCCCAGGGCCCTACCACCAGCCCTCTCCCCTCACCGGCACTGCCTGCCTCGCTAAGTAGCCCCAGGCAGGGTTCTTATCTTCATGCATTAACTCTATGAATACGTAAGAAATACTGTGAGGCTAATTCTTTTTAAAATGATAAAATTTGTCTATATTATAGCATTCCAGCCCCCAGCTTCCTGAAAGCTAAAAATATTTTAATGTCATATTCCCATGTAAATTTCAGTTTAGAATTTAATACCCTTTTAACATACATTNGCAGCCCACCAGGCTCCTCCACCCACGGGATTTTCCAGGCAAGAGTACTGGGGTGGGGTGCCACTGCCTTCTCCGCTACCAAGGTTAGCTACTATTTTATTCACCGTTTCCTCGGTCCATCCTTAGGCCCACCGAATCCCCATTTTATAGATGAGGAAACTGAGGCAAAGAGAAGCCTCAGCTGAGGCCATGCAGTTGGGAAGTGATGGAGAGATCCCCCACCCCCCACCCCTCCGTCTGACGCGGCCCAAACGCCCTGGATCCGGAAGGTTCCCCCGAGGCCCCACAGAGAGGCCCCTGCTCTCTGGAAAGGCAGGCAGGAGAGGGAAAAGGGTTAAGCCTGTCACATTGTGTTCCCACCAAACACCTCTGCTTAAACGCAGAATCCCAACAGGGTGGTGTTTGCTGTAAAAGCCCTAAGAGTGATTTGTGAAGTCTCGAAGGCCCGTAATCTCGTCAGCGTAATGGGATTATATTTCAAATCACCACGGCCTGTTCATTACCCATTTAAACTCCTCTGACAGAGGAAAACTTACATAAAACGCACACGGCAGCCCTTGCCGACTTCCCCACTCTCCTTCCTGATTAGACAAACAGATGCTGAGGTCTGGAATGAAAAAATAATGTGCCCATTTATTCATTTTTCTGACAAGTCACAATAGATTTTTAACTGCCAATGAGTGACCTCCCGGAGGGGTGGTGGCTGGGAGGTGGCCGCCAGGCAGCAAGTGGTCACTTCCTGGCCTGGCTGGCGACGTCTCCCGGGATCACAGCCCAGCCAGGCTGAGCCTCCTCCTCGCCCTGTCCCAGCTGGGGTGGGGCACTGCCTGCTGGGCCAGAGGGGGCCGGGGAGCTCCTGAGGGCAACCAGGACGAGCCACGGCCTGAAGTCATAGAGCCCGGGCAGGGATCGCAGCCCACCTGGATCAGCAGGGCGACTGAGGACACTGTCATCTCTTGGAGCCTCAGTGTTCCTGTCAATAGAATGCAGACAGCAAGACAGCTCATCTCGGAGGCGCGGGCTCCGGGCGCGGGGCTTCCCGGGCCGACCTCCAGCCGGCGCTGCTGGCCGCGCCTGGCCCGCCTCCACCGTGACCTCTGGCGGATGGGGTTCTGCTTCACTTGCTGAGTCTGTGTCCCTCTGCTCTGAGACGGTGCCTGGAGCAGAGGTGGGCGGGCAGAGGGGCAGCTGAGTCAGGGACCCACCTCTGTCTGCCCCCCTCCTCATTCAGAAGCTGGACACTGTCCCTGAGGACTGGTGGCCACCAGCTAGAGGGGACCCTATGGCAGTGAACGGAAAACGTCTCCCTTCCCGTCTGTCGTTCAAGGCCTCCCGCCCTCTCCCAGGACTCCGTGGGCTCAGCTCAGCTCCATGACCCTCGAGTCACCTAGTGTCTGATCACGTGGCGCCTGCCTCTCGCCTCCCCCAGCTCCTGTCTCCGACGCCCTGACCCCGCAGACCAGCAGGGAGGGCACCAGCGTGGCTAAACGATGTGCCCTTGAGACCCGGGTTCAACCCTGGAGCCTCGCACGCTCGAAGGCACAGTCAGTCCTATCTCCCAGCCCTCTTTTCCTGGCCCTCCAATGACTCTTTCTGGAAAAAACTCAGTCACAGACTTCGTGAAGGCAAACCCCAGTACTGGGGGATAGGGTAGGCCTGAGTTATCTTTGGGTCCAGCCCAAGGCCTGGCCTGCAGGTGGTAGCAGCAAGCACTTGCTTCGTAAACTCACCCTTTCAGCCTGCAAACATCTGAGCCCAGGGCCTGGGCAAGGCCTGACCCTCAGGCTGCAGCAGGGACATAGAGGCTGACTCCTCCAAGCCCCCTCACCTAGTAAGGAGGGTGCACTTTATCTGAGAGGCCTTGGACAGATGAGAGCCAGCAGCTGTAGTGAGCGTGGGTTGCAGGCCAGGGCTGTGACCAAAAGAAGCCCTGCTCCACCCAGTGAGGGAGGGGGTGGCCAGGTGGGTGAGGGCCAGCCTCAAGACTGAGCTAAGAATCTGCAGAAGGAATGAAAATCGGCTTGCTTGCTGTGTGACCTTGGACTCATGACTCAACTTCTCTGAGCCAGCTTCTCATCTGCACAACTGGGACAAAATCTCACCTTCAGTGTCACTGACTTGGCGCACTGTAGGGGATGAATAACAAGTAGCCAGGTGTCAGTGGTCAGAGTTGGACCATAAAGAAGGCTGAAAGACAAAGAATTGATGCTTTCGAACTGTGGCACGGGAGAGTCCCTTGGACAGCAAGGTGATCAAACTGTTCCATCTTACAGGAAATCAACCCTGAATATTTACTGGAAGGACTGATGCTGAAGCTCCAATACTGTGGCCATCTGATGCAAAGAGCCAACCTGTTGGAAAAGACCCTGATACTGGGAAAGATTGAGGGTGGGAGTTAAGGTGGCGACAGAGGATGAGATGGTTCGATGGCATCACCAATTCAATGGACATGAGTTTGGACAAACTCTGGGGGATAGTGAAGGGCGGGAAAGCCTACTGTGCTGCCATCCGTGGTCACAGAGAGTCGAACACAACCTATACAACAGCAAGCAGCCATGGAGATGGTGCCAAGTCACGACCTGGGAACAAGGCCTCCCCTGCCCGTAGGCCTCAGGGGCACCTCCAGAACCCCAGGGAAGCCCCCTGACCCATCCAGCTGGGGGCCTAGGCCCCCCTCCCAGGGCCCTACCACCAGCCCTCTCCCCTCACCGGCACTGCCTGCCTCGCTAAGTAGCCCCAGGCAGGGTTCTTATCTTCATGCATTAACTCTATGAATACGTAAGAAATACTGTGAGGCTAATTCTTTTTAAAATGATAAAATTTGTCTATATTATAGCATTCCAGCCCCCAGCTTCCTGAAAGCTAAAAATATTTTAATGTCATATTCCCATGTAAATTTCAGTTTAGAATTTAATACCCTTTTAACATACATTAAATTTTTAGCATTCTTCAAGCCCTTGGTTCTTCTAAGGGCTTAGCTGCTGTACGTTAGAAGAAAGGGCTGGGGAAGGATACAAATTAGGAGCGAAAGTTCTAGAAAGAGGTTACCCCCAAACCTCTGTGCCCACCCCCATTGTAGGAGTTACTCCTCTGGGCTGAGGAGTATCCGAGCCAAACACTGGAGTCCTGGGAGGTGTCAGAAGTCTTGATTTCCTTGCTGGAGTGGCTGTGATTTTATCAAATAAACACAGGGGTGGCTTTACGGGAGGACTCCTCACAGCAGCCCAGGTCGGGGCGCTGGATGGCCTCGCGCCGGCCACAGTCAGAAGCCTGAGTGCTGCAGTCCAGTTGCCCAGCTCAGACCCGACTTCTGCCACTCGCCTGCAGGTGACCTGGACGTGTCCTCTGTGCCTTTTCCTGGCCCCATGTCGGAGTCAGTGCACAGACTGTGTTATGAAAGGGGAGATCATCAGCTTTGCAGAGGTGACGGCCAGGATGCACTGGCTGGCCTGGCTCAGGGCTCCAGGGTGATGATGTATGGGAGCCGGAGCAGATCATTTTAACTGATCCGTATCCCCACTCCAGCTCCTAGACTAAGACCTCATCCCCCAGCCATAGGATGCCCGAGGGTGTCTCTGCAGAGCCCGTGATTGGCCCACGAGCTGTAGCTTCCCACTAGGCCCACCAGTTCCCTCTTGGAGCAAAGCCAAAGACAGCCAGGGGCGGCTCTGAAAATGACAGGGAGGAGTGTTGGCATTCTGGGTGGATGGCAGGGTGGGGACCTCCTGCCTCCCTGTGCTCAAGGGCTGAGGGCTGAGGGCTGCCTGGAGCACCCGGCCCACCAGCCTTGATGTCTGGGGTCTCGGGCTGCTTTGGCCCGCTCACACCCCCTGCCGTGGGTCACCACAGCAGGCTCCTTGAGTGAATCCCTCCACGTCTCTGAGCATCCATCTGTGAAATGGGGTCAGAAATAACAAAGCCTTCCTAGTGAGAGGACCCAGCACGGTATGAGTCCTCACCCACAACTCGATGTGTGGTGAAAGGCTCACCTGGCCGTCCGTCCAAGCGGTCATTAACCAGAATGAGAAATTTACAGTATGGAGACCTGAAATCCAGTGAGATGACGGCTCTGCTTTCTAATCACTTTCAGGGGATGATATAATGCATTGATCGAAGGAGACAAACCGCACTTTGGGCTCCAACCAGTGTCTGCAACAAAAGCAGCGGGATTGTTAACCTAGATTTACAAAATCTCCAACCTGGTGAGAAGGGAGGCCTGGTGGGAGGAAGATGCTGCCGGTGTGTGATACTGGGAGGACCCGGGGACCAGGTAGGGATCCCTCTTGAGCCTGCCCCAGAAGAGGCCAAAGGGATCCCTCTCCAAGCAGCCACCAATGAGTTAGCTTCCTGGTGCGGAGTGAGTTCCCCGACTCTGGAGGAATGTAAGTGCTCAACCTTCGGTCAAGAAGTGTCCACTAGTGCCTACCTTGTGCCAAGCCCAGCTCAGGCCCAGAAGGTGCAGAAATGACCTTACCCAGAGCGTCTCTTTGGGAACTCATGGACAACAGAGCCAAGAGAGTCTCGAGAGCTTGGGTGACCAGAGGTAGACGAGAGTGGAGGCAGACACAGGCTGTCCCTCATAGCCCTTTGCAGCTGGGGGCTGGGAGCACTCCTGGATCTGGTGGGTCCAGCTGGAAGATGGCAAGCTGGTGGGCGCTGGGGGAGGCCAGATTCTGAGGCAAGAAACCCCAAGAGGAAGAAATCAAGCAAGTGGGAGGAGAGTGGCCAGAGAGTCCAACCCCATCCGCATGGATCAGTGTGAGTGAGAAATGGCTCCTCAGCTCCTGTGGGCTTAGGAGTCCTCACTGCTGGGGCATCTTGAGGCCCGGGAGCTCAGTGTGCACAAAGACCTCTGCCAAATGGTCGTGTTGATCATTATCCAATAAATCCTCCCTGTACTGTGGAAGGTAGGGCTCCTGAGGCCTTCTGCCCCGGTCACTGTTCTCTCCTGTCCGTGTTAGGAAAGGAAGCCTTTGGCTTTGGGGAGGGTCTAATCTGTGTCCCCCGCTAGGATGCTGTGAGGGGCTCTTGGGAACAGGACCGATGTCCTAGGCTCTCACAGAGCAGTGCTCAGCTGACACTCGCCTCCCATGAGACCAGCCTTTCATCAATGTGTGTGTCAGCAGAAGACAGAACCTCAGCCGATGCCTTGATCACCTGCAACTCTGCTGTCCCATTTCTGGACCTCACTCGCTGCCCCTGAGAAGGGCATCCTCCAAGTCAGCCCCAGACTGTTTCAGGCTTTGGAACCTCAGAAGGAGAGACTTCTTATCTCCATGCCATATACACGTGATAGGACAGGGGTCTGGTTGGCCTGACAGCAGCCACATGTTTATCCTCAGGCCAATCCCCGTGGCCAGGGGCTGGCTGCCGTGAATGGCAGCGCTCCCAGGACACGGCTCAGAGAGGGGAGCCCAGTCACCGGAGCAGAGGAAGTGGGGCAGGAGGAGTCCATGGATCTCTTCAGCAGTTGCCGTGTGCCAGCCACTGTGCTAAATACCTATTCAAATCATATTCTCAAAATTCCCCTGAAGCAGAAGCTCGTGGCATCCCTCCACAGTAACACGACCTAAAGGCTAAAGAGGCTTTGCCGCATGAGGAGGACCTGCTTCTGACTCCAACCCCAGTGCTCCCCCTCATGGGCCACCTCCTCCACATGGGCACAAGGGAGGTGAGGCTTCCCACCAACCTCAGCGTCTCTGGGGAATGGTGGGCTGTGTGAGGGTGTGTGTGTGTGGCGCGAGTGTGCATGTGGTGTGTAAGGCGTGTGTGGTGTGCATGTGTGTAGAGTGCATGTGGTGTGTGTGTGGTATGTGTGTGTGGTGTGAGTGTGGTGTGTGTAACATATGGCGTATGGTGTGTGTGCGGGGAGTGTGGGGGGAGTGTGTGTGGTGTATATAATAGGCACTGTATCATGTGAGTGTGTGTGTGGTGTGGTATGACTGTGTAGTGTGTGTGATGCTTGTGTATGGCGTGTGTGGCATGAGTCTCTGGTATGTGTGTGATGCGAGTGTGTGTGGTGTACACGGTGTGTGTGGTACATGCGGTGTGTACGTGTGTGTGAGGGAGCGTTTACTCCGTGAGCCGCCTGCCCCTGCCCATCCCCGCTCCCCCGGGCAGGGCACGCGTCCTCACACACCTGTGCTTGGGGCTCAGCGAGCCTGGCGGCATCTGCTCTCGAAGGAGGCCATGAGGGTCTCTAAGCAGCCCCTTCCCTACCGCCGAACAGCTGGCCACCATCTTGGCACACATTTGCCTGTCACATCTGATTTGCAACGTCGTGTCTGTAACAGACCCACAGGAGNATATTCTCAAAATTCCCCTGAAGCAGAAGCTCGTGGCATCCCTCCACAGTAACACGACCTAAAGGCTAAAGAGGCTTTGCCGCATGAGGAGGACCTGCTTCTGACTCCAACCCCAGTGCTCCCCCTCATGGGCCACCTCCTCCACATGGGCACAAGGGAGGTGAGGCTTCCCACCAACCTCAGCGTCTCTGGGGAATGGTGGGCTGTGTGAGGGTGTGTGTGTGTGGCGCGAGTGTGCATGTGGTGTGTAAGGCGTGTGTGGTGTGCATGTGTGTAGAGTGCATGTGGTGTGTGTGTGGTATGTGTGTGTGGTGTGAGTGTGGTGTGTGTAACATATGGCGTATGGTGTGTGTGCGGGGAGTGTGGGGGGAGTGTGTGTGGTGTATATAATAGGCACTGTATCATGTGAGTGTGTGTGTGGTGTGGTATGACTGTGTAGTGTGTGTGATGCTTGTGTATGGCGTGTGTGGCATGAGTCTCTGGTATGTGTGTGATGCGAGTGTGTGTGGTGTACACGGTGTGTGTGGTACATGCGGTGTGTACGTGTGTGTGAGGGAGCGTTTACTCCGTGAGCCGCCTGCCCCTGCCCATCCCCGCTCCCCCGGGCAGGGCACGCGTCCTCACACACCTGTGCTTGGGGCTCAGCGAGCCTGGCGGCATCTGCTCTCGAAGGAGGCCATGAGGGTCTCTAAGCAGCCCCTTCCCTACCGCCGAACAGCTGGCCACCATCTTGGCACACATTTGCCTGTCACATCTGATTTGCAACGTCGTGTCTGTAACAGACCCACAGGAGCGTCCAGTTGGGGCTTTTTCAGGTCAAGGAGTATTTTACAGAGTCTCTAGTTCTTCAGAGAAAAAAAAAAGTGTGACCAGCCCTCCTTCTCCATTGCCAGACTGACAGGCTCAGAGGTGGAATGGTCCTCCCAGCCACCCTGGGCTAAAGCCTTGAGAATCACCTGAGGTTCTGGCATGATCCCATTTTACAGATGAGGAAATCGAGGCTCAGAGGAGTCCTGTCACTTCCCCAAGGTCACATTGTGACTAAGAGCAGAGCCAGGATTTGAACATGGCCCCTCTGGCCCCTCAAGCCATAGCTTTTCCTCACCATGTCCACAGCCTCCCTGCAGATTCCCGAGCTGAGCTGTCCTTGCTGGAGTGACTCCAGGACCTCCTCCTCCAGGAAGCCTGCCTGAGCTGTCATGGCCCTCCTTGGCCCTTCGAGGTCTTACCACTGACTAGAGTCTCTGGTTTCCAGAACATTCTGGGAGGGGCCCACCAAAGCTGAGCACTTTGATCCCCTGAAGGCATCAATTTGGCCAAGGTGCTTCCACTGCCTGGAGCAGAAGCCCAGGAGGATGCAGGCTAAGCAGGTTCCTTTCCTGCAGGAATCCCCAGAGCCCTTAATGGGTACCATGTGCCATGCGCCAGGAAGGAGTTACATACGCAGTGCTTCCCAGACACCCTTTTTTTTTTTTTTTTGCCAGAGCCACATATGGGTCGCTCAGAACTTAGAGTGACGATGCTGTTTCAGGCAGCTCAAGTTAAGCAGGGTCAGGTGCAGACAGAGCAAACCAACTCTGCCACCTATTAGCTGTGTGACCTTAGGCAAGTTGCTTACCTCTCTGAGCCTGTTACCCTATACACTTCCACGCGGCTCATCAGGGCCACTCCATCTTCATCCTGGCAGCCATCATCACCCTCCATCCAGCAAAAGCCTCTTCCCAGGCCTCTCTTGCTCCCGTCTGTCTCTCATTCCCAGGTGTGATCTCTGGGCCTGGAGGACTGAGTTTGCCTTGCTCTGCACTCACAGTAACTCCAGCACCAGAGCAAGCCTAGCATAAAATAATGTTTGTTTAATGAGTGAATGGATGGAAGAATGAGTATTCCTATGTCAATGCTCTGAATTTAATATGGGGCAGGCGTGGCCCAGCACAGCAGCCCATAACCACTCCCTTTCTGACCCCCATCCCTGTCCTACATTTCAGTCTGCTCTGAACCTTAAAGGAAGTCCAAGTCTCATTCAGCAAACATTTATTCAATTTTAATAATTATATCCTGTTGGGAGTTGGCAGATGGCAAAAGATGACTGGGAGAAACTCTTTGTCTTCTCGTATAAAAAACAGCCTCTCTCTCTCTAGAGGAGCCCAGAGGCTCCAGCCTGGGCTCTGCGCCCCCAGGCTTCATGGGCTCCTTGCCTCTACACTGCGCCACCATGTCAGGACCATTACACCTGTGCCCGTTGCACAGATGAGGAGAGTGAGGCTCAGCGTTCTCAGTAACTCACCAAGGTCACACAGCTAGGGGGAAGCGGGGCAGCAGATTTGACCAGGTTTCATCTGATCCCAGATTCTGCAATCTCAGCCCTTCATAGTTCTTGACTGAGAGGCATGTGACATTGTAAATAATGCCATTCTGTCCTGGGTTGCCTAGTTCTGCCTCACTCCCTATTTTTGGGTGACAGTAAGCCAGTCATTTCTCCTCGATGAGCCTCAGTTTCCTCATCTGTAACATGGGGCTGATAATCCCTCCTCTACAGAGTCATGACGATTACATGAGCTAGTAGATGGGAGCAGGATGTCAGAGGTAGAGCCGATTTTGTGACTGTGTATGGTCAGAGGGGCAGAAACAGCTAGTGGTTGCCTCAAAGATGAAGCTCTTGGCTGAGCCTGAGGAATCAGCGCCCAGTGCAGTGGCCAGCATATAACAGGCGATCCATAAACTTTGATGGAATGAATGACTACCTTCTGCTGCTGCTGCCAGCTGTTCTGGAACATGGACAGAGGCACAGAGCTCGAACCAGGGTTCCCTTGGATAGACACTGAGAATACAGGGGATGCCATGGAGCAGGACAGCCAAGACCCATTCTCCAGCCTAGGCCAGGGCAGCCTAGACCCACCCTCCAGCTTCATGGGCTCTGCGTGGGCACATGAGCCTCGGTACACATGGCCAAGACAAGTGCCACACAATCAAGATGGCCGCCTCAACACTCAAGATGGCCACCACACCTGACAAGATGGCTGCCACACAGCTGCCACAGCTGCTCCAAAAACCAGTGTCCACGGGGTACCAAGAGCCCCACTGTGACTGGATTCAAAACACAAAAAAAGCATTAATTGTTAAATTGTGACCAGACTCCAAATAGAGTGAGTCAAAACTCAGGCAGGGCAGTCTACACTCTCTCAGGAATAAGAATCCAGTCAGCCCATCCCTGTGTCCCTGAGAATGCTGGGTAATTACTTTTCCCTTTTGTCTGTTTTCTTTTCGCAGAACCACCAAGAAGCGGCCTTAAAAATCAGTTAAAGCTTCCAAAGTGCTTCTTTCCCCAGAAATCTTTTATAAAAGGTGAAAGATTTATAAGACCTGAAGAGCAAACCAAGCAGGATAATTGTTTTTGGAATGACCCCAATATTTTCACCCTGGCGACCCCAGCTGGGCATCTTGCCCCATATTTATGATTCCTGGTTCTCTGCGTGCCACCGAGTGACCTTTCTGAGCCCCCTCTGTGAGCTCCCAGTCCCTTATCGGGCCTGTAACTCACCCTGACGCTATCTCTCGGGAGGGTCTTCTGCACTTTAATTTAACTCCCCTCATCGTTATTTCCCGGACTTCAAGGTTTTCTCTTTCGAATTGCCCTTCCCAGGACAAGCATAATCTGTTTGCCATCAAGCCCAATAAATATGTTTGGGCAGGAGATGGAACCGTTTGGGGAGAGCGGCTCAGGCCCGGGAAGCCGCCTCCGGCTCTCAGCCGCTTCTGGGCAGCGACGGCTGCTCCGTGTGTCCTTGAGCCTGGGTCCTGGCGGGAGCCACTGCCTCGGTTCTGAGGCCGAGTGGCCGGTTGTAACAAAGAAAGATACAAGACACCTGGTTAAATTGAAATTTCAGATAAACAATGAATTTTTTTAGTATAAGTCTGCCCCATTCAATAGATGTTTTTAAAAAATTCTTCCCTGTTTATCTGAAATTCCAGTTTAACTGGGCATCTTGGGTTTTATCTGGTTTCAGCTTCTGGGGGCCATCTCACTCACTTTCCTGAATGTAGATTAATACACTGGAGAGTGTTTATTTACCAGCGTTGCCATAAAAAGTACCAGAGACTGGGTGGCTTAAAAAAAAATGTTTTTCTCATACTTCTGGGGGCTGGAAGTGCAAGATCCAGGTAACCAAGCAGGGCTGGTTTCCTACAGAGTCTCTCTCCTTGGCTTGTAGGTGGCCCCCTTCTCCCTGTACATGTTCATACATGGTCATCCCTCTGTGTGTGTCCTATTCTCCTCTGCTGAAACAGTCCTGTTGGATCAGGGCCAGTCTAGTGACCTCACTGTAACTTAATTACCTCTTTGAAGACCCTGCCTCCAAATACAGTCACATTCTAAGGTATGCAGGTTGGGCCTTCAACACATGAATTTTGTGGGGACACATTTCAGTCCACCACGAAGGGCGTTTAACTCCCTCCCACCAGAAAGCTCCAGCGTCTGGGCTTACTTCAGGGCAGGCCTGGAAGATAAGAACCTTGCCTGTCCATCCACAGTAGGTTCTTCAGAGCCTGCAGGGCCCTGGCTCAGAGCAGGCCCAGCACGAAATCTGTCAGGGTCCCGTCAGATTCACCCCCACTATCCCCCGACCTCACCATCCTGGCAATACTGAGGGGTGCCCCCACGACCCTGCAGGCAGGTACAATCAGTCACGGAGTGCAGAGTAGGAATGAGGCACAGGAGCACAAAGGCAACTTGAAATTGTTGAAATTATCCAACCCTGCTGCTGCTGCTGCTGCTGCTAAGTCGCTTCAGTCGTGTCCAACTCTGTGCGACCCCATAGACGGCAGCCCGCCAGGCTCCCCCGTCCCTGGTATTCTCCAGGCAAGAGTACTGGAGTGGGGTGCGATTGCCTTCTCTGACCCTAAAGTTGTTCAAACCTGCCTACCCTGGTGTTTTGATACTGTATCACAGCCATGAAAGATATTACTTTTGGGGATAGCTTTGGGGTAACTGTATCCCAAACTCTTCATACTATTTCCAAATTTCCTGTAAGTCTATGAACAGTGAATAGTGTTACCCCATAGCCCAAGAATGGAACCAGTGTCTCCTGCGTTGCAGGAAGATACTTTACCAACTGAGCTATCAGGGAAGCCCCTGCTGGTGCGGCTGCTGCTGCTAAGTCGCTTCAGTCGTGTCCAATTCTGTGCTGCCCCATAGACGGCAGCCCACCAGGCTCCCCCATCCCTGGGATTCTCCAGGCAAGAACACTGGAGTGGGTTACCATTTCCTTCTCCAATGCATGCAAGTGAAGTCGTTCAGTTGTGTCCGACTCTGTGCGACCCCATAGACGGCAGCCCACCAGGCTCCTCCGTCCATGGGATTTTCCAGGCAAGAGTACAGGAGTGGGGTGCCGTCGCCTTCTCCGAGGGAAGCCCCTGTAAGTCTATAATTAACATCCCCCCAATTTTTTTTAATTTAGAAAATTTTTAAATGAGAAATGTGCTGAAGAAACCAGAGCCAAATCTCTGTTTGCCTGCGTGTGAACCAAGTCACTTCGGTCATGTCTGATTCTTTGTGACCCTTTGGACAATAACCCTCCAGGCTCCTCTGTCCACAGGATTCTTCAGGCAAGAATACTGGAGTGGTTGCCCTGTCTTGCTCCAAGGGATCTTCCCAACCTGGGGATCAAACCTGCTTCTCTTATACCTGCACTGGTAGGCAGGTTCTTTACCACTAGCATCACCTGGAAAGCCAAATCTATGTTTACATGAAGTTCATGAAACCCCAGTGAGAATACAAAATACTCTAATGATCCAGACTGAACTATGAAAGATACAATAGATACAATTTATAAACTCAAAGAACTTGAGTGGGAAAGTTAATACGTAAGTTTAACTGATACTACCGTAAAAGAGGCAACACGGAAACAAAATAGGAAAAATACATAAATATTGGATAATTAATGGATACATAATAAAAAATAGTTTAGTAAATAAGAAATAGATAATTGGAGAAAACAATCACCTCGTATCTTAATGCTGGCTGATTTTCTCTCCTGACCCCAAGACTGACAGATTTTCATTGCCTTTATCCAGTCATGTCTCTCTTTGATGTGAAGGTTTATTTTTACTTATTTTTAGAATAGCCCATTAACTCCTAATATTTCTAAATATTATTAAATTAATGTCAGCTTCTGTACTAGATAATCCACCTGAAATAAAAAAAACGAGTGGAAAAAAGAATGGAACTACGCCTTAGAGAAAATGGTACAAGAGCAGGAAAAGTTTAATCAGGCAATGTGATGAGACAAAGGCTTACCCCAGGAGGAGCAGCCGCCACACAGGAGGGCCTGTCTGTCTGTCTCCTCACCCTCTTATTCTCAGAGTCTGGCACAGAGAAGGCACGCAATAAATATTTGTGGACTGACTGACTGAGTGACATCTTGGTGGTCGTCTGCTCATGGCCTCCCTGGTTGGTGAGCCCCCAAAAGCTGGGCCCCTGAGGACTGGTCCCCAGAAGCAAAATACAGCCGTTCCATCCCACCAAGGCCCTGCCTGTGTCCTGCAGCCAGGGACAGCCACCCCCCGTCCCTTCCCAGGTGCCCTGGTACCTGAGCAACCACCTCTCTGGGTACCTGGCTGCAGCAAAGGGAGGGTGCCCAGGGCAGAGAGCCAGCCCGTGCCCGCCCAGGAGGCCTGGCCCAGCTGTTTGGGGAGGCCACAGGCCTGTAAAGACACAGTGCTTCTGTGAGGTTCTCCTGATACAATAACAGATTACCAGCTAAATAAAACAAGGAGTGACTGGGGCCACTAAGCCCTGTTGGAT
Organism: Neotragus pygmaeus; assembly: GCA_006410875.1. NCBI lineage: Eukaryota > Metazoa > Chordata > Mammalia > Artiodactyla > Bovidae > Neotragus > Neotragus pygmaeus. The sequence continues at coordinate 5,203 of SJYV01009361.1, read as the reverse complement.
TGAAATCGTGTGAGCAAAGTGGTTTTCTCTGAGAGATTTATTTCCTGCACTGGCTTCAGGCAGCCAGCCCAGCCAGAAAGAATGGGGTTGGTCTCCCTCCATTGGGGTTGGTGGGGAGGACATGAGTTTTTATTTAATCTTCCAACGAGCTGGAACAGTGAAGACAGAGTGAATGGACATTAATTCTGAAACAAATTATTAAAGTGCGATCTGGGATTCCGGGAAAGCCATCTACCCCCTGCCTGTCTGCCACTTCCCCTCACCCAGCCCATAAAATCCCTCCCCTCCACTCAAACCCCAGCACAGGGTTTCCTATCCAGAGAAGAAAAGCCTGGAACTGACCTGAGCCCAGGGCCAGTGGAACATCGGCCTGGCGGGACAGCCCCTGCCCTCTAGCTGACACCATCTGCCTGCTGGGCCTTTGGCCCCTCAGAGGGACTCCCTACATTTTATCCCCTCATTACCTGTATCTGTGATCAAGGACGCCCCAGGAAGAGATGGCCACCACCTCCTTCTCATGGGCTCAACCTCCATCGGCCTCCACCAGCTCTGGCCCCCTTCCTCACACCCAGCCCAGTCCAGACCAGCAAGGACCTCACTACCATCCTAAACTGTCTGGCATTCCATGCTCCACTGCTGGGCCCTGCCCATCCGAGAGGGAAGTGATCTGGAATTCAAGCAGGGAGCCAGGAAGCATGAGCTGGGTGATCTGAGGCCTCTGGGTGGACTTGGACACAGAAAATGTCAAACCCAGCACCCCGTGGTGGCCAGTCTGGGAGAAGGGAGACAGCCAGTACTGAGTAACCACTCAGAGGAGAGGGTACGCCAGGCACAAGGCGGTAGACCAAGGGGCATCTCAAGTCAGCTGGGTGCTGGAGGAGTTCAGAGGGGCTTCCAGAGACAAGACCCCTGACCTGGGCATGGAAGGAGGAGGAGGGGTATAGCACCCAGACCCAGAGGAAGCAAAACTTCAGGAGCTCTGGAGGTGGAACATCTACTGCTGCACTCAAGATCTGTTAGAGTAATGATAATCACGAGAGTTAAAATGCATGGAGCACTTCCCATCTGCTGGGTCACATGCTTTACAGGTGTTCTCAGATTCTAATCGTCCCAACAACCCACAAGGATGTTACTGTTGTTTAGTCACTAAGTCTTCCCTGGTGGCTCAGTGGTAAAGAATCTCCCTGCCAAGCAGGAGAGGCAGGTTTCACCTCTGGGTCAGGAAGATCTCCGGGAGAAGGAAATGGCAACCCACCCCAGTATTCTTGCCTGGGAAATCCCATGGACAGAGGAGCTACAGTCCATGGGGTTGCAAAAGAGTCAGATATGACTTACCAACTAAACTACAGGGAGGTAGGAACTACCAATATTCCCATTTTACAGATGAGGAGACTGAGGCTCAGAGAGGCCAGCTGCCCAAAATAGTATGTGGGAGAATTTGAACCTAGGTCTCTCTGACTCCAGAGATAAGGCCCTACCACTCTGCCTCCCTGGGCCCATGCAGGCTTCCCTCACTGGTCTATGTTGGGGCGGGCAGGGCAGCATGCAGATCAGCAGGCTTTGAAGCCATGTCTGCGCTAGCGAGTCAGAGCATGGTCAAACCCACTTGGCCTTGTCTTCCCTCTTTCCTTCATCCCTTCCTGACTCTTTTAACAACAGAGCCTGTGTCCATGGGTGACAGGGATTGGGTGGGATTGACAGATCCTGGCCAGGTAAGTTCTCCTGCCTGAGCTGATCAACCCATCACAGCCATGTGCATAGATCCACCTGCCCAGGACTCACCTTTTTTAATGATCGCAAACACATTTTATCATTATTATTTTAGGTTTTTTTTTTTTTTTTTTTCAATTTTTTGGCCACATTAGCATACAGGATCTTAGTATCCCAATAAAGGCTCGAACTCATGCCCCCTGCAGTTGAAGGTTGGTGTCTGAACCACTGGGCCTCCAAGGAAGTCCCAGTAATCAGAAATCTCTTGAGGCCGACTTAACCATGTATTATACCCTGCCTGTCCAAGGCAGACAGGCCACTCTGGGCTCCCGATTCCCAGAGACTGGCATGGATCAGGGCCGAAGGTTCAGAGGGCTCCTTCAGGCCAGGCTAGGGGCCCCACCTTCTGTTCCTCCCGGCAGCAAAGCCTCCATCCACTCGGCTGTACAAACATGGAAGGGCCTTCCCACCTCCCGTCCATCACCCCATAACCAATCCATCAGCAAGTGTCTGCCCACGTTGTGCTTATTTGCTCAGTCGTGTCTGACTCTGCAACCCCATGGACTGTAGCCCGCCAGGCTCCTCTGTCCATGGGATTCTCCAGGCAAGAATACTGGAGTGGATCACCATGCCCTCCAACACCCTTCAACACCCTTCAACACCCCAACACAAAGCACACCCCCAGTCGGCCCATTTCTCCCTGCTCCACCACCTCCTCCCTGGGCTCAACACCCCCATCTCTCACCCCTCCAGACTCCCAATCACACCCTCCTCAGCAACATCTGATGGGTGTCAGTGATGGGATCTCAGACAGGAACCTCGTGTGCGACTGTGTGGCAAACAGAGCATTCTCTTGTTCTCTGATGATGGGGAGAGGAGTATATTTTCTATCAGCCTAGACAACAAAAACAATGGAAACCAAGCATTCAGTAAGGATTTAGTTAACAATGACCCTTTAATCATGTCACCTTTCTCCAGCTGATGTCCTGCACACCCCTCTGCCCAAGCTGGTTTGCTCAGGTCAAATTTGCTCACTCAAAACTTACATGTCTTCCTCCCTTTATCCAGGATAGGATGGGGAGTCTTTCTTGATCACTGCAATTATTTTGAAAACGCTGTCTCTTTATCCTCTGGGTCCCTCTCAGGGATCTCAGCCCCCCAGAACCAGGGGCCCCATCCTCCCTTCCCCATCGGCTCAGAGCTTCTGGGAGGGGTAGCTGGACCCACAAGCAGCCCCCATGGGTGATGACAGCCCCGCCCCAAAGATTCCTGTCCTTCCACACTTATGGGAACAAAGCCTTGAGGGATGAGAGAAGAGAGGCAGCTAGTCTGGAGGGGAGACTTGGCAAGCCAGAGATTCCTGGAGGGCTGGGTTAAGAGGCTGGGATGACTTTCTTGCACAGACATTGATAATAATACTAGAAGCCTGCCACGCACAGGTCTGGTCCTTTCCGGGTGCTGGGCCCTGTGCTAACACTGCGTGCCCACACCTCCCCGCTGAGGTGGATAATTGTGTTATTTTCCCGTAGACTGGGAAGCTGAGATGCAGAGAGGGTGGGCGCACAGCTAGCACAGTCCTGATTCAAATCCCAAAGCCTGGCCCCTCACCGCTGTGCTCCAGGCCTGGCGCTCAGCGGTTGGGAGAACCCAGCACATAAGGATGGGGAGGGGGCAGTGAAAGGGAAGTGGAGCGGCAGGCGGGGCCCTGGAGGTGGGCCCAGGACCAAGTCAGGACGCGGTCCAAGAGCAACAGGAATTCACGTTTGGGCTTTAAACTGGAGAGGTTCGTGATCCTGTTTGGGTTTGGGTTTAAAGGCTCCTTGACTGTCCTGTGTCAAGTGGATAAGAGAGAAAGAGACTGAGGCTGTGGGGGCAGGAAGGGGAGGGCAGAGGGGGTGAG
>SJYV01009358.1:3657257-3770333 GCA_006410875.1 Neotragus pygmaeus | reverse complement strand
AACAGTGTAAGAGGGTTCCCTTTTCTTCACACCCTCTCCAGCATTTATTGTTTGTAGACTTTTGGATAGTAGCCATTCTGACTGGCATGAAATGGTCCCTCATTGTGGTTTTGATTTGCATTTATCTAAAAATGAATGATGTTGAGCATCTTTTCATATGTTTGTTAGACATCTGTATGTCTTAGGTTGGGCCAGTGGGAGACCTTATTCCATCCTCTTCCAGCAAAGCTGATGTATTATCTGGCTGTACTAACTCTACCATGGGTCTAGAGTTCAGTGGCAGCAGGACCAGACCCCAGCTATTCCACTTAGAAATTGTGCAACTTTTGGCACTTAAACTTTAACGCTCTGAATCTCTTTGCCTGCATAATAGAGATAAAAAATCCTTCCTTTGTGCATCCTGCAACTGATTTTTATTCAGAACTGACATCCGGGCCCCCATTTGGAATAATTCTCAAGTATTACTCCAGCTGCAGAACTACCAGTAGGAGGAGCTGAGGCCTTTATTGCAAAAGCACTGTAACTCAGCTTCTTCTCTGCCTAAGCTTGCTTTCCTCACCTCTCAAAGGCATTGTTGCCAAGAGCACTTCCCAACACATTTACTGTTTATAANGTATTACTCCAGCTGCAGAACTCCCAGTAGGAGGAGCTGAGGCCTTTATTGCAAAAGCACTGTAACTCAGCTTCTTCTCTGCCTAAGCTTGCTTTCCTCACCTCTCAAAGGCATTGTTGCCAAGAGCACTTCCCAACACATTTACTGTTTATAAATCTCAGAACTTGTATTAGGAGAACCCAAACTATGACACATTTCTTCCATAAACATGGAGGAAACATCTGTGTCATAGGGATTTGTGATGCTAAGTATACCTTCCAGAATACATCAAAACCAGAATAAACAGCAAAAAAACCTTGGTGATCTGGTTTCTAGCTTTTTCATCAACTTCTGCTATAGGATCTTAACAAACAACAACTTAACGAGATAAGAGAGCATCTGCTATCAGCCGCAAGTCCCTTCTCCCAGAAGCAATTTCAGTGTTACTTGTTTCTCTAGATTTGCTTCCCCTTCCCATATCATTTATTCTTGCTTTATCTTCCAAATATACAGACCATGTCTGTGGTGGGACCTTGGTATAGCCTCAAAATTGATTCACTGTCCATCTTCTACAATTACACACCTGGTTCTGGTAACACTTGTTCAGATTTTATTTCTCCCTCAAAGCTCTGTATGCTGCATTTAATCCAATCTCATCACTGTCTGTATCCTCAAAGATCAGAACCTAACACGGAGGATGGGAAGACTTCAAGGCTGATTTCAACTGGCTCAGGGAACAAGTGCCTCAGAACACTGAGAATGCCAAAAAACTCCCAAGTGGCATATAAAACCCTCTGTTTAGAAATAGAGCTTTTAGGACTATATTTAACACGGGACATTATCTCCTCCCATTTTACGTTAGTTTTCGTCTGTTCTCTCTGGAATCTGGTTCTATCAGCTATCCAAGTAAATGATGGAACTGTCTCAAAGGTATTGCTGATATCCACCTTCCCCAGTGTTTCCACATTCCTCAAGTTCCAAGAGCTTCAGTCAATTAGGTGACAACAGACGGTGACCATCCAGACACCTTCTGCCCCAGCTGCTGAGCCAGCCGTGCTTTTCCAGATGAAAAGTGTAAAGTTGAAGGAGTACCCCCTTGACAGCACTCACCTTGGCAGAAAAAGGCCTTTTAGGAGCCCAGGTGTTGCCAACAGAACTCTCAAATTGTGGGGTCCAGTAACAGTCCAGACAAACCACTAGTAGATTCAATGTGTTTTTAAAAGGGTTTAGAACATGCAAACTTTTAAATAAACTCCTCTGTGGTACGATCTTCATTTTCGAAGTGCCTTTGTGAACACTGACTTATTTTACCTTCTGTTCTGGCCACACCAGAAGGGAGGAGTCCTGTGAACTCACTTCAGGACTGAGTCAAATCCATCCCTGAAACAAAGTTTTGAACAATGTAGTGGTGGTTATAAATGTCTTATTGTGTATTTTCGTTCACAACTTTAAACAAAGAAATTCCAATGTTTCTAGCTTGTTTTTCTTTCTTTTTAATTTAAATTAGTATCTCTCAACAAAATTTCTAGGAGGTTAAGATTTTTCATTATCTCCAGTAAGTAGCAAAAAAAAGTAAAGAAACAGCCAACAGTCTTTAGGTGAATGCAATATTAATTTTTCATGAGATATTAATATTTCATGCAATATTAATTTTCCATGAGAAACACTAGGCTGGACGAAGCATAAGATTGCCAGGAGAAATATCAATAACCTCAGATATGCAGATGACACCATCCTTATGGCAGAAAGTGAAGAAGAACTAAAGAGCCTCTTGATGAAAGTGAAAGAGGAGAGTGAAAAAGTTGGTTTAAAGCTCAACATTCAGAAAACTAAGATCACGGCATCCGGCCCTATCACTTCATGGCAAATAGATGGGAAACAGTGGAAACAGTGGCTGGCTTTACTTTCTTGGGCTCCAAAATCACTGCGGATGGTGACTGCAGCCATGAAATTAAAAGACACTTACTCCTTGGAAGGAAAGTTATGACCAACCTAGATAACATATTAAAAAGCAGAGACATTACTTTGCCAACAAAGGTCTGTCTAGTCAAAGCTATGGTTTTTCCAGTGGTCATGTATGGATGTGAGAGGGACTATAAAGAAAGCTGAGCGCCAAAGAACTGATGCTTTTGAACTGTGATGTTGGAGAAGACTCTTGAGAGTCACTTGGACTGCAAGGAGATCCAACCAGTTCATCCTAAAGAAAATCAGTCCTGAATATTCATTGAAAGGACTGATGCTGAAGCTGAAACTCCAATATTTTGGCCACCTGATGCAAAGAATTGACTCATATGAAAAGGCCCTGATGCTGAGAAAGATTGAAGGCGGGAAGAGAAGGGGACAACAGAGGATGCAATGGGTAGATGGCATCACCAACTCAAAGGACATGAATTTGAGTTGATGATGGATAGGGAGGCCTGGCGTGCTGCAGTCCATGGGGTCACAAAGAGTCAGACACAACTGAGTGACTGAACTGAACTGAATATTAATTTTTATGATGTGTATAGGTCATGGAAATCTTCAGTCCATTCTGAAGGAGATCAGCCCTGGGATTTCTTTGGAGGGAATGATGCTGAAGCTGAAACTCTAGTACTTTGGCCACCTCATGCGAAGAGTTGACTCATTGGAAAAAACCCTGATGCTGGGAGGGATTGGGGGCAGNTCCATTCTGAAGGAGATCAGCCCTGGGATTTCTTTGGAGGGAATGATGCTGAAGCTGAAACTCTAGTAATTTGGCCACCTCATGCGAAGAGTTGACTCATTGGAAAAAACCCTGATGCTAGGAGGGATTGGGGGCAGGAGAAGGGGAAGACAGAGGATGAGATGGCTGGATGGCATCACTGACTCGATGGACATGAGTCTGAGTGAACTCTGGGAGTTGGCGATGGACAGGGAGGCCTGGCGTGCTGCGATTCATGGGGTAGCAAAGAGTCGGACACGACTGAGTGACTGAGCTGAACTGAACTGAACTGTACAGGTCATGGAAATCTTCAGTTAAAGTAAATACATTCTGCATCTTCATATGGATTATTTTCCTAATTTGCCAGTAATATTAAGTCATTAAGCAAAAATAGTTGCTTGAATGTAGCTTGGCTAGGACTAAGGAGGCATTATTACCTGTGGTTAAAATCACCTCATGACTAAGAAGCAAAACTGGCATAAAATTCATTGAGCTGAAAGAGGTTTAGCAAGATGAATTTTTATCAGGGATGATCCCTGATAAAACTGTAAACTATATCTGGCATGTAAACTATATCTGGCTCTTCTAAATGTAGATGGAATGTAACTGAAAAATGAACATTTCTGAATGTCACAAAAACATTTTGCTTCCATTTTGGTCAGAAACAAGTGTAAAACATTTCCCTGCTTCTTTTCCAAATCCTCTGTATGTAATTTATAAAGTATTAAAAATTAAATAAATAGTGTATAGTCCTGACTCTGATAAATGTGAATTGATTGCATTTACAAGATTTACATTTCCTATTCCTGCCAATATCTTTTGATGTTACATCAATATTTTTTAATAATAAACATTGCATTATTGAATGGGATTTTGTGCCCTTAAGAAGAAATGAGAGGGGAAAAAAGTTGAAATTATCCTCCCAACCACTCCTATAATTGCATGTTTATAATTATAGGAAAATATTCTTAGAAACCAACTTGGATAAATCTTGAGGAGTTCTATAAACCTTTCACAACTTTTTGAAATGGAAACAATAATTAATTTACAGTAAATGTTTGTTTCTTCATGCTTATGTTTAAAGTATTTCTCTCAGGGTGGAGCTATGTAAAAAAGGAAATGGGTTAAGAAAGTTTAAAATAGCTCATAGAGATAATTATAAAACCTTTAAAAAAGATTATTTGTAGGTAGAATTCAGTCTCGTTTAATTCTTAATTTAGGGTGTAAGTTACAATAGTTGTGCCTAAGAGACGCAATGAGTTATATCACAAAAAACAATAGAACAGAGGTCAGTAATATGTGGGCAAGACAGGGGACCTTACCATGAGCAAGTTATGAAAGCCAGCTGAGTCCTCGGGGTCTTGATTTCCCATCATTACCAAGGTCTCCTGCTCCAACATTCTGCAATTCCTTATCCACTTGACAAACTTGGCGTGCGTGTGTGTACGCTCAGTACACTCAAGACCCAGAGGACTTAGCTGGGCTTCATAACTTGTTCATGGCACTTGTCATGCCCCCATTTCCTGTTCTACTGCTTTTTCTGATATAACTCATTGCATCTCCTGGGCACCAAGAGTTTATTAAATGCCAATTTGCTTTGAAAAGATAATTTGTCACATTGCCCTTGTTTAATATAGAGCCAACACGCTAGTGGTAATGAACCTGCCTGCCAAAGCAGGAAACGTCAGAGACTCAGGTTCAGTTCCTCAGATAGAAAGACTCCCTCCAGTGGGAAATGGCAACCCACTCCAGTATTCTTGCTTAGAGAATCCCATGGACAGAGGGGCCTGACAGGCTACAGTCCATGGGGTCCCAAACAGTTGGACACGACTGATCACTCATGCATAATGCCAAATATTACGTCCTATATAACACTTCACTTTTCACCTCATCTCCTTAGAACCCTATTCAGTTAGACAAGTCAAGCATCACCGAGCCCATTTTTGGATGAGTAAACTGAGCCATGCAACAACTAAGTGACTCGTCCGGCACCAGTACAGCTAGCAACAGAATTAGTTCAATAATTCAGGTCTCCAGAGTCCAATAAAATAACCTCTCTATTTGAGCACTCTTCGCACAGATTAAAGAGTGTACCTGGCCATATTACTGCTCCTTTGTTTCTTTCCCACAAGGATATCGTGCATCACCATTTTAGGGGAGTTGCAGACGTATTTGTTCAGAATTTGAGATCAGGGTTGTGACTTGGTCCCAACCTCTCCTCCAACATCCTGGGGGCCCTTGGGCTAGTGATCTACCTATGGAATAAAGATCTACACCCAAAAGGATACTCTTGGCATTAGGTTATATTACTGCCTGGGTATGTTGTGGGAGCAAATGTTCATGGAGTCCTTGAATAAAAGCAATAAACTTTATAAATAGACTTCTACCAAAGTTTATTTCAATAGGAAAACTGAGGTTTCCAATCGTTGCTTTCTCAAAGCCATATTTGCCTCACATCTCTTGGTTTCCAAGGACACAATAAGGTCATGAAGACTGTTATCATGGTTAGTTCCATGCGACATTCCCCAAAAGGCAGAGCTGGTGCCAGATTCCTGGAGATGTGGGGAGGGGAAGAACAGGAGACTCACAAATGCTTATGGAGGCACTAAAATATTTTATGTGCTTTTCATATGTTGAAAAGTTCAAAACAAATCACGCTTTTTCTGTAGCAAAAGATCTCAACAGAGAAATTCTCTAAACTCTACATTCAAGCTAAGATTTATTCCCCAGAACTTGGCTCATACTTTCAAGCCTATTTTGAGCATATTCTTTTTTGTGCCCCCTTCTTCAGCCCCAAGTGGGGAAACTGATCAAACACATTCTGTACATACCTCTGAGCCCACAGATTCAGCCTCCCAGCTGTAGCATTAACCTCACAAATTCAGAGACCATCTCCCATTTTCAAAAGTACACTGGCTTTCTTGACTTGAGAAACACCCCCAGACACAACCACTGTTCTCAGTTTGCCTGACTTTTGCATCTCTGTCTCATTATCACTGACACCATGTTCCTGCCCAATCAGGCCATTAGATAAAAAACGGATTTCTCTTTAGTATTAATAGAAAGAACTTTCCTTCAATATCTTGATCTCTCTCCCCACATCACAATTTCATCTTCATATTCAATCCTGCATTATAACAGTTGCCTTATTTCCCTGTCAAGGTCCTGACAGTGATGAGGTGTCAGGGCATCATCATGTTTTAAGTTGAAAAAAAAAAAAGGCTTTATGTAGTCTGTATGTGAAGAGTTTGGCAGATGAAAATTCAGAAAAGCTGCCAATGGGGCAAATATTTAATCTTGGAGAAAGCCCTTCGTCAGCCTTCTACGCAGCTGACATAGAGGAAGGGAAGCCACAAAAACAACGGGGCAATAATATTAAAGACTGGTTTCCACACACCAAAAGAAAAGGAGACTCAGAGCTGACTTCCATATCCCGTCTTATAATTCATCACAGCAGGATGAAATATGCAGATGACGTTTCCTCTATGAAACTGGAAAATTTCATTTTCAAATATGAGCACAAATTTCAAAATCAGATGAGCACAAATGTAGCAAAATGGCAAAATGTCTGGCTATTCTTTGCACTTTCATGGTTATCATCCACTTAAGGTTCTCATAACTCTTTGTAATAATGAGTCTCCACATATTATAGCTGAGAAAAGTGAGATCCAGGCCAGTAAAGTCATTCCTTCAAACACGCAGAAAAGCAAAGCCACAAGTTGAGTTGCACCTCCTTTCTCACACCTGCTATAAAAGTAACCCTTGGTAGAATGCTTTTCTCAAAAAGAAACTGCCTTTCAGTCAAAAGCATTTAAAACCATTCTATCAGTCAAACAAATTTACTATAAGATCATTATAACAAAGACTCTGAATATATGTTTTAAACCAAATTTTAATTCATTTATAATAATTTGAAAATTATTGATAGGTCTTTCCAAACTCATCTTCTGGTTTCAATGATTCAATAAATTTTCTTGGCATAATCATGTCTAATTCTGAGAAAAAATTTTTTTTACTTCTTAATATTGAGACATAAAAATCATAAAACATAGCCCTAAATCCCTAAAACAGGGAAACAATTTAAATATTTCAGATAAAATGTATATCAACTTAAGGTTTTGTGGGTGTTTCATTTGGTTTGTTCTACGTTTAAATTTTTGCCTTGATAAACTGTGAGAGAACTTCTCCCATCCACCCCCAAGTTCCCCTCTGTTTCTTTTTTAATTAAATGTGTCATCTGAATGTTTTGAACCAACTTACCAAAAGTCAGCACCAAAGAATTGATGCTTTTGTTAGAGAAGACTCTTGAGAGTCCCTTGGACTGCAAGGAGATCCANAAGTCGCTCAGTTGTGTCCGACTCTTCACAATCCCATGGACTGCAGCCCATCAGGCTCCTCCGTCCATGGGATTTTCCAGGCAAGAGTACCGGAGTGGGGTGCCATTGCCTTCTCTGGATTTTCCTGCTAGACGTCTAGAACCCAGCCCCCAACACAGTCCTGGTTGCTGGCCCAACTCCGGTAGGCCAGCCCAGTGTTTCCCAGTAGTCAGGCAAGACCTTGCCCAAAGACTTCTCCAGGTGAAGGGTCTTGTCAACTTTCAGAAAAGCTGTAGCCAGATTGTGACCACGCAGTCCTGGTCACTCATCTCCTCCCAGAAACCTCTACATCACAGTGGCCAGATTAGGGTAGGGATGCATATATCATTGGTAAATCTATAAAGACGCATAGGAGAATGATCGGAACAAGGCAGGATGATGGTTAACTCTGGGAAGCAGGAAAAAGATATGATTGAGAAGGGGATCACAAAGGCTTTTAAGGTATTGGTCATATTTTTATTTTTTAATCTAGCTGATGGATAGTCAAGTGTACATTTTAGGATAAATCTTTACATTGTTCCTGTGAATTCTATAAACAATCAAAACTAAAAGAAGTATGTCACTTAGCTGCTGGATACTTCCGTTTTTCTCTCACCAACTCAAACTAACAGCATTTAATGTTTCCCTAGAAGCACTTTCCCTTTGACTGTCATAGTCTAAACCAGCATCATCTCTTGCCTGGAGTATTAAATAGCTTCCTCATTTGTTTCTCTGTTTCTATGCCTGTCCCTCTACACTGCGTTTTTTCCATGAAAGCCAGAGTGACCCTTTTAAATCATAAGCTGGATCTCATCATAGCTTGTTCAAAACCTCCAAGGCTCTCACCCAACTCAGACAAAGCTGGGAGTTCTTATTATATGCAGCCAAGGCCTGAAATGATCTGGTTCTGTTACCTCTCTGCTTTCACCTGCTGCTTTACCTCTTCTATCTCTAGCTACACGGGGCTCCTTGTTGCTCCTTGAATTTACCCAGCAAACTCCTACCCCAAAGGCTTGCTTTTTCATCTGAAGATAGTCATATAGCTCAATTTTCACTTTATTCTGATTTCAAATCAATGACTTCTAATCAGAAAGTCCTTCCCTAAATAAACATTCTGTTTAAATATTATTCCCCTGATCTGCTTTATTTTTCTTTTTAGAATTTATTAACACCAAACACATATATTTATTTGCTTATTTCTTTACCTGTATTACCTTTTCCCCAAAACTAGAATGTAAGTTCCACAAGGCCGGGAACTTTGTCAGTTTTGTGAACTGTTGAACAGTGCCTGGCAACATAGTAGGAGTTCTTTTAATATCTGTTAAACAAATGAAGGGTAATCCTTTTTTATACACCTTCAATCTTAGCGAAATTTCCCCCAAAGTCCTAAGTTTACTGGACTTTCATGTTGTATACTCAAGTTCTTATAAATGATAACTGGAGTGGGAGTTTGATGTATGATGCAGGGAACCCAAAGCAGGTGCTCTTTGAAGACCTGGAGGCATGAGGTGGGGAGGAAGGGGTCACATGTATGCCTATGACTGATTCATATTGATGTATGACAGAGGCCATCACAATGTTGTAATTATCCTCCAATTAAAATTAATCCATTAAAAAAAATTATAACTGGAAGAACGATAGTATGTCAAATAAGTCACTTTGGGAAAAAAATGATAGTTCACAAAACCAAGGGAATATTAAGATATTGGTGAACTCTGAAAAACTCAAAACTCAAATATTAGCATGAAAATGAATAAAATAGAAAACCAAAAAATCTGAATTATGTGTTGAGGACTAAAAAAAAGAGTATAAAATATAATTAAAGAAAATAAAAACAACTATAAGCCATGCATGAAATGTGTGACTGACTTTAGTTTAAGTCCACATCGCTAGGAAAAGAGGCTGTTTGGCTTACAGAATAGAAAAAGACACAGCTTCAGCTATGCCAGGCCAGTAACTAACTATACTTAAGTGACTATGAAAATAAACGGTGAAAAGATATTTGAGATTTAAATCACTCTAGATTTTAATGTATTTAATTGAAATCATAGACTACTAAAAAANATAGAAAAAGACACAGCTTCAGCTATGCCAGGCCAGTAACTAACTATACTTAAGTGACTATGAAAATAAACGGTGAAAAGATATTTGAGATTTAAATCACTCTAGATTTTAATGTATTTAATTGAAATCATAGACTACTAAAAAAAATAAATTTTAAGAGAAAGATTCATAGACATCTTGGGAACACAAATACACACAAAAAACACAACATACCAAAATGTAAGAGACACGATGAAAGCATTGCTCAGAATAAAGTTTATAAGAGAAACAAGAAAAGAGCAATTGAACCCAGGGTGAGAAAAATGAAAGAAATATTAGCATAAAAATGAATACAATAGAGAATTGAAAAATAGAGGAAATCAACAGAACCAAAAGTTATTTGAAAAGATCAACAAGATCGACAAACCTTGAGTTAAAGTGACTGAGAAAAAGACTCAAATTACTTAATCAGGAATAAAAATGGGGGTATTATTTAGTCTGACAGAAAAAAAACTATAAGGAAATACCATGAACAATTACATGCTAAAGATTAATAACTAGATGAAATGGACAAAGTCCTAAGAAGACACACTCTAACTAAACTGAATCAAGAAGAAATACAAAATGTAAACAGGCCTATAATAAATTAAGAAATCGAATTAATAGCTAAAAACTTCCCACAAAGAAAAGCCCAGGAACAAATGGCTTCACTGGTGAATTCTACCAAATTTTGAAGAAGAGAATTAACATGAATCCTTCACAAAGTCCTCCAAAAAAATACAAGGAAGGGAACACTTTCTAAATTATTCTAAAATTACACAAAGATATCACAAGAAAGAAAACTATAAATCAATATCTCATTCACAAATACAGAGACTGGAAATTCTAACCAGGGCAATCAGACAAGAAAAAGAAATATTATGCCTTGAGATTGAAAAGGAAGAAATAAAATTATGTGTATTTGTAGATTACATGCTCCTGTATATAGAAAATCCTAAGAAATCCACACACAACCAAAATTTATTAAAGCCAATAAATGAGTTCAGCAAGGTTTCAAGGTATAAAATCAACACACAAAAAGCAACTGTATTTCTATACACTTTCAATAAGCAATCTGAAAATAAAATTAAGAAAACAGTTTTATTTATAAAGGTGTCAAAGAATAAAATACTTAAGGAATGATCTTAACAAAAAAAGTATAAGAGGTACACATTGAAAAAATATAAAATATCACTGAAAAAAATTAAAGAATACCTAAATAAATAAAAAGATATTGTATGTTCATGAATTGGAAGACTTGATACATTTAAGATAGCAATACTTCCCAAATTAATTCAATACTATCCTTATCAAAATCTCAGCTAGCTTTTTAAAAATTTTATTTATTTTCATTGGAGGATAATTACTTTACAATATCGTAACATGAATCGGCCATAGGTGTACATGTTGCCCTCTATCTTGAACCGCACCCCCCACCTCCCTTCCCACTCTGTCCCTCCAGGTGGTCACAGAACACCCCAGCTAGCTTTTTCACAGAAGCCAACAAGCTGATCCCCAAATCTGTATGGAAATACTCATAATAGCTAAAACATTTTGAAAAAGTGTAACAAAGTTGGAGGACTCATACTTTCCAATTTCAAAGCTACAGTACTTACCACAAAGCTATAGCAATGAAGACTGCATGTTACTGGTATAAGGACAAACAGATCAAAGAAATAGAATAAAGAACCAACAAATAAACCTAAACAATCATGAATAATTGATTTTTGACAAGAGTGCCAGTCATTCATGGGGGAGAGGGGGTGGAGGGGGAAAATAAGCTTTTCAACAAATGGTGCTGAAACAGTTGGATATACACATTTAAAAGAATGGAGTTGGACCCTATCTCATACTATATGCCAAAATTAACTTCAAATGAATCGAAGATCTAAATGTAAGAGATAAACTATCAAATGCCTAGAAGAAAATATGAAACTAAATCTTCATGATCTTGAAGTAACAGTTTCCTAGATGTGACACCAAAAGTACAAGCAACTAAAGAAAAAAATAGGTAAATTGGAATTCATCAAAATTAAAATATTTTTTCATCAAAGGAATAAGAAATAAAAAGAAATAAAACTATCAAGAAATAAAAAGATAAACCACAAGATGGGAGAAAATATTTACAAACTGTATATCCATAAAGGATCTAGTTTCCAGAATACATAAAGAACTCTTAAAATAGTTAGACAATAAAAGACAATCTATTTAATAAATGAACAAAGAGTTTGAATAGACATTTCTTCAAAGAACATATACAAATGATCAATAAGTTCATGAAACAATGCTCAATATCTTTAGTCATTATAGAGATACAAATCAAAACCACAAGATACCACTTCATAATCACTTGGTTCAGTTCAATAGCTCAGTCGTATCCGACTCTTTGTGACCCCATGAATCTCAGCACGCCAGGCCTCCCTGTCCATCACCAACTCCCGGAGTTCACTCAAACTCACGTCCATCGAGTCAGTGATGCCATCCAGCCATCTCATCTTCTATCGTCCCCTTCTCCTGCCCGCAATCCCTCCCAGCATCAGAGTCTTTTCCAATGAGTCAACTCTTCGCATGAGGTGGCCAAAGTACTGGAGTTTCAGCTTCAGCGTCAGCCACTCCAATGAACACCCAGGACTGATCTCCTTTAGGATAGACTGGTTTGATCTCCTTGCAGTCCACAGGACTCTCAAGGGTCTTCTCCAACATCACAGTTCAAAAGCATCAATTCTTTAGTGCTCAACTTTCTTCACAGTCCGACTCTCGCATCCATAAATGAGCACTGGAAAAACCATAGCCTTGACTAGACGGATCTTTGTTGGCAAAATAATATCTCTGCTTTTGAATATGCTATCTAAGTTGGTCCTAACTTACCTTCCAAGGAGTAAGCGTCTTTTAATTTCATGGCTGCAGTCACCATCTGCAGTGATTTTGGAGCTCCCCAAAATAAAGACTGACACTGTTTCCACTGTTTCTCCATCTATTTGCCATGAAGTGATGGGACCAGATGCCATGATCTTCGTTTTCTGAATGTTGGGCTTTAAACCAATTTTTGCACTCTCCTCTTTCNGAGCCCCCGCAGGAAACACAGCCCCCCTTGGAGCCCCCACAGGACCCACAGCCCCCCTTGGAGCCCCCACAGGAGCCGCAGCCCCCCTTGCCACAGCTGGAGCAGGAGCAGGCTGGCACAGAGCAGCAGACGGGCACGCAGCAGCTGGAGCCGCAGCCCCCGGAACAGCCAGAGCAGCCCATGGTCCTGGTGGGTGAGGGTGGAGCAGGTCAGAGGAGCAGGTGGAGAGGGAAGGTGCTCAGTGTGGGGCCTCCGGGGCCGGGAGCCTTTATATACCTGCCAGGCCAGGTGAGAGCTGGGCCCGTGCTCCCTTCCTGGTTCCTGTTTGTGCCGAGTCTGGGACTTTTTCCTTGTTTTCCTCTGGATGTCAGCCCCTGAAGTAAGGTCCATGTATCGTTAGCTGTTACTGCTCACTCATTGAATCCAGTTCCGCTTGTTGAATCTGTGTCCAGACTTGAGGGAGACCCCCGAGGGTCCAGCCCATTCCTGAGACTCGTTGATTAAAAATGATGTCTTGTAGTTCTACAAGGGGTGTAGCTAGCCACACAGGTGGTGCACGTGGCTGTTTATCCACTGCTGAAGTTACAAGGAAGCGGAAGTGTTATTCACTCAGTTGTGTCCGACTCTTTGCAACCCCATGGACTGTGGCCCACCAGGCTCCTCCACTGACTTATCCCCTTTTACCAGTTGTTGGACATTTTGTCTCTTTTTGTCGCTATTTCAAACAATACTGCACTATTCTTGTCCAAAGCTCAGTGCGTGTTGGACTGAAAAAAGTGAAAGTGTTAGTTGCTCAGTCAGGCCTGACTCTTGGAGGACCCATGGACTGTAGCCCACCAGGCTCCTCTGTCCATGAAATTTTCCCAGCAAGAACACGAGTGGGCTGCCCTTCCCTCTCCAGGGGATATTCCCCACCTAGGGACTGAACACAGGTTTCCTGCATTGCAGGCGACTTCACCGTCTGAACCACCAGGGAAACCCAAGATTAGAGTTTTAGGAATCTACCTGGAGTTAAATTTTGGACATTTTTTGAAGTCAGGGTTTCAGTTTCTTATTTTTTCCCATATCAATGTCTTCCCCATAGGCTGCAGTGTCAAATCATTCACATCAATTCCAGGTAATGCTTCTAGCATTTCACCATTATATGAAATACTGGTTGTGAACTTTTGGTGCAGATTTTTGTCAGATTAAGGGATGTTCCTTTTAGTCCATCGATTTTCCGTTTGTCTTCAGTGGATGTCGAAGTTTATTGAATATTTCTGCAGCTGTTGAAGTGGCTGGAAGTTTTCTCCTTTGATTAGTACGGTGAATTTTGGGATTGATTTAAAATGTAAATAGTCCTTGCTTTCCAGAGCATGGTTACAGCTTTCACAGTCTGTTATTACTGGATTGGTTCTGCTCACGGAGTTTTTGTGCCTAGTTCATAAACAAGAGTGGTTTTCGTTTTCCCAGACACCCCTGCCCCACTCTGGGTGTCGGGCTCATACCGGCCTGGGGGCCGGGGGGATGGGTGTGTCCCACATCTCCTGGCTGGAGAGGTCTGTCGCGTGAGGAGTTACTCATCGCTTGCTCGTTTGGTAGAACCTGTTTGTGAAGCGGTGTGCGTCTCATGTGAGTGTCCGGAGGGTGACGTTTCACTCGCCAGTTTATGTGGCTGAGATATCCTTGGGTGTCTGTTTCTTCTTAAGACAAGATCGTCACAAATGCAAGCTTCTCTCGTTTGCTGCAGGCACTTTTGCACCGGGGTCTGCCGTTTGGTGACTGCTGGTCTGTCGACGTGCTGTTTTGGGTCCCACTTTATATGCACTGCTGCTTTTTCGGTCACTCCGTCGTGCCCAGTTCTTTGCGACCCCGTGGACTGTAGCCCGCCAGCCTTCTCCGTCCATGGGATTTCCCAGGCAAGAATGCTGGAGTGGGCCGCCGTTTCCTGCCCCAGGGTCACACACTGCTACACTTAGCTCATATTCCTGCTCCTGCCCTTTTGTTTACCTGGTCAGTTTTGCCAGGAGTTGGTGAATTTCTTAATCTTTGCAAAGACCAGTTTCTGGTATTGTTGATCTTGATTGTGTATTTAAAAATATTTTTTATTAAAATACATAATCAACAAGGACCTACTGTATAGCACAGGGAACTATATTCAATATTTTGTAATAACCTATAAAGGGAAAGAATCTGAAAAAGCATAGATTATATACACGAATAACTGAATCAGTTTGCTCTCCACCTGAAGGTATCACAACATTTTAAATCAACCATGCTTCACTAATAAAGAAAAACTAGATCCTGAAAGTATGTGTAACATGGAAAGTCCTAGGATATGGTGAGAAGTGTACAGTTAAGTGACTAAAGCAAGATACTAAACTATACGTATCTGTGATGCCAACACACACACAGACATACTCAGGCATAGACACAGGGAGATGTTTAAAAATTAACATAATTGCTTTTCTTTAAAAAAACCTACCGCTATTTTGTATTGCTCTATAATACTTAAGCGTTTGTAAATTTGAAAAAAAAGTAACTATTTTTGTTTTCACCTTGGTTTCCTTCTACTCTATTATTTTTCTCTGCTGTTTCTCTGTCTACTTTTTGTTATAGATACTTTGCTCATTAATCTCTAGTCTTTTTTTTTTTTTTCTGAAACAAGCATTTTGGATTAAACATTATTTTAAAATAAAGCCGTAGGTCCGTAACCCCGAGTTTCGACACGCACCGTTTTCATCGCTAGGCGATCGCGACTGTTCTCATGGTTGGCCTTTTGGAGTTCTCTTTGGCCGCTGCACTGTCTAGAAATGGTGGAAGTGTTCCAATGCCTAGGGTTTTGTGGCCGATCGCACAGCCTGATTTCTGCCCCAGGTGCGAGGAGGCCTGAGCACAGGGCTCGGCCGTCTGGTCTGTGTGGGCACACGCCCGGCTGGCACGTGGGGACGGTTCTTGAGTGGCCCCGACGTGCTTAAGAGCCGTCTGTGTCCTCCAGACTCAGTCAGCCTTCACGACAGCCTGGGGTGGTGTAGGCCTTACAAGCTCTCTGTCCACATGATTATCAGAGACTAAAGGGAGTGTGTCCAGAACCTCCCACCTGGGACTCTCCTGGGGGTCCAGTGGCTGAGACTCCGTGCTCCCCCTGCAGGGGGCCTGGATTCGAATCCCGGTCGGGGAACTAAGATCCCACACGTCACAACCAAGACCTGGGACAGCCAAGGAAATGAAAAGAATCAATAAAAAAAGAAAACCTCCGTCTTGATTCGGCATTGTGTTGACACTGGCTGGCGTGCCTTTTCCAGGCCAGGGTCTTTCAGCCTCCTGTATTTTGGAGTTCTCTCTTTTGACTAGTGCAGAACTATCTGAAAAACTCCCATATTTGGAGGTTCTGTCCATTAACCCATGAGCGGAATCCATGTGACTCAGTGTGATTTCTGATATATTTACTTTTGTTCTTTCCTTTCTTTGCACTTAATTGTTCTATTTTAATGCTTTCTTTCTATTCAGTTCAGTTCAGTTCAGTCGCTCAGTCGTGTCCGACTCTTTGCAACCCCATGAATCGCAGCATGCCAGTCCTTTCTGTCCATCACCAACTCCTGGAGGTCACTAAGACTCACGTCCATCGAGTCAGTGATGCCATCCAGCCATCTCATCCTCTGTCGTCCCCTTCTCCTCCTGCCCCCAATCCCTCCCAGCATCAGAGTCTTTTCCAATGANTCCACTCTTTATGACCCCATGGACTGCAGCCTACCAGGCTCTTCCATCCATGGGATTTGCCAGGCAAGAATACTGGAGTGGGGTGCCATTGCCTTCTCCGTTTCATAATCACTAGATGGTTATAACTTAAAAAGACACACAATAACAAGTGTTGCTTAGGATGTGGAAAAATTGGAACATTCATACTTTGCTGCTAGGAGTATAAATGGTACAGCCACTCTAGAAAATAATTCAGCAATTCCTCAAAAAGTTAAACATAGAGTTACCATGCTGCTGCTAAGTTGCTTCAGTCGTGTCTGACTGTGCGACCCCATAGACAGCAGCCCACTAGGCTCCTCTGTCCCCGGGATTCTCCAGGCAAGAACACTGGAGTGGGTTGCCATTTCCTTCTCCAATGCGTGAAAGCAAAAAGTGAAAGTGAAGTCACTCAGTCGTGCCCGACTCTTAGCGACCCCATAGACTGCAGCCTACCAGGCTCCTCATCCATGGGATCTTCCAGGCAAGAGTACTGGAGTGGTTGCCATTGCCTTCTCCGAAGAGTCACCATATGACCCTGCAATTCCACCCCTAGGCATATATACCCAAGAGAACTGAAAATATATGTTCACACAAAAACCTGTATGTAAACATTCAGAACAGAATTATTTATAATAACCAAAAAGTAGAAACAACACAGATGTCCATCAACTGATGAAAGGTTAAACAAAATGTGATCTACAATGGATTATTATTCAATCATAAAAAGGATGAAGTATTGATATATTTCTACAACATAAATGAAACTTGAAAGAAGTCAGTCACAAAAGGTCACAGACTGCATAATTCCATTTATACGGAATGTCCAGAAGAGGCAAATCCAAAGTGACAAAAAGTCAATTAGTGGCTGCTTAGAGGAGAGGAGATCAGAAGTAACTGTAGAAGGGTAGAGGATTTCTTTGGGGGATAATGAAAAATCCTGGAATTAGCAATGATGGTTGGATAACCTTCTGAATATATAAATTGTATTGGTTACATACAATTTAAAAAACGAATTTCATGATATGTGCTATGTGAATTAAACCTCAAGTTTAAAAAAAATCTGAATCTAGAGTGTAGCAAGATGTATCAAATGGACTATCTATCCTGGAGTATATCTGCTGTATTACATGCACATAGTGAGGCTAAGGCGGAAGAAGACAGAAGTTTATCACTTTAACAATGAACAAAATTAATAAATTTCCCCCCTCAGGCAGAAAAATTCTTAGGCACCCGTGACAAAATGATTAGTGACTATTTCCAGAACTGACGTAGACTTTGAAAAATGAAATGACTGGTGCTTAGATATGCCACTGGTGGTTTTAAGACTAAAAATGCAAGGTGATGTGATACCTAGATCACACTTTTTTATTAAGCAAGCAAAAGTCAGGGCACAGTTATGTTTAATTTTAAATCTGTACCCCTCCCCAGTCAGGCCCTTTAGCCAAAGAGGTGCTGTGACATTTTCCATTGCCCTAATTAGCATGGTCTTCAGAGCTGAGAGAAAAAAATCATGTCACCAAAAAAGAAAGAGAGAGAGAGAAAGTTAAAAAAAGACTTTGCATTTTAAAAGTCTCTACTTTTATTTTAAAAAATTTTTAATAGTTTTATGCTTTTACTATAGAGAAAATAGATACCATTTCAGGATAGCAGTTAACCTCCAGAGGGGAAGAGAAGGAAAAACAGCGAGACCAGAGAAGTAGATGGTGGAGGCCTCTAATTTTAACATTATATTTTTATAAAGATGTAGAGAAAGCTGCAGCATCTCTATTTATTTAATTTTAGTGACTGATATACATGCATCTGTTATTTTAATTTCTGAACTTTTCAGTTCTTGAAATGTTTCAAAATTTAAAAAGTATTTTTAATGATTTGATAGTAAAACATGACATATGTATCACTGTAATATTTTCTCAACCTGAACACATTTTATACTTAATTTTATTTTTAAAAAATTTTCTGGTTGTAGTTAATAATAGCCAAGTTCTGCTATCAGCTGGCAGAAAGTCCTTAGAAATACATTCAGTCAGTCATGAAATATTTATTCAGAACCCACATGGCACCAGGTGCCAAGTGCTATAAAAGTTGTTCACAAGACGAAGTTAATAAGACACAGTCTCTGTTCTCAAAAAGCTCTCATCCTAGTGGATAATTCAGATAGATGAATGCATCATTCCAATACAATTTAGAAAGCGCTACGAGAGATAGATGCATGGGAGGCATGGCTTCAGAGAAGGAAGTGGAAAAGCAAAATCCATCACACACACTCCCAATTCTCCCCAGGGAGTTAAGCACCAGATACACCAACCCTGGGTGGGGAAGAGGGTGTAGGGAGACAACAAAAAAGTGTTTATTCCACCTAATATAATGACCCAGGTGGCGCAAGCTGCAGAGAATCTGTCTGCCAGTGCAGGAGACGCAAGAGACGTGGGTTCAATCCCTCAGTTGTTAAGATTCCTCTGGAGAAGAAAATGGTGACCCACTCAAAATTTCTTGCTTGGAAAATTCCATGGACAGTGGAGCCTGGAGAGCTATAGTCCATGGGGTCACAAAGAGTTAGACACGATTGAGCACACATAGGCTACACTACCAACAAAAAAACAGCATAATGACACAACCCACTGAATGTGGGCTACAACTATAATTTTCTCCCCTGTAATTTTTTAAAGCTTTAATTTTACATGTTTACTTTAATTAAATGCTATTTAGCCAGCTGTAAAATTTCTGCATACTTATACCAAGGAAACGTTTGCAGCTAACATGTATTTTTCACTACATAGAAAGCATTGTGCATGGATTATTTCATTAAATCATCATAACGTATCTGGGAGACAGGTGCTGTCAGTGTGCCCACTTTACAGATGAAAGACTGAGCCTCAGAGAAACTAGAAAAGTTTGCAGTTCCACTTATACAGAGCCCCGAATCATCTGTCCATGCTATATCAATGTTACTTACATAAGGGAGAAATCAAAGATCTATGGAACCCACTATTAGCACAGAGAATATTTTCATCATGATGCTTGGAATTCCATCCAAATTTTAAAACGAAAAAAAAAAAAANGTGAAAAAGTTGGCTTAAAGCTCAACATTCAGAAAACTAAGATCATGGCACCTGGTCCCATCACTTCATGAGAAATAGATGGAGAAACAGAGAAATAGTCGTTGACATTTTTGGGGGCCCCAAAATCACTGCAGATGGTGATTTCAGCCATGAAATTAAAAGACACTTACTCCTTGGAAAGAAGGTTATGATCAACCTAGACAGCATATTAAAAAGCAGAGACATTACTTTCCAACAAAGGTCCATCAAGTCAAAGCTACAGTTTTTCCAGTTGTCATGTAGGGATGTGACAGTTGGACTATAAAGAAAGCTGACTGCCAAAGAATTGATGCTTTTGACTGTGGTGTTAGAGAAGACTCTTGAGAGTCCTTTGGGCTGCAAGGAGATCCAATAAGTCCATCCTAAATGAGGTCAGTCCTGGGTATTATTTGGAAGGACTGACATTGAAGCTGAAACTCCAATACTTTGGCCACCTGATGCAAAAAGCTGACTCATTTGAAAAGACCCTGAAGCTGGGAAAGATTGAGGGCAGGAGAAGAAAGGAACGACAGAGAGTGAGATGGTTGGATGGCATCACTGACTCAGTAGACATAAGTTTGGGTGGACTCCAGGAGTTGATGGACAGGGAAGTCTGGCACGCTGTAGTCCCTGGGAAGAGTTGGACACGACTGAGCAACTGAACTGACTGACTGACTGATTCTCTCTTATCCTGAGCAACAAAATAGTGGAATTGTGCATAAGAAATGGTTCTCCACATCTGGTCACTTCATAATCCTCCAAAATTTCATTTCTATGCAATAAAGCTGAGTTTGGAGGTCAATGTTTGTTTGAATTATATTTATTCACCTCTTTATTGAATTTCTTTCTGGTGGCTTTTAGAGAACCGCTTCATCATGAACATCATGGAGAACTCTTCCAAGTACCTATGATGGTGTTTGTATCTGGCTCTTTTCTCTGCTTATTCTTTTAAACTCAACAGGGTTTTCCTTACTTCTCCTTCAACATCAATGGATGCTGATGTTTTTCTGTTCCATCCCAAATGATTAGAATGCTATTTAAATCCTGATTAGAGTGCATCAAACATTGAAGATTTTCCTCTCTTCATAGCACCAGAAACGTTTAATCCCATCTCTCTTAAACTAATGAAAATGGTGACAACATCATTGTAACATAACATTTAATGCATGCTTTTACTACATCTCACACATTTTGATGATTTGTGCTTTCATTTTTATTTAGTTTTAATTTTAATGTTACTTTTAAATTTCTCTTGATATTTCTCCTTTGACTCTTGCATTATTTAAAAGTATGCTATTTAGTTGTGTGGTAGTTTGAGCATTCTTTGTCATTGCCTTTCTTTGGGATTGGAATAAAAACTGACCTTTTCCAGTCCTGTGGCCACTGTTGAGTTNCCTGGCTTGGAGAATTTTGAGCATTACTTTACTAGCATGTGAGATGAGTGCAATTGTGTGGTAGTTTGAGCATTCTTTGGCATTGCCTTTCTTTGGGATTGGAATGAAAACTGACCTTTTCCAGTCCTGTGGCCACTGCTGAGTTTTCCAAATTTGCTGGCATATTGAGTGCAGCACTTTCACAGCATCATCTTTCAGGATTTGAAATAGCTCAACTGGAATTACATCACCTCCACTAGCTTTGTTCATAGTGATGCTTTCTAAGGCCCATTTGACTTCAGATTCCAAGATGTCTGGCTCTAGATTAGTGACCACATCATCATGATTATCAGGGTCGTGAAGAACTTTTTTGTACAGTTCTTCTGTGTTGTGATTCAGTCATGTGCTACTCTTTGACACCCCATGAACTGCAGCACTCCAGGTTTTCCTGTCTTTCACTATCTCCCTGTTTGCTGAAACTCATGTCCACTGAGTCAGTGATGCCGTCCAACTATCTCATCCTCTGCTACTCACTTCTCCTCTTGGCCTCAATCAGGGGGGAGGGGTGGGATGAATTAGGAAGTTGGGATTGACATATATACATTATTGATACTATGTATAGAGTACTAATAAGAACCTACTGTATAGCTCAGGGAATTCCTGCATAGCTCAGGGAATCCCAGTGTTCTCTGGTGACCTAAATATGAAGGAAATCCAAAAAAAAAGAAGGGATATATGTATATGTATAGCTTACTCACTGGAGAAGTCCCTTATGCTGGGAAATACTGAGGGCAGAAGGAGAAGAGGGCATCAGGGGAAGAGATGGCCAGATGGCATCACTGATACAATAGACATGAACTTGGGCAAACCTTGGGAGATGGAGAGGGACAGGGAGGCCTGGCGTGCTGCAGTCCATGGGGTCGCAAAGATTCAGACACGACTGGGCGATGGAACAACAAAAACATAGCTGATTCACCTTGCTGTACTGCACAAACTAACACAACCTTGTAAAGCAACTATCCTTCAATAAGAATTAAATTTTTAAAATTGGTCTGTGCAGGCTTCTCAGCAGGCTGGTGGTTGATTCAAGAAAGAGTCCTTACTGAGACCTATAGACTGCTTTCTAAAGAAAACTCACAAGGACATCATTCCTCAGTCATGTCTAAACTAGGGGGACATGGTGCCATTGGCAATCAGCAGGGTGCTAGAAACAGAAAGAAAAGGCATGTATAGTTTAATAGAAATCTTTCTACTGAAGACTCTTTATCAGGACCTCTATGTTCCCAAGGCTGGGAGGATTTGCAGCAGACTCACCAAACGACAAGAATGCAAGCACATCAAACAGAAGAAAAACACATCAGAAGCCACCCAGGAGACCAGGGAGATAACCACCTCTGAACTGGAATGCAGATGATGATGGTCCCAGCTGCTCTCGAACTTTCGGGGATGCCAGACTCCTGGGGCCACAGGGACTGAAGCCTTGGGGCTGACAAGAGATGCAGAAGTGTAGACATTTAGATGAAGCCCGAAAGAAAGGGCCAAGCTGCTGTAATTTTTTATTATTGTAATGGGTTTTAGTTCAGGTCCGGGCCAAATGGGCTCCTATGTTTCTTGGTGACCCAGCCACCTTCGGGCTACACACCCACGAGATCCCTTCCTGTCTCGCCAAGTGTGGGAACAAATTGGCTTGATTCTCCTCCAGAGAGATCTTGGTAATCAAACAACAGGTGGTGCCTCTCACACAGGGCACTTCCTTGTATTCCAGTGAACTTCGCTTCTACCCTTCGCTTCCCACCTCTGCATGCCTCCCTCAGACACTCAGCTACATATAACATCGCTTTGTGGGCTCTCGCGACTTCTTCCATTCTCTAATAAAGAATGCTTTGACTGAGGCCGTGGGTCACAATGACAGTGACTGTCCTCCTCAGAGAGGCCAGGCCAAGGATGAGGGGGCATCCAACTTCCTGACAATTCGTGTCATTGGAAACGATGCATGAAGCAGGAATTCTGAGGGGGTGTCCTGAATTTGAAAACTTTGCTTCCCTCCCTTCCCTGTTTTAAGAACACAGACCAAACAAAGGCTAAATTTTGCTAGCGTTTCAGAAAGCAACACTTCAATGGTGAATTACCTAAGCAAAGTGACATGTTTGTTTTCAGGGACAACTATGAAACTACCAAAAGGAAATCCAAAACAAGCAAACAAACAAACAAGGGATATATGTATATGTATAGCTTACTCATTGGAAAAGTCCCTGCTGCTGGGAAAGATTGAGGGCAGAGGAGAGGAGGGCATCAGAGGCCGAAATGACTGGATGGCATAAAAGCACTCTGTGCGAAAATGCATGTAGCATTGGGAGTTAAGAATGGAACGAAATATTTAGTTTCCATTCACTATTTAAAATGCTGAAACCTACCAGGGATAACTAAGATCAGAGTCTAATCATAGTTTGTTTGCCCAATAAGGATGCGATTCAGAAAATGATACTGTGTATGTTGAACAATCTCAGAGAAAATAGGGCTCCCAGGTTTGGAGTTTCTTAGAGAGAGAGCTCTTCTATAATGGCTTAGGAGTCCATGTGGTTGTGATATTTCCAGAATGAAAGACTAAGTCAATCCTGATGAAACTTTGAAAAATGCCACGAAGTCTAAATGTTTCAAAGCCAACACTTGAACTGCTAAATCATTCCCTCTGTTTTAAAGGAGTGATTATTTGATTGACAACCGGGGTGGAGAGAAATCCTTCAACAGTAATGCATATGGGCACACCATCTCCCTGATTACATATGAAAGAGGATGGGATGTGGGGGAAACCTCTTGATTCATTCAGACACACAAATCATCCAGAGGAGGGGCATACCCCATTTTCTCTTGAACTCTAGTAGGAAATTTCCCATGCCATAATTGTATTTGTTATACTGCAGTGATCAAAGTTCATAAATTCCTCCATCTATCCTCATTCAGAGAAACCATATGGCATTACTAGGAGAGTCACATGTAAGGCTGGTTTGTTGTATACATGATTAAATATCCATGTGGGAAGGAACACTGGGGAGAGCAAAAACATTTAAAAGAAGAGGCTAAAAGCATGAACTCTAAGAGATACGTGGGTATATATTCTACTCCTGTAGGATCTAAAGTGTCAGGGGTATACAGAAAATATAACAGCAGTATGATCATGAAGGGGAAGGAGGAGGGATTTCTGCAAACAAGTGGTTTCTCTCAGCAGCTGTGCACATAAGACATGTGTGGCTTAGTTGCTCAGTCGTGTCTGACTCTTTGCCACTCCGTAGACTGTAGATGCCAGGTTCTTCTGTCCCTGGGATTCTCCACGCAAGAATACTTTCGAGTGGGTTGCCATTTCCTCCTCCAGGGGATCTTCCTGACCCAAGGATCGAACCTGCGTCTTTAGTGTCTCCGACATTGGCAGGTGGGTTCTTTACTACTGAGTCACTGCAGAAGCCCCACATAGGTCTTCATCAAAAACTCTAGAAGGCAAATATGATCATTCAGAAGTCTATGGATTATCAGACAGTCCTATAATCTTGTGTTCTGTTTGGTAACAAGGAAAATGATAACTATTTAGTGGAAAAACAAGGAGATAGATTTCTTTTTTCTGTCAGATTAGTGAAGATAAAAAAGTTTGATAATGCCCAGAATCTGTGTGGATACAAAGAAATAGATATTTTTGGAGTAAGTAATTTTTTGAAAATGCTTTTCAACCATATTCATGAAATTTTAAAATTTGCATAAACAATGGCCCCCACATGGTTAGGCACAAGATATAAGAATATATATACACCTATGAACAGTCAGTGTAGCATTTTTTATTCTAACAAAACATGGGGTAAACCTGAATATCTAATAGTAGTGAAATCGCTCAGTCGTGTCCGACTCTTTGCGACCCCATGGACTATAGCTCACCAGGCTCCTCCGCCCATGGGATTCTCCAGGCAAGAGTACTGGAGTGGGTTGCCATTTCCTTCTCCAGGGGAATCTTCCCAACCCAGGGATAAAACCCAGGTCTCCCACATTGCAGGCAGATGCTTTACCGTCTGAGCCACCGGGGAAGTCCTATCTAATAGTAGAGGAATGACTAAATGTATTAGAATAATCCATTCAATAGAAGTATATGCAGCAAGTACTAAAAAGGTAAATCTACCTAATTCTGTGTCCAAAAACTTTTTTGAAGTCATAAAATAAGAGTCTTCTTGTGAAAGTGAGGAAGGAAGGAAGGAAGAAGTAGGAGAGGGAAGGTGGGAGGGAGAAAGGAAAAAAAAAATTTAAAGCATAAAGCACATCTGACAAATGTTTGTTTATAACAAACAATAGAAATAATGTAAGAAACTTCTGAAAATTTTCTTAAATTGTTTTTAGCAAAATGCCCAAGAAGTGGTATTTGAAGAGAAAAAGATTTTTGCTTTACATGTTATACCCTTCTATTCCATTTTTTTCTTTTAAATAAGAATGTAAACATATAATTTTTTTAAACTTATAAAAAATCATCTATAGCCTAAATTTTTCTTTCTCCTATGAAATCTTTACTGAAGTACAACTTATATACAATAACATTCATTGTTTCTAGATGAAAAATTCAATGTTTTATGACAAATGTACACAGTCATAGAACCACCATCATAACTATGATGTAGAATAACTCCATCACCTCTAAATTTTGCTCTTACCCCTTTGGTACTAATTCCATAATGGGATCCCTTTCTCTCAAGGATTACTGTCCTGAGCTGCCTTTGACTGTTGTCCAAAAACTATTGCTTCATATGTTTTTCTCTGATTTTCTAGTTTTTTAAGGTGGACTGTATATCCAGCCCTTTACTCTATAATGACCTATACAAAGACTTATAATTTGTAAATAAGAAGAATACAGATAACACCAAAACTATCTGAGTAAAATTTACTTTTTATGAGACCTCAAAATCTTAGATAGCTTTCTGGTTATATTTCTAACAACCAGTTATCATGCATTGTAGTTTCACAGGATCATATTGAATACATATAAAACTCTGAAAGTGAAAGTCACTCACCGCATGGACAGTCCATGGAATTTTCCGGGCCAGAATACTGGAATGGGTTGTATTTCCCTTCTCCAGGGTATCTTCCCAGCCCAGGGATCGAACCCAGGTCTCCCGCATTGCAAGAAGATTCTTTGGCAGCTGAGCCACAAGCGAAGCCCAAGAATACTGGAGTGGGTAGCCTATCTGTTCTCCAGCAGACTTGCCAAACCCAGAAATCAAACTGGGGTCTCCTCTGGGAGAGACTATTAAATGCTTTCTCCACTATCTCACTGTCATCCCGGGTGAAGCCAATTTTTACAGGCAATCGCTGCAACTCTGTTTTCACAACACTTTAAAATGTTGTTTATTTTCTGAGTACCTGTCAGATCCATCTTCTGAGCTTCTCTGCTTCTTTCTGCCTCCTGTTCAGATTTAACCAACAGGAGGCCTTGGCAGAATATCCAAGAGTAGAAGAAGACAGTGATCCCATCCACATACATTCTTTTCTAACCAAGATTTTGCCAATAGTTGCATTCATCTGGTTATGGCCAGAGTTCTTAGGAACAGTACCTCTCCCATGGCAGTACCACCAGCCAAACGTCACTCCTCCTTGATTTTTCAGGCCTAGGGATGGAGAAGGCAATGGCACCCCACTCCAGTACTCTTGCCTGGAGAATCCCCATGGATGGAGGAGCCTGGTAGGCTGTAGTCCCTGGGGTCACTAAGAGTCAGACACGACAGAGCGACTTCATTTTCATTTTTCACTTCCAAGCATTGGAGAAGGAAATGGCAACCCACTCTTGTGTTCTTGCCTGGAGAATCCCAGGCATGGGGGAGCCTGGTGGGCTGCCATCTGTGGGGTTGCACAGAGTCAGACATGACTGAAGCGACTTAGCAGCAGCAGGGATGAAAATGGCTTGGTTTTCTGTCTCTTTTCGTGTGTGTGTTAGTTGCTCAGTCGTGTCTGACTCTTTGCGACTCCATGGACAATAGCCCGCCAGTCTCCTCTGTCCATGGAATTCTCCAGGTAAGAATACTGGAGTGGGTAGCCATCCCCTTCTCCAAGAGATCTTCCTGACTCAGCAATTGAACCTGGCTCTGCTCTTTGCTAAATACATCACCATCCTTTGTTGTGGTTTTTGTTTGTTTGTTTGTTTGTTTTACCAGCTCACACCTCTGTAAATACTCTTTTTATTAAACTCTCTCTGGTTAATCCTTAGTGGTTTATTCCCTGCTGCAGTTTCCACAACCCCAGGCCATACTATTTATGCTTCACCTTTGCCATCATACTTTCATTGAGTTAGAAAAGGCTGTGGTCCATGTGATCAGATTGGTTAGTTTTCTGTGATTGTGGTTTTCAGTCTGTCTGCCCTCTGATGGAGAAGGATAAGAGGCTTATGGAAGCTTCCTGATGAGAGAGACTGACTGAGGGGGAAACTGGGCCTTGATCTGATGGGCAGGACCATGCTCAGTAAATCTTTAATCCAATTTTCTGTTGAGGGGCGGGGCTTGTGTTCCCTGAAGCCAAACTATGGTGGAGGTAATGAAGATATGGGGACCTCCTTCAAAAGGTCCCATGCCTGTACTGCTACACTGAGTGCCCCCAACCTGCAGCAGGCTATCGCCGAGCCACGCCTCCACCAGACTCCTGAACACACACAGGCAAGTCTGGCTCAGTCTCTTGTGGGGTCACTGCTCCTTTCTCCTGGGTCCTGGTGCACACAAGGTTCTGTTTGTGCCCTCCAAGAGTCTGTTTCCCGGTCCTGTGTAAGTTCTGGAGGCTGTATGGTGGGGTTAATGGTGAACTCCTGGGCTTATGCCATACCCACGTGTGCTGCACCCAGAGCCCTGCCCCTGTGGCAGTCCACTGCCGACCCGTACCTCCACAGGAGACANCGGTCCTGTGTAAGTTCTGGAGGCTGTATGGTGGGGTTAATGGTGAACTCCTGGGCTTATGCCATACCCACGTGTGCTGCACCCAGAGCCCTGCCCCTGTGGCAGTCCACTGCCGACCCGTACCTCCACAGGAGACATTCAAAAACAGTTCTGTCTCAGTCTCTGTGGGGTCTCTGGGTCCTGGTGCACACAAGGTTTGGTTGAGCCCTCTGAGCATCTCTGGCAGGGATGGGGTTTGATTGTAAATGTGAATTCTCCCCTCCAACTATCTTTGCCCTTGGATGTAGGGTATCTCCTCATAGCCACTTCAGCATGATGCAGCTGCTGTTCCAGACAAAGGCTAACAGAGTTTTGTCAAGAGAACGCACTGGTCATACTAAACAGCCTCTTCCAAGAGAAGACTCTACACATGGACATCACCAGATGGTCAATACCGAAGTCAGATTGATTATATTCTTTGNATGCAGCTGCTGTTCCAGACAAAGGCTAACAGAGTTTTGTCAAGAGAACGCACTGGTCATACTAAACAGCCTCTTCCAAGAGAAGACTCTACACATGGACATCACCAGATGGTCAATACCGAAGTCAGATTGATTATATTCTTTGCAGTCAAAGATGGAGAAGCTCAATACAGTCAGTAAAAGCAAGACCAGGAGCTGACTGTGGCTCAGATCATGAGTTTATTGCCAAATTCAGATTAAAATTGAAGAAAGTAGGGAAAGCCACTAGACCATTCAGATATGATCTAAATTAAATCCCTTACAGTTATACAGTAGAAGTGAGAAATAGATTCAAGGGATTAAATCTGATAGAGTGCCTGAAGAACTATGGATGAAGATTCATGACACTGTACAGGAGACAAGGATCAAGACCATCCCTGAGAGAAAGAAATGCAAAAAAGCAAAATGGCTGTCTGAGAAAGCCTTACAGATAGCTATGAAAAGAAGAGAAGTGAAAAGCAAGGGAGAAAAGGAAAGATGTATCCATTTGAATGCAGAGTTTCAATGAATAGCAAAGAGAGAGAAGAAAGCTTTCCTCGGTGATCAGTGCAAAGAAATAGAGGAAAACAATAGAATGGCAAAGACTAGAGATCTCTTCAAGAAAATTAGAGATACCAAGGGAATATTTCATGCAAAAATGGGCACAATAAAAGAAGGAAATGATTTGGATTTAACAGAAGCAGAAGATATTAAAAAGAAGTGGCAAGANTTTTAGTTCCTTTTCACTTTCTGCTATAAGGGTGGTGTCATCTGCATGTCTGATGTTATTGATATATCTCCCGGCAATCTTGATTCCAGCTTGTGCTTCTTCCAGCCCAGCGTTTCTCGTGATGTACTCTGCATATAAGTTAAATAAGCAGAGCAACAATATACAGCCTTGACGTACTCCTTTTCCTATTTAGAACCAGTCTGTTGTTCCATGTCCAGTACTATATCTAGCCTATATGGGAAAAGAACCTAAAAAGAGTGGATATATGTATTACAGATTCACTTTGCTGTGCACCTGAAACTAACACAACATTGTAAATCAAATACACCTCAATAAACTCTTTAGAAAAAGAAAAGATGTATCTATATATAGGCTCTTCACAGCTAAGTCACTATGTATACTCAGACATATAAGGAAATAAATAGCTCAAATGTTAAAAAAAAAAATGACAGAGAGAGCTCCTGTATTATTTTTATTTTCTCCAACAATGCTTATGAACTACAATTTTAAAATGGTAAATATAAACAGGTAAATATATATGAATTCAGAAAAGAAAAAATATACATATATCTACTCATCTCTATGTAATCACAGGATAAACTAGAAATCAATGATAGTGGTGAAAATAATAAAAGGAATGGTAAGAAATTACACCACTTTTAATATAATCCTGACTTTTGGAATCATGTGAATGCTTTACACATTCAAGAAAACAAGGATGAAGCAAAAACTAAAGTGGAATACAAACAGAAACAAACAAATGAACCAAACCGGGGGACAGGGGAGAACAGTAACTTAAGAAACTTTTAAGTGGAATAGCTGGACTAATACCCTCAGGCCAAAGACAAACAATGTTAACAGTTATTGAAGTCCAATTAGCAGGGGTTTCTTGCTATCATTGAAATATAGATATGGAACTACTTTCTTCATATATATATATATATATATTTTTAATATTTAAACATTTATTTATCTACTTATTTAGCTGCGTTGGGTCTTAGTTGCAGCATGTGGGATCTAGTTCCCTGACCAGGGATCAGACCCCCTGCATTGGGTGCACCTAGTCTTAGGAGCCTGGTGGGCTGCAGTCCACGGGGCCACTGAGGGTCAGACATGACTGAGCGACTTCACTTTCACTTTTCACTTTCATGCATTAGAGAAGGAAATGGCAACCCACTCTAGTGTTCTTGCCTGGAGAATCCCAGGGACGGGGGAGCCTGGTGGGCTGTCGTCTATGGGGTCACACAGAGTCGGACACGACTGAAGCGACTTAGCAGCAGCAGCAGCAGCAGTCTTAGCCACTGGACCATCAGGGGAGTCCCTGAAACTATTTTCTGTATATTCTAAGATCTTACAAAAAAGTAAATCTATGGTGGTCAGTGGAAGCCTGATTTCTCAATGATAATGAAAAATTACATATGTGGAAAGAAGGAAGGTCTAAATGATCCCTGTGGCTTTTTCCAGCTCTGTCTACTGAGAGAGCAAAAAGGCAATACCTACTTTCCACTTGCAAAACAAAACTAGTCTGGGGCAGGGCAAGGACAACTTGAAACTGGAAAATCTTTTTGTGGCAGAAAATAAGGAAGTGCTCAAAGAGTGTTGGGAGCATACCAGAATGCCAAAGAAGTTAGCTTGAAGAACTTCCCAGGAGTCAAATTCTGAAAATCTGAGCATCAGATAATGATAACAGTAACTTATTGTAACCCATTGAATAAAATAAAAATCCACGAGTCTATACTGTTATTTACACATACATGCATGGAAAGATCTTCTCTACAGTAGAAAATCACCTAATAAATTTAGAAGAAATAGTGGACTTGCAAGATCACTATCAGTAACCATCATTGAAATAATTAATTCAGCCCAGAATCATTAACGGGTGCTAAACTAGTAGCACCCGTGTGTGAATTTAATGAGCAGCAAGTGTTTGAAAGAATGTGAAAGTGTTAGTCGCTCAGTCAGGTCCAGCTCTTTGAGACGCCATGGACTGTAGCTCGCCATGCCCTTCTGTCCATGGGATTCTCCAGGCAAGAACAGTGGAGTGGGTAGCCATTCCCTTCTTCAGGGGATCTTCCTAACCCAGGGATCGAACCCAGGTCTCCTGCATTGCAGGCAGATTCTTTACTATCTGAGGCACCAGGGAAACCCGTAAGAGTGTTTACATAGTCTTAAGTTTCTCCTCTAAGTTTCTTCATTAACTACAATGAAAAAAGTAGCAACTTTTTGGTAAAGAAATCTGGCAGACACCTCTTAACCAAATGATCAGACATTATCGTTATTGGGGCATATCCATATCACATGCCTCCTGGTATGATACCCTGGAAAGGAAACAGCAGCATCACTACTGTGGAATTCCTGCTGAAAGTGTATACCCCAAATCTAATCATGAGAAAACATCAGCAAACTCAAATTGAGGAACATTCTTAAATGTCACTGGACACACATTTCAAAAATGTCAGTGTCATAAAATAAAGAGCAGTATTGAAGAACTATTCCAGGAAAAAGGAGACTAAACTGTATGCAATGTGAGATTCAGCAGGGTTTTTTGTCTGTTTGTTCTGCTGCTACTGTGTTTTTGCTAGTTTGTTGTCTATAAACGTAATTACTTGGACAATTTGAAAAATCTGTCGGTATCTCAAATAAGAGTTATGTATCAATGTTAACTTCCTGATTTTGATAATTACACTTAGTTATGTAAAAGAATGTCCCTGGGACTTCCCTGGTGGTCAGGTGGCTAAGACTCTGCGCTCCCAACTCAGGAGATGCAGGTTCAATCCCTTGTCAGGGAACTAATATCCTATAAGCTGCAATTAAGCCTCAGCGCAGCCAAATAAATAAATATTTTAAAAAACTATCCTTGATTTTAGGATATACAAATAATTAGAGGTAAGTGACCTCATGTCTGTAAGTTTCAGTTTTTATCTTTTTGAGATTCTAAGTGAAGGATATAAGAGAATTCTTTGAAATCATCTTGCAACTTTTCTGTATATTTGAAATTACATGCAAATAAAAATATATAAGAAGAAAACGATTATCTTCTTGAGGTTGATCCCCTCACTACTTACAGAGCACTTATCACATGCTCTCTGTTCTACTTCATTTTGTGTTGCATTCTATGGGATCCACCCAGACATCCCAGTAACAAAATTGGGCAGATGGGCAGCCTTTTGATTCTCCTAACTCTCAGATGTAAAAAGCAGACATAGCCCCATTTTTATTTAACATGTACCAAATCCATCCTTCATACACAGTAGTAGTTTTTACGGGTACATATGCTTCTCTCATTATGTCATCTACCAAAGGTGGCAGCAAGAATATGATGTGAGACATTTGGGCCAATTCCAGTCCTCTTCTATAAATCCATTCTAAAGCAGGAACCCTTAGACAGCTATATAGTCGGTCTAAAGACAACTAAGGGAGACTAAAATAGGAACATTTGTACTTTTTTAGAAGTATGTATACACGTGAAGAAGAGCTTGTCCACACTGTATTTAAGGCACTGTGAAAATGTGTATGACTCATTCATTCATTCAGAAGGCCTTCATGGAAAAACTAGTACTCACCAAGTTTTACGGGTAAGTTCTACAGGTTTTAAAGCTAAAACAGTATTTAGCTGGAACAGTATTTTCTGGAAAGAACAACATGGTAAGTGCTAAAACTGAATTATATACTAAGTATTATGGAAATACAAAGGAGAGCATGATTAACCTCACAACAGTTGATATTAAATCACAGAAGCAAGAGTCAAAAAAAACATAAAAGACACCTAAGCTACCTACCTTTTCCAGATCAATGTCCTAAATCTTGACTGTGGTATTCCTGACCCCTGAACATGGAAAGGGATGAGCTATCACACCTACCCCTTGAAACTGACTCAGAGGCAGAGGAAGGGAGAAGATGAGGCACTGAAGTAGGGAGCTGACCAGAGTAGACCATCTCCTAGCCTTCTAGCTCCACCCATGCAGAGGGCCTCCATCTCATACCTTTAAAATATACACTTGCCACAAAATAATATTTCACTTGATAAAAAGATTTTAAAAATTGATCTAAACATGAATTTTAGCACATGCTTTCTCACACTGATATGAATGTGTGTTTGTGTGTACACTGCCAGATGGAATGTGTGTGCATGCTTCCAGCTCTCAATATCTGGCATCTAGGTACACAAAAAATTTGAAGAGGCTGTGCTATTAATAACAATAGTCAGTTTATATTAAAGGATAAATATTGATGCAATGTTTATAAGAATTAAACCCTGATACCACAACTTAAACATCCAGCAAATGGTTAGATAAATGCTACACTGAGCCATATTTTGAAGGGATATTTCTAAGAAGCTTGACTCATATGTGTTCGTCAAAAAGATTGTTCCGAGTATGTTGTGAAACATACATACAATGTTATTATCATTACAATGCTAAAGAAGTATGAATTTTGATTTACAAATTCAGATATACAGGAAGTGTCATGCTTTAAAAAATAATGAACTTATTTTCTGTTTTAGCCTTATGTTTATGTGGTCATAGAAAATTAATTCCTGATATTGTGCTCCAGAAAGGCTTATTTAGGGTCAAAATATGGGTGAAGAGACATCTTGTCCTTGATTTTGTCCTCTATCAAGTACTGGTATCCTGGGGACTTCCCTATAGCTCAGATGGTAAAGAATCTGCCTACAACACAGGAGACCTGGGTTCAGTCCCTGGGTCAGGAAGATCTCCTGGAGAGGGAAATGGCAACCCACTGCAGTATTCTTGCCTGGAGAATCCCAAGGACAGAGGAGCCTGAAGGGCTACAGTCCATGGGGTCACAAAGAGTCAGACACGACTAAGTGATAACACATACCCACTGGTATCCAGGGATCCACTCTTTCCCTGTCCAGTCACCCATGTTCGGATCGTGCCAGTCACTTCTGCCTCCTCCCCTTCCCAAGTCTGGCTTTCCCAGCTACTTCTGTGCCTTTCCCAAGGATCATTCCATTCATACTACACAGTAGGAAATTCTGAGAGAATGTCTAAAGTCCAGTGGGTCTAGACACATTCCACTGGCGTTTCCTGGGGCCTTGACACCAGCCCTGCCTGAGGGCCTACCAGGGCAGCAGGCTCGGCCTCTCCACCTTCAGACCTGCTAACCCTGCTTGAGTCCTGTCCCTCTACCGCCAAGTTCACCCGCCTTGAGAAGTCAGGGCAGAGGGCCTTCTTTCCCAGGAACCCCTAGGAAAAGATGCTGCAGTACGGTTGTGTGAGACGAACACCACACAAAAGGACTTGCTTGAGTATGAGTAGGGATGAAATCTACAAAGTCAATGGCATGGGGCCAAGTTTGCTGGAAGAAGGAGAGGCTTGTGTCTTTATAAGAAGGTGTTGTCAGCCACCTAAGCCACTGCCCCTGGGAAGGATCTGCACAACAAGGTACCTTATATCATTTATTTACCAAAATGTGGTCTTTTTCTAATTTTTAGAATGAAGCTGTATAAGCTGCTAGAGATCCTTTCCTCCTAAGTCGCTCTCTTCTTCCAAGAATTGATGGCTTTTTTTATCTAGTCTTGAAAGCTCTAAGGCTTCTTTGGACTTATCACATATTCTCCCAAATCTCTTTTTATTCCGTTTCTTTTTCTATTCCCACCAGGGCTCAAAATGCTGAGATTCAAAAGTTGTTGACTTCCTTTTTAAAATGCATTCAGTTGGGTCATTTTTTCCCTGAAGCAGAGAATACAAAATGTTCTAGTTTATGGAATAGGTGAAAGGCGAGGACCACCAGGAAATACAGTGGGGAAAAAAACCCTCAGTTAATATCTTAAAATGTCATCTTACCACTGCTTGGGTATACACCGTTCTGGCAGGCTGCACTTGTCTAAACTGTGAGCAGTGATTCTCAGGAGTGAAATTTGGGGATGAGAGCTCTCTCTCTCTCTCTCTCTCTTTTTTTTTTCTTTTGCTATATAAATTTCTGCACTTGAATTGTTTTTATAAGAACTTTGTACAAATTTTGCAGATTTTTTCCAAAGGCCAACTTTTTTAAAAATGGGGGAAAAAAATGTTCCAGTGTGCTTTTAGTGACAGTATGCAGAATGATAGTCTGTTTGTTCTCCCTTTTCATAAGTTCTTTGTGCTATACCTACTTCTCTATAGTCAAATTAAACTATTTTTAAGTTCTGGATCATTGCATAAAAGGTGACATTAGTATAAGTTACAGAAATGGCGGTGTTAACTGTTAGAAACAATTCAGATTAAAATGTACATAACTGACACAATTTAATATAATGTACCTTACAGGTGGAGTCACAGAGGGTCCCATGACTGGAATTCTGATTTTGCACTTCCTTTTGCAGATGAGAAAGGGCCAACACTTACAGATAACAAGAGTAATTCCCAAAAGGTAGCCCATAGGTACAGAGTTGGGAGAGTCGGGACAAAGCTCCTGGCTCACTCTGAGCTACTTTTCTTTAGTGAATACAGATAGACTGGTGAGCAGAAGTGAATTTAAGTGAATAAAGTTTAAGCTTCAAGTACCTAATTTGCATGGGCCCTTTCTAAGGCCCCAAGAGTGCCAAAGCATTGAGTTGACATGAGTAGATGACTTTGTAAAATGTTCAAAGTAATATGTATATATTTTTTAACAGCAAGAGGTTCAGGCCACTGTCTCTTTCCACTCCAACTTTCCGTCCTATTAGGTAACACTGGATGGTCATGTGCCTTTGGAGGATATGATTAAGGGGTGGTTGATTCAGTTAGGGATACATACAGTTTCAGTACATTGTCATATGTAGATGGTTCACAGATAACTTCTATGAAAGTCATCACCACCGTACAGGTATAGATTCTAAGAATCCTCTTACAACCCATTGTGTCAACTCTCCTGGCCTCCTGACATAGACATACAGGACCAGAGGTGGATTCCTTCATAGCTCAGGTCTGATGGCATGTGATGGTGGAGTGATGAGGTTGAAATGTATGGAGCCAGAAGCTAATCTGTAGAAATTTCTTCAAATACCAAGTGTCTAATATTTTAACAGAGGATTTGGTTCTCATTAAAATCTAATCAAAAAGAGATGTTTTCTTTTATCAGGAATACATTTTAAGAAGCATTTAAATACACTTATTTTATTTTCCTGGGCTCAAATTCACTGGGGATGGTGACTGAAGCCATGAACTCAAAAGATGCTTGCTCCTTGGAAGAAAAGCTATGACAAACCTAGAACATGTAGGAAAAAGCAGAGACATCACTTTGCTGACAAAGGTCCCCATAGTCAAAGCTATGGTTTTTCCAGTAGTCATGAACAGATGTGAAAGTTGGACCATAAAGAAAGCTGAGCACCAAAGAATTGATGCTTTTGAACTGTGGTGCTGTAGAAGACTCTTCAGAGTTCCTTGGACTGCAAGGAGATCCAACCAGTCAAACCTAAAGGGAAGCAAACCTGAATATTCATTGAAAGGACTGGGGCTAAAACTGAAGCTCCAATACTTTGGCCACCTGATGTGAAAAGCTGACTCACTGGAAAAGACCCTGATGCTGGGAAAGACTGAGGGCAGGAGGAGAAGCAGGCAACAAAGCGTAAGATGGTTGGATGGCATCACTGAGTCAATGGACATAAGTCTGAGCAAACTCCGGGAGATACTGAAGGACAGCAAAGCTTGGCATGCTGAAGTTCATGGGATCACAGAGAGTAAGACATGACTTGGAGACTGAACAACAACATGCAATTATGAAAGGTCCATATTTCTCACAGTTTATGATAACAGTGTGAGATAGAATTTAGCAGAATTCTAGATTTAAACAAACCGTTAACTATATTAAAAATAGAGAGCAGGTTTGTCACAGTTCAACAGTATGACAAAACGTTTTCCCAATTTGACGACAGTTGTAAAAATGTATGACATTGGTAACAATGATGGTGCCAAACTTTTAACTAAGCAATAATTTTTTTAAATATTCAATCAAGACTAAACTGTCTTTCTTATCTCCCTACAGAACATGAAATTGATACTTAGTAAAGAAGCAAAGAGCATAGAGTCAAAACAGTATTTTTTTTTTTAAGTAGTATAGAGGAGTGGCATACAGTTAATTTAAAAATTGCTTTTTCTATAGCTAAGGAAGCAGTTACAACAGTTCCACATCAAGATGATGGCTATGGGAGGTTTCCAGCCCATCCAGACTTAAAACGAGGTCCTTAAAACAAGGACCAATTGTATCCTGCCCCCGGGGTACCTAGATCAGGCATTGAGAGATTTTTTGCTCCCTGACAGGCAGGGTCAACATACCTACTTGGCCTTGAAGCAATTTCAGAAGATGCACCATCACCCCTCTACTTCCCATAAGAATATGGGAGTAAAACTTCTGAGGGGGGAGTGAGACAGGAGGGAAGGGGGCAGGGCAAAACCTCTGAAAGAATGAGATAAACTGAGGACACAACTTGAACGCATTAGAACCAAATAAGTCTAAGATGGCGAGGAGGTGACGTCCACTAGACCCTGAACCTCAGTATAACACATCAGAGAGCTACATGACACAGCCACAGGCACCATAACAGTGCCAAGGCCTACCGTCAAAGACGAACAAATGGGCAGTGACCCAGTTCCTGGAACTCTCCACCCATTCCCCAAAATAGTTGGAATGATCCTTCCACTCATTAGCCTATGAAATTACTTCACATTTCAAGGCCACTTCTTCCTTCTGAGATGGCCTGTGGAGTGTGTTTCTCTCTACATACATCCACTTATTACTTACAAAAAAAAAAGTTGCTCTTTGTAGATTTTTTTTTCCTTTCTTTTTTGGTATTTGTGGCTTAATAGGCTTTAATAATGGAGAAGGCAATGGCACCCTACTCCAGTATTCTTGCCTGGAAAATCCCATAGGCAGAGGAGCCTGGTAGGCTGCAGTCCATGGGGTCGCGAAGAGTCGGACACGACAAAGCGACTTAATTTTCACTTTTCACTTTCATGCATTGGAGAAGGAAATGGCAACCCACTCCAGTGTTCTTGCCTGGAGAATCCCAGGGACGGCGGAGCCTGGTTGGCTGCCATCTCTGGGGTTGCACAGAGTCGGACACAACTGAAGTGATTTAGCAGCAGCAGCAGCAGGCTTTAATAAATTTGGAATTTGCATGTGTTTTTAGAGATATTGAGTTGTTTATGCTTTGGAAAGCCATTAAACCCAGCTTCACCCTGATAGGGAACATAATTTTAGATT
The DNA here is from genome assembly GCA_006410875.1 of Neotragus pygmaeus. Classification (NCBI taxonomy): domain Eukaryota; kingdom Metazoa; phylum Chordata; class Mammalia; order Artiodactyla; family Bovidae; genus Neotragus; species Neotragus pygmaeus. Next base: position 3,732,093 of record SJYV01009358.1, on the reverse strand, counting down.
TACTTTTGATGCTTGCCTCTAGAATTTGTTAATTCTTGCCTTTTCCTGACTTCCCATCCCACTTCCCCCTGCTTCTTCAATCCCTCATTCCTCATTCTTGAAGGTAGCAAGCACAGAAGTCTTCCCTAGATACCTAGTCAACATTAACGGTTCTTTTCTGCAGTTTTCACAGCAGCCAATATTTGCCTCTTTCATCATACTTATCAGAATCTGCCCCAGAATAATTTCTATGTCACATATATATTGAGGACCAATTGTATACTGGGTTCTGTGCTGGGCTTAGTACCTCTCTTGGTCTAGGTCTTGCCCAGGGCCCTGAATCTTAGAAGGCCCTCCAGCCACAACCCTCCACATGGGCTGGAGTCTGTGGGCCCAGCTGGGCATGTTCACCCATAGCCCCAGTTTACTTTCCTAAATCATACCTGGGACTCCAGAATTCTTCACTTAAATCTACACTGAATCTGCTTTTGCATGGGCCTCTTACCCATGCAAAAGCATATTGTCTGGTTCTTCCTCCAAAGAGCTGATTTGCCTTTGGTATGCTCACTCCCAGAGCCAATAAGAAGTCGTTACTGCAATGGGGGAGAAGGTACAGAGCTTGAATATAAAGAGGGAGCTCCTAAGAGCTTTATTTCTATCAAACCTCAGACCCTACAAATGCCAGTTATGGGCCTGCTAAGACTGCAGTTGGATGTCTATGTCTTATTTTTATCCAAGAGGTTCCTAGACTTTTCTGCCTCTGTAATCTTTTAGTGTCTTTATAATTTTTTTCATGGCATAAGTAGGACAAAAGAAATGTCTAATGGTTCTATTCACTCGAGTAGGAACTTCTTCGGAAAAGATAGTGTTTCATTCACTATGACAAATTTTATTTTCCAAAAATAACCACAATCCAGTTTCACATGCTTTTTTAGAAATTTATCACTCTCAGTGAGATACGAAATCTAATATCCCTGTCCTTGAATTTGAAGGGACTGATGACACTCTTGTAATCAATGAAATGTAGCAGCAGTGATACTGCGTGGCTTGTAAGGCTAATCATGAAAGGCGATGGAGTGTCTACTTTGTTACCTTAAACTCTTGCTCTGAGCTCTCATGCAAGCAGTCCAACTGCCTTGATGCTTCCGTGCTGTAAGGAAGTCCAACCTATCCCACTCAAAGAGGCCACACGGACAGGCCCTGAAGCCCCTTGAAGGAAAACAGAGGCCTTAGCTCCCCTAGCTCTCTTGCTCTTCCAACTCCAGCCACTATCTGAGTGCAACCATATGAATACCCAGTGCCGAAATGACCTGTCTAAGCCCCTTCCTGAATTCCTGCCCGAAGAACCTGCGGTCATAATAAAATGACTTCTGTTATTTTAAGCCATAAGTTTTGGAGTGATTTCTTAAATGACAGTGATGACTGGAAAACTCTTTTTTTTAAATCACCTTGACAGCATGCTGCTAAGTCGCTTCAGTCGTGTCCAACTCTGTGCAACTCCAGAGACAACAGCCCACCAGGCTCCACCGTCCCTGGGATTCTCCAGGCAAGAAGACAGGACAGTAGTTTGAATATTTTGGAAAGTTAATAAATGTTCATCAAATTGCATGGAAAAATGGAAAATCTCAGAGTATTAGTGATTAATCCAAACATCAATAATGATTGATAAGGACAAAGTTACACATATATATGCTGAAAATATAGAACTTAGGTCATATGTATTCTGATTTCATAGCAAATATAAAATACTAGGATTTGATTTTTTAGACTTTTAATAAATCCCTAAATGAGTTAATTTCCTTGCCTTTTGTTTTCATGTCCTCACAATAAAGGGTAGGAAAATAATTCTAGATACTCATTAGCAAGTTCACTACATCTTGAGGTCACTGTAAGGGTCATGTATACTGAATTATCAATTCCAGTTAATTGAGGATTTTAATTAGTCAATTCAGATTAAGCAAGGTACTACCATAATTGGTGGGCTCCACAGGCAGCCATCTGTTCCCTTTGTATTAATATTATGTCCTATAGAGTCCATCAAGGAGAAGAATTTGTCAAGTAGAAATCTTCTTAACATGAGCAAAAGGTGAATGCTTAGGAAACGAAAGGGAAGAGCTGGAGAGAAAATAAACTAAAGACAAGACATGAAAGAAAACAAAAGAAAAAGCCTAGGAAGAAAGGAAACAGTCCAATTATTTGCTATGTGAAGAGAATCAAACTGAATTTAACCTTAGACATCTGTTTCTGCCTGATATTTTTTTTCCCCTACTAGAGTGGAGGGAGGTAATTAACATGCCATGTAGCTGCTTGCCTTGTATGCATTTCTCAGCATAATTCAGACTCTTATGACTCTGCCCTCTCAAAGAAATAGTTGATTATAGAAACAGAACAAAACCTCTTTGATCCCTCTTGTGATACAACTAGGTCATAAGAAGCAGAATTCCAAGTGTATTCTGTTTTGGATGATTCCTCATGAAAAGTTTGACTTGGGAAAGTTTTGAAATGAACAGTGATGGAAACCAAGGCAGAATATAAAGCAGAAGACTTGTTGACATGAAAAAAACACCAACTCTGCAAAGGTCACCTAAATGGGCTTATTGTTGACCTGCCTTTTCTTTTTCTAGCCTCCTTCATAATAGGGTTTTTAACCCCTAACAGACAATGCCTAAAAGGTGCAGTGATAAATATCAGGAGCATGTAATGATAGATGAATTGTGCCATGCAAATCCCATAACATCTCAGCTACTTGCCGGGAGAAAAGGACAACATTTAGGAGTTTCTCATAAACTTCAGCCTGTTTTCCTACTGGTTTTGTTACCTAAAATACACAAAAGTATCTTTGTCTTCTAGTCAGAGGAAAATTATTGTGCCTCTCTAAAAGCAAAAAGTTAAACTATTTTGTAGAGAAACTAGTATTTTTTAACATTTCCCTGTAAAATAATATAATTAAGATAAGGCTATACATATCAATTAAGGTGGTTTTTCTCCCTTACAAAGAAGAGACAACCTCTAATAGACTAGTTTAAAAACCAAAAGGGACTCACATAACAGTAAAGGTCAGAGTTAGGGCTGGCTTCAGGTGTAGCTCTGTCAGGAACATGATTCTTGTTTTTCTACAGTTTTCTTGGTTTTGCCCTTCTCCATAATGTCAAGTTCAGCCTTTCCTCATGACTCCAAAACAAGTCTCCCAGAAAGATTCACATGCTCTCACTCACATCTCTCAATCAGCTTGAGATTGAATTTCTGGTGCACCAATAACAGTGACCTGGGGACTGCTGCACATGCATATATGAGCCTATAGCAAGCAACAGTCAGGGGATGTTCTGATTGGTCTATACCAATTCAAGTCCAACCCCTGTACTGCAGGCAATTCAATCCCATCCAACTAAGGGCTACTACACAGTGAGGAGGGGTGGCTCTTCCAAGGAAAACCTGAGTACTGCGAGGAAGGAGAGAAAAGGGGTAGATAATTGACGTTCACTCACTACAGGTAGTTCGTATGAACTGTCACAGCAGCTCTTACATTTTCTGGGCAAATGTTAACGATGGTAAAGTATAAGATTTTCACCAGAAAAAAAAAAGATCCTTCTATTCTAAATTATTTTTTTTAAATATGCAGAACCAATGAGTTTATCAGAATCAATCAAAGAATCAAATTAGCAAGGACTTCGACTATGGAAAATGATTTACGTCAGTAGCTCTGATTCATTTAGCAAATATTAAGTATTTACATGTACCAGGTACTGTGCTAGGTTCTAGACACCAAGGATATCTTCATAATTTTTCTACACTAATTCCATACTGCAAAAAAATTACCTATCAAATAAACTACAAAAGCATTAACTTTCTTTCCCATTTCAAAGATTAACCAGACACATCAGTTATAACAAATACTAAAAGGTAAAAAAGAAAAAAGAAAATCATACAATTTTAGATTTAGAGAATGAAGTTATGGTTACCAGAAGGGAAGGGTGGGGAGTAGGGATAGATTGGGAGTTTATGACTGACACGTACAAACTGCTATATTTAAAACATAACCAACAAGGACTTAGTGTTAAAAAAAATTTAAGTCCTAAAAGGTAAACAATGACCAGTGCTGAAGACAGTTGATATTTTTATCAGTCTATTCAGTATCATTGTGATACTATAGATAATATAATTTGTTACCCTAAAAAGCATTATTAAAGTTTAAATAAATAACATATAAGATTTCTCTTAGGCTTTTAGAAATAGTTTCTCCTGCCTCCCCCAAAAAATATTCATGATGACCATTGTGAATCACTAGTGATACAGGGCCCAAGATTAGGGGCAATAATCAAAATAAAAGAAGCAAAAAGGGTAGATACTAATAAATATGCATAAATCATATACATCCTATAGTGGTGGTGGTTTTGCTAAGTTGTGTCTGAATCTTGCGACCCCACAGACTGTAGCCCACCAGCTCCTCTGTCCGTGGGATTTCCCAGGCAAGAATACTGGAGTGGATTGCCATTTTCTTCCCTAGAGAATCTTCCTGATCCAGGGATCAAACCAGCATCTCGAACTCACATCCCCTGCATTGCAAGCAGATTCTTTATCATTGAGCCACCATGGAAGCCCATAAATCCTATACATTCTTGGTATTAACTTTTAAAATTCAACCCTCCACTAAATCATTCTCTAGCAGGAAGTTATACTCTGACAAAGGGCTTCCAAATTTCTTAACTACCATTTGCTTCCCTGCAGGAGTCAGAAGGAGCCACCTGGACTCAATCTGAATTCAACCTGGAGTTGTTTCTTCATGCTACGACATGGGACAACTCAACCCCAGACCTCAGGGTGCCATTAAGTACACAGTTTGCAGAATTAACCCTAAGAATTATTATCTTTAATATGTAAGTGCTGCATTTAGTCACTTCAGTCGTGTCCGACTCTTTGCAAGCCCATGGACTGTTGCCCGCCAGGCTTCTCTGTTCATGAGGATTCTCCAGGCAAGAATACTGGAGTAAGTAGCCTATGCCTTCTCCAAGGGATCTTCCCAACCCAGGAATCGAACCAGGGTTTCCTGCATTGCAGGCAGATTCTTTACCAGCTGAGCTACCAGGGAAAATCTAAGTAACTCATACCACTCACAAATTTCTCTCTCAAAAAGAATAGCCTGAATTTTATATATTATTCAAATTCCCAGCAGAAGGGTACACAGAATCAGCCTAGCATGCAGCTGACTTTGTATTAGCAATGAATGCTCTCTGAGCACTCACATCCCATTTTCCAAATTTCTGTCCCACCCCCACACAGCCAACCTCTGTTCAGATGATCATTTTTACTAAACACTTCACCTCCCACAAAGCAATAGTGTATAAGATTTACATAATTAATGTTTGTAAGGGACTGCTAGAGCCTGGTCTGAAAGATGCCTTTGAAGAGGAAAAGATTGTTGATGCTATGATGTCCTGGGTTTTTTATCTTTATCAAGACTGCTTCCATGAGGAAAAGCTACAGAAATGATAGATGGGACCATTTTTATTTAGCACAGTTACAGGTGGCAAAACAGTACTGTAGGACTCGGGCAAGAATATGTCCCTAGGCGACAGCAACTGTATAAACATGTATCCTGTCAATCACTAAGAATGCAGGTCCGATACTTTATAGACCAGGGATAATATTAATTCCATCCTGCTTACAGTATTCTTTGTACTGGAAAAGCTCAAGGCGCTCTGCAAGCACCATAATTTAGCAAAGCATAAAATGAAAGCTACACATAGGAGAGTTCAGGCATTTTGAAAAATTAAGACATTATCTTTATTCAGCCATTAACCAAGAAGAGTTGAATTTTCAGTGCTACAAATGGTTCCCACATACAGACTATTTTTGTTGTTATTTAGGGAAGGAAGGGAGAAGGAAATGGCAACCCACTCCAGTATTCTTGCCTGGAAAATTTCGTGGACAGAGGAACCTGGTGGGCTACAGTCCATGGGGTCGCAAAGAGTCAGCCATGACTGAGCACATCATCACAGGGAAGGAAGGAAAAGGAGACTGATTTTCACTGAGTGTTTACAATGGACTACATGTTGCTAGGAGGTCTCACACTATTTATCTTGTTTGAGCTTTAAAACAGCCAAGTGAAGTATATTTTATAGTTGAGGAAACTAAGGCTTAAAGGAAACAATTTGACTGAGATTGCATAGGCTACCAAGTGACAGAATCAGGACCTTAAGCCATTTGTACACAATTCCAAAGCCACTGACCTTTCCACTATACAGGCAACAAACATCATCAGTCTAATAGTTTCTTCGTCTAGAAGTTTGTCCTTACCTTTGCAAAGACCAGAAGAAACATATCTTTTTCTAATAAATTATTCTTGAAATACCCATGAAGCTGTCCCATACCTTGCCAGCCCTCATTTCTCTTCTCCTTCCCTGAACTACATACCAGAATACACAGTTTAGTATTAGATTTTTAACAAGAAATCTCTGTTTCAAAATAGTACCTGATTTACACCGACTCACTGCCAATCAGACACACAAACTACCTCCAACACATCTACTGTCTCTGGAGTCCATAATGGTCCTTACTATAGTAGGAAGTCCAACAGAAAATTGAGTTCATATTTCACACAGAAAACAGCTGACAAAAGAGGGATGCCTTAACATACTGTGGATGGGCAGGCAGACTTAAGAAACTATCAACTCAAAAATCAGCCACCCTCCTGTAGACTAAAATTTTAAAAGATATTTTGCTATGTTATTGGAATTTTTTTTTAAAGCAAATCATTTAAATTCACAAATACTCTTTTCCTAAAATACACATTCCACCAAGAGGCATCTGATTTTCACAGCTAAGGGATAATTCAGATTCTTTTTCCAATACCTCTATGAGATTAATTGCAAATAAGAAATGATTCATTTTTATTGGAGAATGAAGATGTAACTAGTTAACTGTGAAGCATGAGGCAGCTTGAGGGAACTTCAAGGATCAAGGTGGAATGCTGGCTTGAGCCAGTATGAAGGCATTCTGTACTAGTAAACTGGGAAGACAGGCTTAATAGAACAAAAGGTAGATAGAAAGGGACATTAAACAATGTTAAGAAGACATTAGAGGAGTTTGGGAGAGGAGTTTGACAAAATAATTCCAAAGTTCTTCCAGAAGTATAATACAAGGGACACCACCACTGAATGGATATATGCAAAGTGTTATATTACCTACACTGGAATACTATCTAGCTATAGAAAGAAGCCACCTCGCGCCTGAGGCCAGGGGCGGAGACCCTGAGGAGCCACCCGGAGCCCGAGGCCAGGGGCGGCAGCTGGGAGGAGCCGCCCACACCCGAGGCCAGGGCCTGCAGCACAGGAGGGCCTAGAGGAGCTATCCCAAAACACAAGCTGGAATCAAGATTGCCGGGAGAAATATCAATCACCTCAGATATGCAGATGACACCACCCTTGTGGCAGAAAGTGAAGAGAAACTAAAAAGCCTCTTGATGAAAGTGAAAGAGGAGAGTGAAAAAGTTGGCTTAAAGCTCAACATTCAGAAAACGAAGATCATGGCATCTGGTCCCATCACTTCATGGCAAATAGATGGGGAAACAGTGGAAACAATGTCAGACTTTATTTTGGGGGGCTCCAAAATCACTGCAGATGGTGACTGCAGTCATGAAATTAGAAGACCCTTACTCCTTGGAAGAAAAGTTATGACCAACCTAGATAGTATATTCAAAAGCAGGGACATTACTTTGCCGACTAAGATCCGTCTAGTCAAGGCTATGGTTTTTCCTGTGGTCATGTATGGATGTGAGAGTTGGACTGTNACATTCAGAAAACAAAGATCATGGCATCTGGTCCCATCACTTCATGGCAAATAGATGGGGAAACAGTGGAAACAATGTCAGACTTTATTTTGGGGGGCTCCAAAATCACTGCAGATGGTGACTACAGCCATGAAATTTAAAAACACTTACTCCTTGGAAGGAAAGTTATGACCAACCTAGATAACATATTAAAAAGCAGAGACATTACTTTGCCAACAAAGGTCCATCTAGACAAGGCTATGGTTTTTCCAGTAGTCATGTATGGATGTGAGAGTTGGACTGTGAAGAAAGCTGAGCACCGAAGAACTGATGCTTTTGAAGTGTGGTGTTGGAGAAGACTCTTGAGAGTCCCTTGGACTGCAAGGAGATCCAACCAGTCCATTCTCAAGATCAGTCCTGGGTGTTCATCGGAAGCACTGATGTTGAAGCTGAAACTCCAATACTTTGGCATGCAGAGTTGACTCATTGGATAAGACCCTGATGCTGAGAGGGATTGGGAGCAGGAGGAGAAGGGGATGACAGAGGATGAGATGGCTGGATGGTATCACCGACTCGATGGACATGAGTTTGGGTAAACTCCGGGAGTTGGTGATGGACAGGGAGGCCTGGCCTGCTGTGATTCATGGAGTCATAAAGAGTTGGACACGACTGAGAGACTGAACTGAACTGGGCTTCCCAGGTGGCACTAGTGGTAAAGAACCTGCTTGCCAATGCAGGAGACACAGGAGAGTCGGGTTGGATATCTCGGTTTGGAAGATCCCCTGGATAAAGGAATGGGAACCCACTCCACTATTCTTGCCTGGAGAATCCCATGGACAGAAGAACCTGGTGGGTTACAGTCCATAGGATCAGAAAGAGTCAAGCGACTGAGCATGCACGTGTCTCCAGAATTGCAATTCTTAGGAGCCCCAAATAAAGCTCTTTGTTCTTTTCAACTTAGATATCAATTATTGTTCAACACTTTCTACCAAATACAGATTATTCACACGTTTCTAGGAAAAAACCCATGAACCAATGTGAAATGTCACAGAATCCGAAACTTTAGTGAATTGTGATGTCAAGTACACATGCCCAAGGACACAGATTTAAATAACCATGGGTTGAGCTAACTAAACAACACACCAGGATGGCACCAAGAAGACACAGCACTCATCTTCTTGCTTTATTTCCAAGTGTTAAGTAACCAGAGGCTACAAGGAAGAATGTTAAACAATCAACACTTGCCTGACCCTCCCCCTCATCCTTCAGTGTACTTACGTAGCTCTCATTTCTGTTCTTTTTCTCATATGTGGCCATTTCAAACATATCGGAATATTGTTGTTATTTGTAGTATTTGCTTTGCAGAGTTGCATATACTATATTTTAAAATTTGAAATATTAACTTAAATTTTCATATTTCTAAAGGGAGTACATGATGGCAATCGATTAAAAGTCAAGTTTACACCCTGACTGCAGTCCTCGGAGAGCTCTGGGAAACACCAGGGCACAAATGGGCAGACAGAAAGCCAGAGCACCTCATGCGAGGGTTCTCTGAAGGTCAAAGGAGTCATGTGGGTGAGGCTTTTGTAAAAAGTCTTACCTAGAAATTCATTTTTAGATAATCCCAAGGGAGAGGAAACACATAACTTTCCTTGGCAAGGCAGCCACATGGCATGAAAGAGCCCTTCCCTTTGAGCCCTGGACTCACTGCCCACTGGGCAAGTCACTCCCCACCCACCCAGGCACCTTTTCCCACTTGTCATAGGACCTACAGTTCTAGGAAGACATGGAGAAAGCTATTTTATTTTGGAGGAGAAAGGCAACCAGGTAATGCCACGCGGGACCCGCCTTTCCCTTTCCAATTCCCTTTTTCCATCCTCCAAACTGTCATTGTTAAGCTCAGAGTTTCCAACCACTGCTTCACTTAGCAGTAAGGAGGTGCCCATAGTGAAAAAGAATTACCATGAGAATCCACTCGGCCAAAACTCACAGTAGAAAATGGGTCACAGGGTGACCACAGTGAGTCATTCTGGATGGGAATATCCACAGAACGCACATATCCGCCCCCAGCTGCCTGGGTCCACTGGGAATTTCCAGTGGAAAGTCTTCACTTCTGACCCAAGAAGGATGGGATGACCTGTCCCAGTGGGAACACTTACAGATACCACTGCAGCTCTATTCAATTTAGAATAAATGCATATTGGGCTTTCCTGGACCTACATTTGCTGACTCCTGTGCCGTCTATGGGGTCGCACACAGTCGGACATGACTGAAGCAACTTAGCAGCAGCAGCAGCAGCAGCAGTGCATTATCTCAAAGGGGGAAGACACATACAATTGGAAAGAGCAGGAAGAGATTTCATGTAGGAATCGTTTTTAGGTCCCAAAAGGTGGCTGAGATTCAGATAAATGGAGATCATGGGAAAGACATTGTAAACACTGGGAAGAACGTGAGGCCCGCTGCTCCCTCCCTGCTGCCGACCCCCTCCCTGGAAGCTAGAGAGTGTCTGCTTTGACAGAGCAAGTCACCAGCTCTCAGGTCCAGGCTGCTCTTGGGCAAACAGCATCCCTTCATAGTCTCCCTTTTATGTCAACGTCCCCTTCCCTCCTGACTCTCTAATTCTCTCCTGGTTCCCAGAAGCCCCAGGCTCCGTCTCAGAGCTGTGCCTGACTCTCCCTCTTCCTTAAACCAGCCATGGAGATGTCAATGGAGATCTTGCCTCCATGAGGATCTCTCACCTTCACCTTGCCTTCCCTTTCCCATCCCTCTTTATGTCCTCTATATGATCCTTATTTTGCTTCCTGTAAGATATTTTTCTCCAAACCAGACAAGAATTTCCCTCCCAGCTGTAAAGATCTCCTGTCTATATATGGACTCTGGTTCTGACTTTCCAGAAAGGTACATTGTCTGAGATCTGGGTTTCAAATATGGAGCACTAGGGGTTAAATTAGATCACTCCACAAGCAACTGAAAAATGCAAGTGTGCTCTGGTCAATAAGCATGGTCTTTTAGACTTCGCTGGTAGCTCAGATAGTAAAGCATCTGTCTACAATGCAGGTTCAATCCCTGGATGGGAAAGATCCCCTGGAGAAGGAAATGGCAACCCACTCCATTATTCTTGCCTGGAAAATCCCATGGACCGAGAAGCCTGGTAGACCATGGGATCTCAAAGAGTCAGACATGACTGAGCGACTTCACTTTCACTTTAGATATGACTGCTCTCACACACATACACACAAATACACACACACACACACACACACACACACACACTTTAAGTAGTCAAATTGTAGCAACTTCTAACAACGAGAGCTCGGGTGACATCCTCTCCCTTGCCTTCCCTCAGTCCCCTCTTCACCCACTCATTTCAAGCGCTGTTGACAAAAGAGGAAAATGAAAATTTGCAGAAAGGAGGAACCAAGCAGAGCCAACATTTTAAGGATATGAATCCCTCATTGGTTTGTTGGAACAACCAAGCACCCAGGAGTCATCCTAAATCTTTGGATAAGGGGTTGAACTCTTCAAGGCTACACCCTAGACTCTGAAGATGCCACCATCAACCTTCTACTGGTCCTTTTCCTGGTGTCTTGCTCAGGGCACTGTGAGTTTAACATCCTTTCTCACTGTTATTTAATTATGGGCCTCAAAGCCCAGAACAGCCATCAGTCACAGTGGGTCCAAGGACCACCAAGAAGTGGGCCAGGTATCTGGCCTGAGCTTAGGGCGCACAGCTGAGGGGAGCAGCCCATCCCGCCAACCACTCAGGGGGAGACCCACCCTACATACACTCAGGAAGAGGCAGGACAGGCAGGCCTTCCACCTGGAAAGGAGCCCCAGTAGCCTCACCAAGGACGCCGAAGAAGGAGGCGCCCCCAGGAGTCGCAAAGTCGCTGGGCCCTGGTCAGGTGGGCTCCACCTGCTAGGGAATCGCAGAGTCCCGGGAAGGTGACCCCAGTCCTGCCTGAAGACACATGGACTTGAGCCCGGAAGCCGAAGGAAACTTTGTAGGTCTGGAGCCTTGGACCCCACTCTGGTGATGGAAACTGCCGTGGGTGCTGAGAGTTCCAGCCCTACCTGGGAGCTTATCCAGAATAAATTCTCGGTGAGATAGTTCCTCCTGCCTATCTCTGCTTCCCTCGCAGAGTAAATGGTGAGACAAGACACTAATACCCAGGACTTACAAAAGAAAGGGTGGCCTTTGATGCATTATTGAGAGCAAGTGTCCATCACTGGGATGAATGGATAAATGAAATAGTATATCCACACAGTGGGATGTTCAGTTGAGTTCAGCTCAGTCGCTCAGTCGTGTCCAACTCTTTGTGACCCCATGAATCGCAGAGCTCCAGGCTTCCCTGTCCATCACCAACTCCCAGAGTTCACTCAGGAAATCCCAGGGCTAATCTCCTTCAGAATGGACTGGTTGGACCTCTTTGCAGTCCAAGGGACTCTCAAGCATCTTCTCCAACACTACAGTTCAAAAGCATCAATTCTTCAGCGCTCAGCCTTCTTCACAGTCCAACTCTCACATCCATACATGACTACTGGAAAAACCATAGCCTTGACTAGATGGACCTTTGTTGGCAAAGTAATATCTCTGCTAGTGGGATGTTATTGTGTCATGAGAAAGGAATAATGTATTGATAACTGATAGATGTGGATGAACCTTGAAAACAAGCTCAGTGAAGAAGCCAGATGCTGAAACTCCCATATTGTAGGATTCAGTGTGTATGACTTGTCCAGCAGAGCAAAGTGTAGAGATGGGAAGCAAGGGCCTGAGGGGAGGGAGAGATGAGGAAAGGAGCCCTGCTTAACAGAGTGCAAGGCTTCCTTTCAGGGTAATGAGCATATTCTGGAGCCAGGTAGAACTGTTGGCTTTTAAACACTATGTACCAAATGCCATTGTATATTGTCACCCTGCTTATTTAACTTATATGCAGGGTATATCATGAGAAATGCTGGGCTGGAAGAAGCATAAGCTGGAATCAAGATTTCTCCCAAGATTGCTGGGAGAAATATCAGTAACCTCAGATATGCAGATGACACCACCCTTATGGCAGAAAGTGAAGAGAAACTAAAAAGACTNCTCTTGCGGCCGGGCTGGGCTGCGGCGTGGGAAAGAGCCGCGAGGAGCTGACCGCGCCGCCGCCGGAGCCGCGCCTGCCGGGGCCCAGGGAGGGCGGGCGGGAGGAGGAAGGCAGGGAGGGCGCTGCGTCCCACTCGGCGTCCGTGGCTCCGGCCCGGCTGCGCCCCGCGCGGTCCTTTCCGCGATGAAGCGCCCGTGCGAGGAGACGACCTCTGAGAGCGACATGGACGAGACCATCGACGTGGGGAGCGAGAACAATTACTCGGGGTGAGCGCGGGCTCGGCGGGAGCTGTCCGGAGCCCCGAGGCATCGGGGAGCTTTGTGTACCAGCGGCTCGTTGGACATCCCGGGGTTCTTCGCCGCTGCCTTCTAACCGAGCAGGGGAGAGTTTGCCTGGAATACTTTTGAGTGGTGGGCGCTCGCGGAGCGCGTGTTGGGGTGGGGCGAGGCATGTGGGTTTGCACTCGAGGGGTGGGGCGAGAAGACGGGGGACGCGGCTGAAAGTGTGCTGGGGCTGGCGAAGGAGGGTCCCCCGGCTGTCAGCGTTGGGCACGGGGACTGGCATGTCCGGGCGACCCCGCGACGCACCCGCCACCGAAATTGTGTTGGGGAGCACTTTCAAAATGCCAGGCGAAGGGGGGGAAGATTGTTTCAATTTTTAAAGTTGCTAAAAGATGACTTGCTTTTTGAAGAAATTAAAGCAATTTGCTATGGCAAGGCTAAGTAGTTTGAGATTTCTAGGTTTGTCGAGTGTAATTTGGTTGACGGTGGTGTGAGTGACAGTCTTTCAGGCATCCTCTCTCTTACTGCTTGTTCCTAAGTCTGGAAGAGATCGGGGTCGTGATTACAGAAGCCAGACCCCCACTCTGCAGTGACAGAGGGAGGTTATGGAGGCGTTTTAATGCCAAGGCGGGTCAAATGATAATTGCTTCTAATTGGCATCCCCAGAAGCACCTTAATTATTTATCTGCCGCTGTCACTCAAGAGTAAAATTCTTTCTACCTTTGGAAAACTGGTTTTCTTTCAATATTACTCTAATATGTACAGACCTTAGCCTGGAATCAGCAGAAGCAAAGGTATTTATTTGAAATATTGTTTCCAAAGTATCTTGTAATTATTAAAGTGTGTCATCTTTTAAAAATGAGATCTGAAAAACAAAAGATGTGTGAAAGGTGAAACCAGTTGAGAAGGGGTGGGAATGAGGGGAACAGTTAATTCAGAAATAAGATCCAGAAGTGAGAAGGTGAGGTAATAAGAACCTGGTGTGCACAACATTTCTAAAATGAAAGAACAAATAACAGGAACTTGGAGAATTTGAGAACATGAAAAAGCAGAGTATCCATGAATTATGAAGAGAAACAGATACCAACTAGAATGTAAAAAATTATGTGACAGTGCAGTGATTTGATTGAACTTTTGATACAAAATATATTTTTATTAGCAAACTCAAGATGGGTCACAACTCAGAGTTTTAAGCGTAGATTGAAGGCTGAGAGATACGTAGAGTTTTATTTTCAAAGTAAAATATTTACCTAATAGTTGATCTAATTTTAATTTTTCTGTTAGTGGCATATTTAATTTGGGGTCATTCTTTTGGAAAATTGACACAGAAAACATTGAATTTGTCTTTTTTTTTTCTGTATGACTAATTCAAGTTTTGAAATAGTAAGATAACTTCTGTTTATCTTAAAGACTGCATCTAGGGACAGCAGTTTGACATACAGTGACCGTATATCTGTTTGATAATACTGCTAAACATGGCCTTTATTTTACAATAGCATTGCTTTGTTTAGTGGGTCTGACCTCAGGGAGGAGGAGGAATGCTATTAGAGATTAGCTGACTTTTAAGAAACATTTATGAGTGGAACTAGGAAGTACTAATATCTAACTTCTCACCCTGACTGCCCATAAGTATTTCATTGGGAGACCAATAAAAGTTTAGAGATGTTTTCTGCCAGTAGATTTGGCATCTGGATTACTCATTAAAAGAAAAAAATGGCATGATTCTTTCCTGAAAAGATATGAAAGAGCAGAAAGCAAAGTTTGTTAAGAATAAGAATTAAGAATAAAATAACACTGATCTGAACTATGCTCTCTCCCTGAATTATTTCATGGGTGCCTTCAAGCACCCAGAAGAAACAATTGTTACGTTCGTACAGCACCTGAGAAACTCTTCTTATCTTGTAGGCAAAGTACTAGCTCTGTGATTAGGTCGAATTCGCCAACAACAACATCTCAGATTATGGCAAGAAAGAAAAGGAGAGGGGTATGTGATTCTTTATTTTTTTCTTTTTGTTTCCTGTAATCCTGCCTAACGTGTATCAGTTGTATTTTTCCATTATGAATCATTTTATCATCTGTGTATTCATACATTTTTGTTGTTGTTTTGCTTTTTGGGGGATAGATAATAGAGAAAAGGCGTCGAGATCGGATAAATAACAGTTTATCTGAGTTGAGACGACTGGTGCCAACGGCTTTTGAAAAACAAGTAAGCTGCCCCCACCCCTGACCATCCTACCAAAGAGCTCAAAAAATCTAATTCTCTCATCTGGGAATGTGGGTTCTTGTTAAAGCTCATTAAAATAATGGTGTATGTGCCCTGATCTGGCACACAGCAGCTATTTCAATAAAATGCTTTGTTGTGGCAAAACTATTAAAAACATAATCCATCATGAAGTTGAAAAACATTTCCATTCTCTAGCTTATTTTGCCCTTCAGGGTAACATGTTCATGCTTTCTCTGTTCTTTCTATGAATACCAGTAGTGGTTTAAAACCAAGTTGTATGTAGTAGTCTTCTTAAAAAAAAAAAGATATCTACGTAAAATTTCATTTTTTGTCTCAAACTATTTTTAACTATTCTTTTAAGTAAGCTTTTTTATCAAAAAAATATATATAGCCAAAGCCAAGAAAGTAACATCTCTCATTCTATTTCCTAAATAATAGTACTAACAAAATTTATTTACCAAACCACTTGGTTTCATTTTTAATCCCTGAGTTAATAGAATCATGTTTATTTTGAGGCATATTTGTGAAAGTTTGGTAAAAATCAAACTAGCCATAAATTCCCCTTTTCAGAATTCAAGTGTTTGTTTACCAAAAAGAGAAAAAGGAAAAAATATTTTGCACACTTGATAAAGTAGGAAGCCAAATGTTTAAATCTTCCTCTGTCATTTTGGAAAAGTTGTGGTTTTCCCTCGGCCTCCATGGTTGACGGTCAGAGTTCTAACAGCATCTTTCAAACAGCATGGCATCATACCCTTGCTGAAGATGTTATACTTTCAATTAACTTCAAATAGGATATAAGACATCCATTGTTTGTTTATTCCACTTTGTTGTTTCATGAACCACAAACATTATAAAGCAAGCCCCACAAAGTCCTTGGAAATTATCCAGAAACTGCAGTTATGTTATTAGTCATTTTCACTGAAACTCCTGTTCATCTTCATGGAAAAACTGAACATGAACAGAAGTACAAGGTGTCGTATGTTATTGATTATACATTTTTAAAAGAAAAAAGGCACCCACTCTGTATGCTAAAACTGATAAGCTAAATATAATGGGCAAGTTGTAGTTTTGATTAGTAGCATTTCCCACAACATGCTGAAAATGAAAAAATCAGTAATCAATGACATTTTTTACTTTCAGTACTGAAATGTCTACAGTTATAAGGAACAGTTCAGTGATTTTGGGGGGAGGAGAGAGGGTTGTTAGATTTTTTTTTTTCCCCTTAACTGTCGACTTAAAACAAACCTTAAAAGCAGACCTCAGTAGTTTGGCAGTTAGTTACCATAAACACAGGCTTTCCCATTTGCTGAGCTTGGCGACCAACCCTGGTGAGCTGGCTGTGTCACAATATGATTAGAAGAGTGTGCTTTTGAGCAGTTTAAATAACTCTGGCACTCTCACCATGTACTGGGTGCTGACAATTTTCACAAAACAAGTAAAGCATAGGAACCTGAAATAAACTGCAGTTTCTTTTTCAAGAAAACATACTGATTTAATTATTTAGCTCTTCCAAGAAGTTAGAAGCCACCCACAGCCCTCTGAGACAGCTTGAAGTGGCACGTTTGTATTCCAGTTGGTTTCCAGAGGTGCCTTAAAATGGGGGAATGGGCATAAAATATATTTCCAAGACAGTTTTATTAAGAGCTGTTTTAAAGCGTTCAGATATCCTTAAGCATTTTTGATGCTTACTAGATGAAGAGGTAGATTATGCTTCCTTGTTTATGATCTTGGAATTTACAGTGACACCTGCTGGTAGTTATTGGGGGAAAAAAACTTTGAAAGTCTCCTTTTTTGCACTTTTGGTACTACTTACAGTAGTGTAGTATAAATTACCTTAAAGGCATCTTAGAATTCTATTTTTGAAAAATATGCTTTTAACAATAATTTGCTGAGATCCTGTCTCCTTTTCCTCCAGAGTTGGATTCAACTGATCCAGACTTTAAGTGTCAGTTGCCCTATAGTGTTAGTTGCTCAGTCGTGTCCAACTCTGTGACCCCATCAACTGTAGCTCGCCAGGCTCCTCTGTCCATGGAATTCTCTAGGGAAAAATACTGGAGTGTGTGGCCATGTCCTCCTCCAGGGGATCTTCCCCACCCAGGAATTGAACCCGGGTCTCCTGCATTGCAGGTGGATTCTTTACCATCTGAACCACCAGGGAAGACTATTATATTTCACCTAATAAAGTATATTATTAACCAGGGAAGAGATTGATGCACAGTTTGAGAATTTTGCAGTTGTAATAGTTTGGGTGGAGCGATCTTAGTGTAATTGTTTTTGTGGTAAAAAATTACTTATGATGCCTTTTATTCTTTAAGAGTTAAAATGGCAAATATCTGTCACTAGGTGTGACATAATTAGGGTCTTCATGTGAAATTTGGAAGGAGTTCAGATTTTTTTTTTTCTGTGAAAAAATTAAACTGAGAATTTCTTAGTGGGAGGGAAAATGAACATTCAGGATAAATTGTTCCCAATTTGTTTCCATAGGATTTATGAGACTTCATTATTTGTTTATTCAGGGATCTGCAAAGTTAGAAAAAGCTGAAATACTTCAAATGACAGTAGATCACTTAAAGATGCTGCAGGCAACTGGGGGTAAAGGTAAGTCGGTGACTTCATTCCTCCCCTCCTTTCTGCCTTTCTCTTTTCATTTTGTTCTCCTTAAGATTATAAGGAAGTCATAGCTGAACAGTTCTTTAACAAGCTGAGATAGGAGGTCCCAGATTAAAGCCGTGGAAATCAATGCTAATGGCAGGATTGAACTCGTGGGAAAGAACTTCTGGAACAAAAGGAGCACTTGACCCTGGGCTTGTGTTTGCTTTCATAGTACTGTGGGAGTAAGGCTTCATTCACAGCAGCCTGGTCAGAGATTTGTTTGGGACTTTCAGAAGTGCATGCTGGAATTTGTACCAAAGACAAAACAAACACACAAACATCCAAACATAAACAGGAGGTTAGAGGCAATCTTTTTATCATCTTCTTTCCCTCCCCCACCGTCCTCCCCTCCACCCATTAAATCAAGGCTAGGACTCAGTATCATGCAGCTATTCCAGAAGAAGTGAATTTTCATGGTTGTTTTCAGAGTCTGATTGGTCTTGGATTTAGACCACACAGAGCATTTCAAGTGCAGGTAGTGAATCTCTGTCCTGGAAATCACTGATGGAACAGTCATTCCTGCAGAGAGCAAACAGGAGCAGGTGCCCTGGCCCAGTGCCATGGAGAGATGTATTCTGTACCAGATAGTGATTTAGGGAGGAATAGTCCAGGGTTCTCAGGGACAGACCCTCATTTCATGGTATAAATGGACTTGAGATCCTGAACGCTGATTCATTCAGATTTCATTATCTTACTTCTCACATATCACTCAGACTTGATTTTCCCCATTGTATCTTTTTCACCCTCAAGAAGGCCTTTGGTATTCGTCTTACCCAAGGGTGCTAGTCCATATATTTGATAACTGGCTGAGGAGAGGGTTCCACAAAGACGAAGCCCTGCAGCTACACCCTAGAGGCTTCTCTTTGTTCAGCATTAGCTTTTAGTACAGAGCACCAGAGTTTTCCCTAGATCAGGGCAGAAGCAGGGCACTGGAGGGAAACAGCTGTTTACCAATTGGTGTCCAAGTATTTCAGTATTTAACTCCAGCTGAGGACCTGTGGAGCATCAGCTCTGAGCATCTTTCTACCTGTGTCAGGTGGAGGGTGATCATGGTAACGGGATGCCCTTACACCCACTGTGAGTTACCCTCTATTTCCCTGGTCAAGGAACCATCCTGCATGAATAAACATACTGAATGGGTATGGAATTGTGATTTTTTCTCATTAAAATGTAACCCTCCGCAAAGCATGCAAATATTCTTACATAGTAGAGAACTGGATGAAATTGTAGTTGCCAGTGATCCAGCCCAGCTTAGCCACTGCCCCCACCTTTAAACCGAGACAGAGGTGCTGAGCTACATGGGGAGGCCTGTACTAGCAGCACTGAATTCTCAAGGGTCCCTGCAGCCCCATGATTCTGTCTCTACACGTGCTACCTCAAGATATTAGGAGACTGATTGAGTTCGAGATGCTGCAGGGGAAAGCTGTTTGATTGCTTTACCTCTCTTGGCACTGTTAAGCTGTAAAGCTAAGAATTTTTATCAGCGTTTCAAATAGTTGGCATGAGCTATACTTCTAAAGAGTAATATTGTTCGTATGCCTTAGTATGAAAACAAAGTTCCATCTTGGTTGCTATTCTGGGCTACCTGAACAGTCCTAAAATCCATCCCAAAATAGTCTGTGAACAGACATTTGCGAGCAAGTTCCATACAAGTCGCCTGACTGGCCGGTCATTAGAGAGGTCACCTCACCAGAGAATGTGTGGGCCTTGGGGGGAGGAGGGGCTGGCAGTGTGGGCGCAAGTTGTTAGACTCACAGCAGCTATGGGGCCTTAGAATGTACTGGCGAAGGGCAGAGACTCTGCTGTTAGGTTGCCTGGTTTCAAATCCTGGCTGTGCTAGTTTTTCTTTTCTTTTTTTTTTTTTTAAAGCTCTGTGATCCTGGATAAGTTACTAACCTTCTCTGAAGCCCTGTTTCTTCATCTATAAAATGAGGACAGTGAGAGTGTTTACTTCACAATGTTGTGAGTTTAGTCACTTAAAGCCCATAGAACAGTGATGGAAGTGGCGTGGACCCCTTTGCTATTATTATTGGCCCAAGATCAGTCACAGGAAACAGCTGCTCATCGTGGTTTCCCTCTGCATTCAGGAGAATAGGAATTATATAATTTATATGCCTTAAGATGCAACAGAGAACTCAGCCATGTGCAGCAATATATAGCCAGCAAATCACCAATTTCAATTACTTTGTGCCTAGTCATGAAAATTCTTGGAAGCTCTTGGGGTTCAATTCTTTTGATCTATTCTTTAGTCTGTTTTGCTAAGGCAGTAATTTCTAGAGAAGATTTAGAGTAACCTAAATTTCTAGATCCCTCTGGGTTTCTGGACTCTGTCTACTCTGATGATTACCTCCCTTCTCTCACGGAAGTCAGAAGTCTGCAAAGCCTTACAGAGAACCCTAAGGACACTTAATGTGAAATCTTTATTTGGAGGCATCTTCTTCAGGAAGAACTTTACCTCCTAAATGTCAGGGGCTTTATGGCTAACTGTGCTGAAGGCCTGGGATGATAACGATATTTGTTGCTTATCTTCCACATTTCATGATATTCTCTTATGTCAGCTTTGTGCTTTTACTATCTTAATGTATATATATTTTCCCCAAATTTCTTTTTTGGGACTTCCAAGTTTCTCTTGGAATTCTAGCTCTTTAACTTTGAATACTGTGACAACTATTTTTCCAAAGTCAAGCTATAGAATAAGTTAGTTTAAATGTTAATAGATGATAAATGAAACAGGTAATACTTCGATCTACAAAAACAAAAAAGATAGTACAGTAAACGCCTTAGATGAAAATAACCTTGTTTGAATGTGATATTGTCATTTATATATACACACATCCCCAAAGTGAGTAGACTGCATTTTAATTTGAAAATTGTTTTTAAAAAAAACTTGCAAATGAGAAAAAAATCTGAGAAGGATGTGTTTGTACATACTAGAGGTCGCTAATTCAAAGTGGTGACATTTCCCCAAATCTCTGATTATTATCAGTACCCTAAATTGGAACTGATACTAGTCAGATGTTGTTATTTTCTATTCTAATATATTATCTTTGGATAAAAAGAGATTCTCATAAATGTGATGGACTTTAGCCATTTTTATTATAATAACCTTATGTGTAGGGGTACAAGCATACACACGGACATAATTAACATACTTTTTTTTTTTCTTGAATAAATGCCAGAAAAAACTTAAAACTAAGATAACCAATGAAATAAATTTATATTTGAACTTCAGGAAAGCTATGAGTTATAGTAACCTCATGGCAGCCAAGGAGCCTCATATTATTACCTGATAGAAAAAATCCGATCTTCAAATTAGTAACCACATTAAAAAAAAATCATTTTTCTTTCTTTAAATTTTTTTCATACAAAGAATGGCGTTTTCATTTTGTCGTTTAAAAAAAAAAACCACCACGAGTCACGAAGCATGTGTGACTTTATTAAGCAGTTCTATCACATTTCTAACAAAGTCCTCAATCTGGTTGTATGTTTTTCACATCTCTGCTACAAATGCCAAGGGAGTGAGGATGTTTCCGATAAACCCTTTAATCTCTAACTCATGTGACAGAGACAGAGAGACTGGTCCTCTGTAATACCCGTGCAAAAGTTTACTAGAGAATTTCACTGTCCCACCATACAAAAGGACACCTTTTTTATTTTTTCTGGAAGTGTTTGAAACACAGATGTTCTTAATTTTTACCCCCACTGTGATATTTGGTTGCAAGAACAGCTGTAGTGTATAGCACTACCAGAATTGTCACACATGTGAATTGCAAAGTAGACTTTCTTAACGTCTGCAAAAATGACGGCCATAAATCGCTGGCAACATCTTCAGAAAGGATTGCTGCTGCTGCTGCCGCTGCTAAGTCGCTTCAGTCGTGTTCGACTCTGAGACCCCATAGACGGCAGCCCACTAGGCTCCCCCGTCCTTGGGATTCTCCAGGAAAGAACACTGGAGTGGGTTGCCATTTCCTTCTCCAATGCATGAAAGGGAAAAGGGAAAGTGAAGACGCTCAGTCGTGTCCGACCCTCAGCGACCCCATGGACTGCAGCCCACCAGGCTCTTCCGTCCATGGGATTTTCCAGGCAAGAGTACTGGAGTGGGGTGCCATTGCCTTCTAGTTGTACTTAAATCTCTGAAGGAGAGGGTGGAACGGAGTCGGTGCTGACTTTTCATAATGGTTACCATTGTGTCTCCCTCGCTGTCTCTCCTGGCCCGCACTGTGCTCGAACCCCCTTTTAGGCTACTTTGACGCACACGCCCTTGCCATGGACTTCATGAGCATCGGATTCCGGGAGTGCCTGACGGAAGTGGCGAGGTACCTGAGCTCCGTGGAAGGCCTGGACTCCTCCGACCCGCTGCGCGTGCGCCTGGTCTCGCATCTCAGCTCGTGCGCCTCGCAGCGGGAGGCGGCGGCCATGACCTCCTCCCTGGCCCACCACCATCACCCCCTGCATCCGCACCACTGGGCGGCGGCCTTCCACCACCTCCCGGCAGCTCTGCTCCAACCCAACGGACTCCACGCCTCGGAGTCCACGCCCTGTCGCCTCTCCACCACTTCGGAAGTGCCTCCTGCCCACGGCTCTGCCCTCCTCACGGCCACGTTTGCCCACGCGGATTCCGCGCTGCGGATGCCCTCGACGGGCAGCGTCGCGCCCTGCGTGCCGCCTCTCTCCACTTCTCTGCTGTCCCTCTCCGCCACCGTCCACGCGGCCGCGGCCGCGGCCACCGCGGCTGCGCACAGCTTCCCTCTGTCCTTCGCTGGGGCGTTCCCCATGCTTCCCCCAAACGCAGCTGCCGCCGTGGCAGCTGCCACAGCCATCAGCCCGCCCTTGTCGGTATCAGCCACGTCCAGCCCTCAGCAGACAGGCAGTGGAACAAACAGTAAACCTTATCGACCCTGGGGCACAGAAGTAGGAGCTTTTTAAGTTTTCACGGAACTCCTCGCAGTAGCAACTGAATGTCCTTCATTTCCGAGTCAGCTTAAAACCTCTGCAGCCCTGGAAGTAGCCATAGAGATGTCTGCAGACCCACAAAGGAACAGTGAAGCTGTTTGAGACACAAACCTCACAAGTGGAAATGTGGTATTATCTTTTTTTCTCTCTGTTTTGGTTTAAGGCGGTTTGTAACTTGACATCAACAACTTTTGAAAACGTCACACTTGTTTCCATTTAGAAGTTTCCTGGAAAATACATGGACCATACCATACAGCAGTGCATCAGGATGTCTGAATTGGGGAAGAAAAATGACCTGATTCAATTCTCTTGAAACTAGATGGGAAAACATATTTGTGTTTCATAAGTGCCTGAGCTAGTAAAGTTTTCTTTTGAACATACAACATTGCACAAGTAAAGAAGAGTGTAGAGGTTGGGTTAAGAAAGGATAAGGGACAGAAGTCCTGCATTAGGCTGCAGATACTTCAGTACAAGAGAAGAGCACTCTGTTGAAACCAGCAGGTTTTTATTGGCCAAAAGGATTGCTGAAAATAATTTTCAAGTTGAAAGTCCTAGTTTTATCTTAGTTTGCTTTCTTTGTACAGACTTGCCAAGTGGTGACATTTAGCAATGCATTAGTGTAAGCAATTATTACCATCAGTGCTCAGATTAACAAGCATTTCTGCCCTGCCTGCAAACCCCCAGGCATTTTCTTTCATGGCTCAAAACGTGGTGCTTCTTTATATAAACCATGCATTTACAGAGTGCACCTAGAAGCAGTTGCTTCCTATGTGCCCACCAGAGGCTATCTGACTCATGCCAACTTGAAAACTCTCCAGTTGTAAAAGTTTAATTTATTCTGTATCATTTGGACAGTTTTACGTATTTATCTTCTTGATTTCATCCCGATAACATGTAAAATCTATGGTCACCTTTTGGAGAGAAGTTGCATTTCTGGAAGTGATGAGGCAGGGAGAGAACAATGGTAAGAGAAAAGCCATGATTTTTAAACATCCTTTGTCAAGCCTGTGATTGCATTTGATCCCAAATCAAGATGAATGTATTCCATGGGATGTACATAAATTATTTTTGTCCATGCCTAGACTAGTGCTACATAATGTGTTTTGGTTTTGTTGTTTTTGTTTTAACGACAAAATAATCTCTTAATACTTTGAAATTGAGCACATGAGATTTTATGTTTGAAAGACAAAGACACAGCATGTATTATTATGCACTTCATTTCTCTGCTGTGTGGAGAAAGCAATAAACATGAGAATGTTAAACATTATGCAAAATTATACTTTTAAATATTTGTTTTAAAAATTACTGTACCTAGTCTTCTATGCATTACTTTGTAACCTTTTTCTATGCAAAAGTCTACATATCACTAATTAAATGAAGTCCTTTTTGACCATTTTAATGTGGATGAGTTGCTTTGCAGAATGAAAGTTTACAGGAATTCCAAGAAAGGCCTTGTTTCACTAACAAATTAAGCCTTGGCTTTTCTTTTTCCAAGTCATTTGGTATAATTCACAGCCTTGAAAATAACAGATGTTTGAGTTTGAAAATCAATTAAGTATAGGTGAGTATGACACCATTTGGAGGCAAGAAGTGATTGGTTTCCTCTGCCTTTTATTTTTGGAAAAGTGCAAATAGCAGAACGTCAAATAATAGTATACTGAATGTAGGGTAATAAGTTTGTGTCATTCGTTTTGTAACTCATATTTATAGAGTGTTTTTGAAACATTACATGCTCTGTACCTACCTCAAGATTCTTTTGATGCTGTAGAAACTATGCAGGGATCCCTCCTTCAGTGAAGCCTAAAATAGATTATCTCAGAGTTTCTGAAACTATTGGGCCAAACATAGGAGAAGATTTCTTTAATGTTCTTATTATGCTTATCAATTATGCTTAGAGTTAAAGGAAAGAGTGGGAGACCTCTTAAATAATTTAATTTTGAAAAATCAAGCATATAGTTTATTTTTTTTTTCTGTAAGTGGGTGAAAAAAATGAGCCAAAACAGATCACCTTTGTTCCTTGTCTGTAAGCTCTGTGGTTATTTTATGTCAGTTAGCTCTGATGGGATTAGGTAACAACAAAATGGGTTTAGTGGTATTTGGAGTTTGTTTCTTAGTCATGATTTGTGGATAACAGGCATAGAAATAATTTTGATTTAGGATCTAATAGTTGATTCTGTGCCTGCTGTAATGACAGCATTCAAATAACTTTTTGTAGATTGTAAACTTCTAGTGATCAGGATTTTTAAAATTTGAATTAAATATTGAAAGTAAATCCCCTCTTCTTTCATCTTTTTCTCTTCTTGTTTCAGTTAGATATTGGTTATTATTTTTCAATTTAGTTGATTAAAATATTTGCCAGCCAACATGTTACATAATTGCTAAGGGGTGTCAGTATTCCTAAAGACACTGGGTCCCTGCTAGGGACCCTCAAAAGAAACAGGTGCCCTGAAAATGAGGAAAGGGGTTTCTAGAAACTTAGCTAGGGAGGCTCTTTCTCTCCTTGGGATCTTTTGCAATTACAAATACGACATTTCCTATCATATTTGGAGAAATCTAAGGGACTTTTAAAGTAAACATAGAGTCCAAATATTAACTAGACTGTTGGCTTATAATTCACATGTACAAATGTATCCTCAGTCTTAAAGATGCCTTAAATTATCTTTCTTATTATATATTTAACTTGTCCCTTTTATCAGTAATTAATGCAAGGTAAAAGTAATCACAAAGCAAGATGATTTTAGAATTTCATATCTCTGTAAGTCTAAGACTCCATCAGTTACAAAGTACACTATTAGTTTAAGTTTTTAAGGAAAAGTACCACACAACATAATTTTACATATCCCAATCTCCAAAGTGTGAAAGTTTTAAAAAAATTGCATCTTGCATTTGAGGTAATACAATAATAATATATTCAAATGTAATTTTAAAAATCCGTGGCTAGAAATGTACGTAGATTAAAACGTGGGGGATTTAGCTTTCTTTAAAAATATCAGCAAGAGTCTTAGTCAAATCTAAGAATCTGGATTGACCTTGTAATGGTTTAATGATCTAAAGATAGATGTATTTTTTTAAGCTTTTCATGTTTTTATTGCCCAATGGGACTATTCCTAGTTCTGCACTTTACTGAAGAAAGGAGTTTGACTTCCCCTTGTAATTCTGTTAAGATCTAAGCAATCACCAAGGTTGTGAATATTTTAGCTACTACAACAAAGCATTACAGCACATACGACATCATAAACTGTGGCTATAGTTTGTGTTCTTTGGAATGAAGGATAAGTCTTCGAACTTGATTGAGACATCTTTAAAAGAAGAGAAGTTCCCTAGCTTCCATAGACAGTCTTGTACAAGAGGCCAGAGGCAGAAGGGAAATGGTTTTTCAGGTACCAGGTGGCACCTTCTTCCCCTCTTCTAACTTTAGAAGAACAGACTGGGATGGGGTTGGTTGGTCAGGGAGTCAGGTCCTCTTTTAAGACTGACAGAATCAACAACACACTGTAAGTCACTAGTCTAAAAACAAATATAAGATGTAATACTATTAATACTGTTCCATTTTCTGTGCTAAGCTCTATGTCAAGTGCTTGACATCTGTTACCTCATTGAAGCCTGGTTAAGTGTCTTATAGAGGAGATAGTCTTATTATCGTTACGTGTTAGGAATGAAGAAGAGGTTGATTTCCAAGGTCAAACCTAGCAGTTTGAGCTGTGAGTCAGCCCAGGCCTCTCTGATTCTTAAGCCCATACCTTTGACCTCTAGGCAGTAGCTTCTGGCAGAACTTTTGGACTCACTCATTCAGACTAACCAAAAGTTTCAACCTGCCTGAGATCACTTTGAGCTAAAGACAAGAGTAAATTAGCATAAGAATCACTATCATCTCTCCCATTTAGTATATGAAAGAATAAAAAAATAATAACTGCACTTTATAATAATGAAACATAAAAGGAAATTATTTTGGCAGTTCCCTGGTTTTAACTTTCAACTGTCAAGCAGTTGAGAGTTCAAGTTTTAAACTGCTTACTTTAATCAGTGAAGTTACCCTTTGTAAAAGCTATCAGAAAATATTCTATGATCTCAGTCAAGGTGGCTGACAAAAGTGAGGCAAAAGTTACTAGATAGCTGAGAGAATTGAATTTGAGAAAAATTCCTGTCTTCCATTAGATATAAAAGTTAAGGTTTTGGTTTTTTTTAGGGGAAAATGATGGATTATTCTGAATGTTTATACATTCCAGGTCCATCATGTCATAAAACAACATTCTTCGTTTGGCCTGTGAAGAGCTACTCAGTAATCCACTCTCTTTAACAAGTCTTGTTATCAGGAAGGGCTCTTTAACCTAAAATTTTCCACCTGCTGTGAAGCATGCTTTCTATAACAGTTAACAGTTTATATGTGTATAATTTTTCAAAAATCTTATATCCAGAGACATTTTTATATGCCTCTAAATTCTCAGTCTTCTGAGAACTGAATATTCTGTATCCTTGACCTCTGTTGTCATTCTATTAGTCTGTGGGAATGAAGAGATTTATGCATATGAAATGAAATATGCATGTAACAGAATGCCTCATGAGCTTTTTTTTTAAAAGGGACTGAAAGAGGCAAGTTAACTCTATAAAGTTTCTTGCCTTAAGCTTGCATTGCAGTCATTTTGTGTTTTCATTGCACTGAAAACAAAGTCAAATTTTCTCATGCGGAAGAAAAGCTATTTTGCAAAGAAGAATGGCTATTATTTATAATGTTTTACTTGTGTAAGTGGGATGATAAATTTTATATTTCTCACAAATTCCTGAAACAACTGCGTATTTTGAGTTAATCCCGCCTGTTCTGATTAGAAGTTGTTGAGCTGAATATTGTTTACTACATTATAAAACGAAAACTCTGCCTGCTTTCTAGGTCTTTCATTGCTTTTTTTTTTTTTTTAGCCTTTTCCTTTAAGTGCAGAGAACCAAAAACTTTTTTTTCCCCCCAGCAAAACAACATGAACAGAGCTTTATGTAGCTGCTTGTGTAGACTTTCTCCTGGGCCAGCAAAGTCTGTCATCTTCCCATATCCTAGCCAGTCTGTCCCAGCACAACTGCTTTAAATAGGCTTCCCATGAGATGTGGCCACAGTCAGGAGGCCAAAGCACAGAGGTACAGAGACCATGTGTCACCATCGTCATAACACGTTTCTTAGTCACAGTCACCAGCCGCCTTCCAAACAGGAACTAAGCCAGGCACTTGTTTGTCTCACAGGCAGCCACTGTCAAATTTATTTTGTTATTTTGACATATTTCTGACAGCAGAAAGATAAGCATAGCATGGTGCAGATGGTGGAGTGTGGTAACGTCAAAACCCACATACAGCCTGGTGGCATCGGATAAGGGTACTATCATCTCACGAGGATACTATCAAGCTCATCGGGGAGGCATTGTCTCCGGTGACAACATCCTTTATTGCTACAATAAAGAGACTAGATGGGACACAGTCGCCTTTCAAGGTACAGAAAACCCCCCCAAAAGATGTCCATGAGTCCACAATTGCTGAGGCATTAAGCAGGCTTAAGGCATACGTGTCACACCAAGAGAGCATACCTAAACACCAAGCACCACCTGACCACGACTATCAGGAGAACAGGCCTCAGCAATAAACCCATGAATTACCTGGCTCATGCTGCCCAGGTCTCACAACACCCCAAGTGTGCCCAGCAGCGGCAGCCGCAGACAACAACACAGGAGCAATAACTCAGTGTTTAAGTGCCTTCAGTCAGTTCCCAGGACACTGACGTCTGGCAGCCAGCTTTCCTGCTTTGGGTATGAGGAGCTTAAGCCAGAAGGATAAACAAAATTCAGTACTGTTTATTTTCAAGATATGACAAGCCAGAGAAGTATAAAAGTTATTCATTTAATGTTCCCTTTAAATGTATGCATGCTGCCTGCTACGTTGCTTCAGTTTTGCCTGACTCTGTGCGATCCTACAGACTAGCCTGCCAGGCTTCTCTGTCCATGGGATTCTCCAGACGAGACTACTGGAGTGGGTTGCCACGCCCTCCTCCAGGAGATCTTCCCGACCCAGGGATTGAACCTGGGTCTCTTACTTCTACCTGCATTGGCAGGTGGCTTCTGTACCGTAGCGCCACCTGGAAAGTTTAAATGTATAGTATAGGGGTTTAATTCTGTAGGCATATCCCCTATTGATACAGGAAAGACATATTAATGTATATGCTAAATGACAGTGCCACTCCACAACACTATCCAGTTTACCATATGTTTAACTAGTTAAGTCAGGTAAGCAGTTTTAAGATGTGGTAGCTTGTTAAAAATGTTGGTACTTAGATCACTTATACATAACTTGAAATCCATATCTGTAAGTCTAGTCAGTTTCTTTCTATTCTGCTCAGTATTGGTAAGTCATTTATAAAATCTCACCTCTTCAGTGAGTAGAATACATAGTATAATGACTAAAAGGACAAGTTCTGAAGTCAGATCTTGAGATGTATTGACTGTGTGACTTTGGACAAATGGGTGTATCTGTGTCAGCTTTTTCTCATCAGTAAAATAAGATTTAAAAAGCAGTACCTGAGGCTTCCCTGGCAGTCCAGTGGTTAAAACTTGGTAATTCCACTCTAGGGAGTGGGTTCAGTCCCTGGTGGGGAAACTAAGATCCTGTATGCTGTGTGCAAAGCCTCCTATCCAAGAAAGAAACACCTGTCTCACAAGGATTTTCTGAGGATTAAATGAGATAATGTTCGAAAGACCTGGCACATGACATGCTATCAATAAACAGTAGTGTTGCTCATTCAAATTTAGTTTGTTGAAAGTGTCTTAAGGTCCAGAATAAGTCTCAGTTGGTCCCATTCACACAACTTTATTCAAATATGTGCCCAGGTAGGCCAGCAAGACCTATTCTCTTTACATTAAATTAGTGGCGTGTACATATTTCTTTTTGAATGTATTTACAGGTGGATAGAATTTCAGACTTAGAAGAACATAATTTAGACCAGTGCTTCATTTACTGGGTGAAAAATACAGACACTCAGCCAAGTTAGAGAGTTTTTCCCACAGTCATGTAACCCAGGTTTCCTGATTTCTAATACATGATCATAAACTAAACCTTTTCTTTCGTACCTTTTATATTTTAGGTGCCAAAGGTTTTGATTCTGTTGTGGATATGCAAAATTGGCCTATTTATTTGTTAAGAAGTACATCTTACATTTCCTGTCTTCAAAAGCAATGGTTTCTAGTTTGATTCAAAACAAATATGATAGAGTCATGTTCTTTAAAAGAAAAATCTGAAATCTAACACAGCTGAGATTGAAATTGTATTACTGTTTTTTAATGAGGGGACTTCCCTGGCAGTTCGGTGGTTAAGACTCCATGCTCCCAGTGCGGGGACCACAGGTTTGATCCCTGTTGGGTAACTAAGATCTCACATGGTGCATGGCCTAAAAGTAAATAAATAACATCCTTCACTATAGAAAAACTAATCGCGCGTAGGTGCACAGAGTCGTGCCACCATCTAGCACTTAAAGGCAGAATCTGTCATACACACTGACGAAGCTATCTCACTAGTAACTGGGCAGGGGCTTTGAGCTGCTCACACCCTCTTTTCTGTGCCTCCCTGTTGCTCTTAGAATGAAGACAAAATCCTTAACCTCAGGCCAGGAGGCCATGTAAGATCTGACTCCAGCCCACTTTTTAAACCTCTCCTTAGCTGTCTCTGGAGCAGGGCATGGCAACTCACTCCAGTATTCTTGCCTGGAGAATCCCATGGACAGAGGAGCCTGGAGAGTCACGGTCCATTAGGGTCGAAAAGAGTCGGACGTGACTGGCGCGATTTAGCAAACACACACACAACCCGACTCTGCTACTTCCGACTCACCACCCAGCCAACTGCCTTTTTCCCAGCCCTCTTATTGCTTTCCCCTGCTACAAGGTCTTGTACATATTCCTTCTACCCTGCATGTTCTTTTCTCTCCTTCTTAACCTAGGTAACTTACCTTACTTTTCAAACTTTGAGAGATGGATCATTCCTCTAACATCTCCAATTGGTTCAAAACCATATTGTGGAATGGCTTGAACCACATACTTTTCCTTCACTGAGTATATGAGTTGCGATTTAAATTTGTTACTGTTTGATTACTCTATCTCCACCACTATACGGAAAGCAAACAGTAGTGACTATGTTCCCAGTAGCAGAGTCGTAAAGAATCCACCTGCCAACGCAGAAGATACAAGAGGTGCTGATTTGATCCCTGGATCAGGAAGATCCCCTGGAGAAGGGAATGGTAACCCACTCCACTATTCTTGTCTGGAAAATCCCATGGAGAGAGGAGCCTGGTGGACTACATTCATGGGGTCCAAAAGAGTCAGACACGACCAAACAACTGAGCACAAACATGTTTTGTTCACCATTAAGTTTCCAGGGCCTCTTTGCCTTGTGTCTGGTGCAGAAGAGAAGCTCAAAAAATATGTGTCACATTGGATGAATGACTGAATACACAAATGCATGACTGAGTGAATAAATGTCATACACTAGACCTGCATTCTTGTTGCATTGAGTTTATCTGAATTGTTTTCCCCAAACTTTAATCGGAGAGCGCAATATATATGCAGATAAAATCACGCATATTTGATGAAGCGAGATGAAAGATGCTAAAAGAAAAAGAACTTTCTATTGCTCCTTATGAACATAATAAATTCTAGATTTAGACCAGGTCCAACATTCTCAACTGGTTCAAAATAGGGAAAGGAGTACATCAAGGCTGTATATTGTCACCCTGCTTATTTAACTTATATGCAGAGTACATCATGAGAAATGCTGGGCTGGATGAAGCGCAAGCTAAAATCAAGATTGCCGGGAGAAATATCAATAACCTCAGATATGTAGATAACATCACCCTTAAGGCAGAAAGCGAAGAAAAACTAAAGAGCCTCTTGAAAGTGAAAGGGAGAGTGGAAAAGTTGGCTTAAAGCTCAACATTCAGAAAACAAAGATCATGGCATCCGGTCCCATCACTTCATGGCAAATAGATGGGGAAACAGTGGAAACAGTGGCTGACTTTGTCTTCTTGGTCTCCAAAATCACTGCAGATGGTGACTGCAGCCTTGAAATTAAAAGACGCTTACTCTTTGGAAGGAAAGTTATGACCAACATAGACAGCATATTAAAAAGCAGCGACCCTACTTTGCTAACAAAGGTCCATTTAGTCAAGGCTATGGTTTTTCCAGTAGTCATGTATGGATGTGAGCATTGGACTATACAGAAAGCTGAACGCTGAAGAATTGATGCTTTTGAACTGTAGTGTTGGAGAAGACTCTTGAGAGTCCCTTGGACTGCATGGAGATCCAACCAGTCCATCCTAAAGGAGATCAGTCCTGAGTGTTCATTAGAAGGACTGATGTTGAAGCTGAAACTCCAGTATTTTGGCCACCTCATGTGAAGAGTTGACTCATTGGAAAAGACCCTGATGCTGGGAAAGATTGAACATGGAAGGAGAAGGAGACGACAGAGGATGAGATGGTTGGATGGCATCACTGGCTCAACGGACATGAGTTTGAGAGAACTCTGGGAGTTGATGACGGACAGGGAGGCCTGGCATGCTGCAGTACATGGGATCGCAAAGAGTCAGACACTATAGAGCGACTGCTAGATGGTGGCACGACTCTGTTCACCTACGCGTGATTAGTTTTTCTATAGTGAAGGATGTTATTTATTTATTTTTAGGCCATGCAGCATGTGAGATCTTAGTTACCCAACCAGGGATCGAAACTGTGCCCCCCACATTGGGAGCATGGAGTCTTAACCACTGACCTGAACATTGTCAAAGTAACTATGGGGTGTGTGTGTTTGTGCTTGCTGCTCAGTTGTGTCCGACTCTTTTGTGACCTCATGGACTATAGCTGCCAAGCTCCTCCCACAAAGCAGACAGATTCTTTACCACCTGAGCCAAGTATGGGTTCAGTTCAGTTCAGTTCAGTCACTCAGTCATGTCCAACTCTTCGTGACCCCATGAACCACAGCACGCCAGGCCTCCCTGTCCATCACCAACTCCCAGAATTCACTCAGACTCACGTCCATCGAGTCGATGATGCCATCCAGCCATCTCATCCTCTGTCGTCCACTTCTCCTCTTGCCCCCAATCCCTCCCAGCATCAGGGTCTTTTCCAGTGAGTCAACTCTTCGCATGAGGTGGCCAAAGTATTGGAGTTTCAGCTTCAACATCAGTCCTTCCAAGGAACACCCAGGACTGATCTCCTTTAGAATGGACTGGTTGGATCTCCTTGCAGTCCAAGGGACTCTCAAGAGTCTTCTCCAAGACCACAGTTCAAAAGCATCAATTCTTTGGTGCTCAGCTTTCTTCACAGTCCAACTTTCACATCCATACATGACCACAGGAAAAGCCATAGCCTTGACTAGATGGTTACTTGGATTAAATGTGTCTGAATGAAACACATGAGGCTAGGGCACCACCTTGTGGTTTATTTTCACATTTATAATTTTCAATCTTAGCAGAACTTTTCTGTTAATACTTGACCCAAAAAGCCCATTAAAACTACAGCAGCAGAGAGGAGTGGAATTTTTGGTCAAATAAATACTGCTTGCATATCATTATCCAAAAGAATTTATTCTAATATTATCATTCATTCCTTTTTATTTTAATTAAATATTGAGCTGATAGAAAAAAAGTGTAACAAATGTATGTTAAAAAGAATAAAATGAGAATACTTGTGTATTCACCACCCAGATCAGCACTGCCAGTACTTAGAAAGACTCCTGTGTGCCTGTGTGCCTCTCACTGAATCCTTTTTCTGCTTTCGCCATTAACCAGGCATACCCAGTACCTTGTTTTTATGTATAGTTTACCATCCATGTACCTATCAATGGGGCCCAGAAGGTAAAGAGTCTGCTGCAAGGCAGGAGACCTGGATTCAAACCCTGGGTGGGGAAGATCTGGAAAAGGAAATGGCACCCACTCTAGTATTTTTTGCCTGGGAAATCCCAGGACAGAGGAGCTTGCTGGGCTATAGTCCATGGAGTCAGGAAGAGTCAGACTGAACTGGATGACTAGGCACACATGTACATGCTACTGCTAGGTCACTTTAGTCGTGTCCAACTCTGTGCGACCCCATAGACGGCAGCCCACCAGGCTCCCCTATCCCTGGGATTCTCTAGGCAAGAAGACTGGAGTGGGCTGCCATTTCCTTCTCCAATGTATGGTAGTGAAAAGTGAAAGTGAAGTCGCTCAGTCATGTCCGACTCTTGGCGACCCCGTGGACTGCAGCCTACCAGGCTCTTCCATCCATGGGATTCTCCAGGCAAGAGTACTGGAGTCGGGTGCCATCGCCTTCTCCAACACATGTATATACATATCATTAAACAATAGTTTTCATTTAGCATTTAAAACTTCATATGAAATGATACCATTCTGTATTGGATTTGGTTTTGGAATTATACAGTATTTTTCTGCAATTCATCATGTTGATAAGAGAAGCTCTGATTCATTTGTTTTCACCACTGTATGACTATGCCACAATATATCTAGATGTTGTACTCTTTTTTTTAACCTTTTTATTTTCTACTGGAGTATAGCGATTAACAATATTTTTACAGTTTCTGTTGGAGCATAGGCGATTAACAGTATTGTGATGGTTTCAGGTATGTGTGCCAAAGGAATGCAGCCATACGTATACGTGTATCCATTCTCCCCCAGACTCCTCTCTCATTCATGCTGCTGCATAACTAGTTCTTCCACTCTTGATGGGTATTTAACTTGCTTCCAGTTTGGGTCTATTATGATGGTGCTACTGTGAGCATTCTAGTATGTATTCTCTGGTGCTCACATGAAGATTTCTCCCAGGGGTTTGAATTGCTAGGTATGAGAACCTCTGACTTTATTAGATAATAAATTATTTTTCACTTATTTTATTGCACCAATTTATATTCTTACCACTAGTGTATACACATTTCAGTTCAACATCTTTAAAAGCACTTAATATTGTTAGGTTTTTCTCCAGTTTTTATATTTTATGGGTATAAACTGAATCTCTTTTGTTTTAATTTGCATTTCTTGATGACACAAGAAGGCCATCCTCTTTTCAAAGGTTTATTGATGACCCATGTTTCTTCTGAAAAGTGCCAGTTCTGAATTTTTGCCTCTGATTTTTCTTTAATTTATCCACTCAAGAATCATTTTAATTGCTACTATGTGGCAAGTACTATCATTGTTTAGAGGATACAAAAATGAGTATGATGATCCAAGTCTATGCCCCAACCAGTAATGCTGAAGAAGCTGAATTTGAACAGTTCTATAAAGACCTACAAAACTTTGTAGAATTAATACCCAAAAAAGATGTCCTCTTCATTGTAGGGAACTGGAATGCAAAAGTAGGAAGTCAAGAGATACCTCGAATAACAGGCAAATTTGGCCTTGGAGTACAAAACGAAGCAGGGCAAAGGCTAATAAGAGTTTTGCTAAGAGAATGCAATGATCATAGGAAACACCCTCTTCCAACAACACAGGAGAAGACTCTACACATAGACTCTACACATATACCAGATGGTCAATACCGAAATCAGATTGATTATATTCTTTGCAGCCAAAGATGGAGAAGCTCTATACAGTCAGCAAAAACAATACCAGGAGCTGACTGTGGCTCAGATCATGAAATCCTTGTTGCCAAATTCAGACTTAAGTTGAATAAAATACGGAAACCCACTAGACCAGATACGACCTAAATCAAATCCCTTAACTATTATACAGTGGAAATGACAAATATATTCAAGGGATTAGATCTGATAGACACAGTGCCTGAAGAACTATGGATAAAGGTTCGTGGCATTGTACAAGAGGCAGTGATCAAGACCACCCCCAAGAAAAAGAAATGCAAAGAGGCAAAATGGCTATCTGAGGAGGCCTTACAAATACCTGAGAAAAGAAGAGAAGCTAAAGGCAAAGGAGAAAAGGAAAGATATACCCATTTGGATGCAAAATTCCAAAGAATAGCAAGGAGAGATAAAAGCTTTCCTCAGTGATCAGTGCAAAGAAATAGAGGAAAACAATAGAATGGGAAAGACTAGAGATCTCTTCAAGAAAATTAGAGATACCAAGGGAACATTTCATGCAAAGATGAGCACAATAAAGAACAGAAATGGTATGGACCTAACAGAAGCAGAAGATATTAAGAAGAGGTGGCAAGAATACCCAGAAGAACTATACAAAAAAGATCTTCATGACCCAGATAACCACGATGGTGTGATCACTCACCTAGAGCCAGATATCCTGGAATGCAAAGTCAACTGTGCCTTAGGAAGATAATGGAGGTGATGGAATTCCAGATGAGCTATTTCAAATCCTAAAAGATGATGCTGTGAAAGTGTTGCACTCAATANTTTGGCCACCTCATGCAAAGGGTTGACTCACTGGAAAAGACTCTGATGCTGGGAGGGATTGGGGGCAGGAGGAGAAGGGGACGACAGAGGATGAGATGGCTGGATGGCATCAGGGACTCGATGGACTGAGTCTGAGTGAACTCCGAGAGATGGTGATGAACAGGGAGGCCTGGCGTGCTGCAATTCATGGGGTCGCAAAGAGTCAGACACGACTGAGCGACTGAACTAAACTGAACTGATTGCCTTCAGGGACCTAAATAATTATCAGGACCAAGAAAACAACAATAATTTGAAGCACAATTCTGTGATTATCACTTTAGAAGACAGAAGAAGTATGTTTTATGAACTCTGACTTCAAGGAATTTACAAAGTCATAACTTACCTAGAACAATAGCAAATTATTGGAAGTACTATATGTTATTGTTTTACATTATAAAAATTGAGAGAATGTAATGAGCAGAAAAAATAATTGATCAAGTGTGTCCTTGAAACAAATTGCTTTCATTTTATGCAACTAATGTAAAAACAGTTTTTTCTATAGCCTACTCTTTAAAGGAGGAAAATGAAAAAAAAAAAAGAACCATTTTTATTTAAGTCAATAATAGTGATCTACGCGGCGATGTGGCAAAGATTAGTTTTAATTAAATAAAAAACTGAAGAAAAAAGCACTTTCACAAATCAACATGTTTATTAAAAAACTGCAAGTATGCTGTGTTTTCTATTAAACTTATTTCTTGAGAAGATTTCCCCAAGTTTTTAGGAATTTGGTAGCTTCCAGTAAGCAGCTGCTAGGGTTGACTCTAACTAAAGTTGTAATATGTAGAGATCAATTATACATTTGAAAGAGAACCTTAAATATCAAATAGTTTCATTTTCTTTCTACGGAACACCCCCCATGAACACCCTATTTGTAAAGACTGCTCTAAAGAACACTCCATGGTATGACCAGAAAATCAGTTGTCACTGCTGCTGCTGCTGCTAAGTCGCTTTAGTCATGTCTGACTCTGTGCGACCCCATAGACGGCAGCCCATCAGGCTCCACCATCCCTGGGATTCTCCAGGCAAGAACACTGGAGCGGGTTGCCATTTCCTTCTCCAAAGCATGAAAGGGAAAACTGAAAGTGAAGTCACTCAGTCAGAGAATCTTAAAGAATACACGACTTAGGCTGGGCAAATCCAGGTTGGAATCCTGGTTCCCTGACATAATTGTGGACTTTAAGTTACAAATTTTCTAAATTTCCTAAATTACAAACCAAGGATTATTATAAGAATTGATTCTAATATTGTAGATAAAGTGCTTAGTTCAGCGTTCAAAACCATAACTTACACAAAATAGTAGCAAATTATTAAATGCACTATTGTGTTAAATATGTCATAGGAATTCATAGAAATAATTTAGAAATCATCTGAAAGAACACAGTAGTGATAGACATTATTC
This sequence comes from Neotragus pygmaeus, assembly GCA_006410875.1. Lineage (NCBI taxonomy): Eukaryota > Metazoa > Chordata > Mammalia > Artiodactyla > Bovidae > Neotragus > Neotragus pygmaeus. Next base: position 3,694,355 of record SJYV01009358.1, on the reverse strand, counting down.
AGTATGATCAGTTGAATTCTTTTTCTACTTTCTGCTCTCAGTGGAAATATAAAGGTGTGATTCATAAAAAGCAATATTATAAGGGGTTAGGTTTTAAGTGAAGACCTAGCAACCTACTTCTTGGCTCAACTGATTAGTTAATTCATTCATTTACCACCAACCATATGTCAGGCACTGTACTAGATGCTGTTGAAAGTCCCTCCTCCCTGCCGCCCCCGCACACTTGCTTACTTTCAGACATCCTTATAATTTTAGAATTTGTCAGCCCAAGCCAAAGTCCATCTTTGGGTGAATGATGATTATTTAAATAAAGCAATTTGATGGAAATACATCTTTTGGTATACAGCAAATAACCCTTGCTATATTAACTAATTTCTATTCCTTTACCCTTAAAAAACCTCTTCATATGTGGAGTATTTCTGCAGACAGTCCTTCAGCTTTTCCCCACTCTTCAAAAAGCAAGAAATGAAGTAAACTGTCTCTACAAAGCAGCAACGTTGTGCTATGTGTAGGTTGTGTGTTTTTTATTTTTTAATTGGTGGAAAATTGCTTTACAATGTTGTGTTGTTTCCTGGCATATGACAATGTGAATCAGTCATAATTGTATATACATCCCCTTCCTCTTGAGCCTCCCTTCCCTCCCTACATCCCACCCCTTAAGTTCATCACAGAGCACCAAGCAAGCTCCTTGTATTAATACAGCAACTTTCCACTATTTTATACCTGGTAGCAATGTCACCCCACTCCAGTACTCTTGCCTGGAAAATCCCACGGACGGAGGAGCCTGGTGGGCTTCAGTCCATGGGGTCACTAGGAGTCGGATACAACTGAGCGACTTCACTTTCACTTTTCAATGCCATGCATTGGAGAAGGAAATGGCAACCCACTCCCCTGTTCTTCCCTGGAGAATCTCAGGGACAGGGGTGCCTGGTGAGCTGCCGTCTATGGGGTCGCATAGAGTTGGACATGACTGAAGCGACTTAGCAGCAGCAGCAGCAGCAGCAGCAGTGTAAATATGTCAATGCTACTTTCTCAGTTCTCGCCACACTCACCTTCCCCTCCTGTGTCCACAAGTCTTTTCTCTACTAGGTTCATCAGTATCATTTTTCAAGATCCATATATATGTGTTAATATCCGATTCTTGTACTCTTTCTGACTTACTTTACTCTGTATACGAGGCTTCAGGTTCATCCACCTCACTACAACTGACTCAATTTTTTTTCCTTTTTGTGGCTGAGTAATATTCCATTGTTTATAAGTACTACATCTTTATTCATTCATCTGTCAGTGAGCATCTAGGCTGCTTCCATATCTTGGCTATTGTAAATATGTGACATTTTTGTGTCTAAACCCCAAAATCATTTAGAAAAACGGATATAAATAACAATAAAATAGATAAAATGCAATTAAAATGATTCTAACCATAATCAAAGAAAATAAAATTCCATTAAAAAATAAACCAAGCAAAAGAAATGGGCTGTTGCTATCAATGACTACCCTACAATCTCCAGGGTCTTTCTTCTTTGACTTCCTTCACCCTAACTTATCCTGACTCTGCTCCTTCAGACTTTCCTCCTTTATTCTCCCCTAGCTAGTTCTGCAAACCTCAGCTCTTCTTTTTTGCTGCATTCAATCTCTTGGTGTGCATCTCCATTCATGAGGGTTCTATTTTTCACTTCAAAGCCAAGTCTCCTCTGAATCTATCATTAGTCAAAAAAATGTCAACCTACTTTCAGGACAGCTTCACTTGAAGACCTCTCTTTAGTACAAACCTAAAGGCAACTTGACGTCTTGTTGTGCCTCGATCCAAATCAGCACCCTTTCCAAGTTAATAGGCCATAATCAAAACCTTAGTCACTTTCTCCTTTGATTCCTACTCAACTGTGTTAGAGTCTTATTGCCTTTTCTTACCTGTGCCTAGAACAGTGACTGACATGGAGTGAAAATTCCATAAGTGCTTGCTAAACCAATGAATGAATGGATGATAATAACTCTGTGAAGCATGCCTGGGAGCTAATAGCAACTCCATTGTGCAGGTAAAGATCCAGAGGCTCAGAGAAGCTGAGTCACTCTCCCAAGGTAGAGTGAGTGAGTGAAAATATATTATAAGAGAATGGGAAGAAGTAGTAGAATAACTATGAAGGAAACAGCAAAGGAGCAGTAAGAGAGTTTAAGTCGCTCAGTCATGTCCAACTCTTTGCAACCCCATGGGCTGTAGCCCACCAGGCTTCTCTGTCCATGGAATTTTCCAGACAAGAATACTGTAGTGGGTTGCCATTTCCTTCTTCAGGGGATCTTCCCAACCCAGGGATTGAACCTGGGTCTCCTGCATTGCACAGATGCTTTACCATCTGAGCCACCATGGAATAATCAAGATAACTCAGCTGCTATTGACAGACAAGATTAATTCAGTCTCTGGCTCCTGAACACGAGTGCTTTCTGTGCTTTCCTAAGACCTCTCTGTCTTCTCGGTGCTCTTCTGTGACATCTAGTTGACAGGTTTGCTGTCTCTTTCTAACACTAGTTCAGACCTTCAGCATGTGGTGCGTGTGTGTGCCAGTCGCTTCTGTTGTGTCCGACTTTTTGTGACCCTATGGGCTGTAGCCCACCAGGTTCCTCTGTCCATGGGATTCTCCAGCAAGAATAATGGAGCAGATTGCCCTGCCCTTCTCCAAAGGATCTTCCCAACCCAGGGATCGAACTTGTGTCTCTTAGTTTCCTGCATTGCCAGGCAGGTTCTTTACCACTAGTGTCACCTGGAAAGCCCCATTTAAAGCTATGGCCTCCTAGATAGACTTACGTCCTGTGGTCTGGCTTCCATTGGTCTAGGTAGCACCCAAAAGCCATGTCTCACCACCCATCTTTGCTTAATTTCCTTGATAATTCTCCTTGATGTTTCCAACCTTTCTGCAATATCCTATTCTCTTTATTGCTACTTCCTTCTTAAATTTCTCTGACCTGCTTATAAACTCTCTTACTGCTCCTTTGCTGTTTCTTTCATAGTTATTCTACTTCTCATTCTCCTATATTTTCACTTGGTTCATTCCTTGGTCTTCTGTCCTTTTTATATATTCTCTTTTTGAAAGAGAGCCCACATCTTCTCAAACTTCTAAGCTAATAGCTCCCAAATCCCTTACCTTCCTAAGTGCCATCCTGTTTTTCCAACCACCATTTAGCTGTGCTGCCTCTATTGGGATCAAACTCTCTCCTGAGTCTGTTTCCCCACCTCAACCTCCTAATCACCTTTCAGGCCTCTCCAACTTTATTAACCACACAGAACACAACTTCCAGAGCCATTACTGCTTCTTCCCTATTATTCTTAAGCTTTTCTGTCCTATCAAATACCTAGGCTTGTTGCATTCCCTTTGTGACTCTGTAGCTTGTCCTCAGGCCCTCCATAATGTGGCTACACTAACCTGCCTGACCTGGACCTGCACTCTTCCCTGGCACAGGTGCTCTGCTATGGCCAGCCTGGTGCAGCCACCCTTGGTGTGAGATGCCAGGCTTTGGACCTCCTAAGGTTAAATGCTCCCTTTCTCGGGCTTTCCAGATCCTCTAGGTTATTTGGTTAACCAGTTTTCAGTTCTATTTTAATTCTCATATCCACTTCCTTCTCCCTTTCCATAGCATGCACTTGAATTATTTGAAGTACCTTCGTTGTTGTTGAGTCACTAAGTCCTGTCCCACGCTTTTGTGACCCCATGGAGTATAGCCCGCCAGGCTCCTCTATCCATGAGATTTCCCAGGCAAGAATACTGGAGTGGGTTGCCATTTCCTTGTCCAGGCAATCTTCCCTACCCAGGGATGGAACCTGTGTCTCCTGCTTTGGAAGCTGGGTTCTTTACCACTGAGCCATGCCACACAGCAAGCTGTTGAGAAATGGTGCCTTTTTGTGGTTGTTGTTAAGGGCAACAATAATAACAAATACATTTGTGCCTTAACTCCTTCATGAAACACTCCTTAAACCCTTCTGCTTTTTCCAACCCCTGGGCCACACATTTTCCTCTTCTAAACCGGTCTCAGCACAGATTAAAGGTAAGACAAAGCCATGAAACTCCAGTACTTTGGCCACCTCATGCGAAGAGCTGACTTATTGGAAAAGACTCTGATGCTGGGAGGGATTGGGGGCAGGAGGAGAAGGGGACGACAGAGGATGAGATGGCTGGATGGCATCAGGGACTCGATGGACTGAGTCTGAGTGAACTCCGAGAGATGGTGATGAACAGGGAGGCCTGGCGTGCTGCAATTCATGGGGTCGCAAAGAGTCAGACACGACTGAGCGACTGAACTAAACTGAACTGATTGCCTTCAGGGACCTAAATAATTATCAGGACCAAGAAAACAACAATAATTTGAAGCACAATTCTGTGATTATCACTTTAGAAGACAGAAGAAGTATGTTTTATGAACTCTGACTTCAAGGAATTTACAAAGTCATAACTTACCTAGAACAATAGCAAATTATTGGAAGTACTATATGTTATTGTTTTACATTATAAAAATTGAGAGAATGTAATGAGCAGAAAAAATAATTGATCAAGTGTGTCCTTGAAACAAATTGCTTTCATTTTATGCAACTAATGTAAAAACAGTTTTTTCTATAGCCTACTCTTTAAAGGAGGAAAATGAAAAAAAAAAAAGAACCATTTTTATTTAAGTCAATAATAGTGATCTACGCGGCGATGTGGCAAAGATTAGTTTTAATTAAATAAAAAACTGAAGAAAAAAGCACTTTCACAAATCAACATGTTTATTAAAAAACTGCAAGTATGCTGTGTTTTCTATTAAACTTATTTCTTGAGAAGATTTCCCCAAGTTTTTAGGAATTTGGTAGCTTCCAGTAAGCAGCTGCTAGGGTTGACTCTAACTAAAGTTGTAATATGTAGAGATCAATTATACATTTGAAAGAGAACCTTAAATATCAAATAGTTTCATTTTCTTTCTACGGAACACCCCCCATGAACACCTTATTTGTAAAGACTGCTCTAAAGAACACTCCATGGTATGACCAGAAAATCAGTTGTCACTGCTGCTGCTGCTGCCAAGTCGCTTTAGTCATGTCTGACTCTGTGCGACCCCATAGACGGCAGCCCATCAGGCTCCACCATCCCTGGGATTCTCCAGGCAAGAACACTGGAGCGGGTTGACATTTCCTTCTCCAAAGCATGAAAGGGAAAACTGAAAGTGAAGTCACTCAGTCAGAGAATCTTAAAGAATACACGACTTAGGCTGGGCAAATCCAGGTTGGAATCCTGGTTCCCTGACATAATTGTGGACTTTAAGTTACAAATTTTCTAAATTTCCTAAATTACAAACCAAGGATTATTATAAGAATTGATTCTAATATTGTAGATAAAGTGCTTAGTTCAGCGTTCAAAACCATAACTTACACAAAATAGTAGCAAATTATTAAATGCACTATTGTGTTAAATATGTCATAGGAATTCATAGAAATAATTTAGAAATCATCTGAAAGAACACAGTAGTGATAGACATTATTCAGTATGATCAGTTGAATTCTTTTTCTACTTTCTGCTCTCAGTGGAAATATAAAGGTGTGATTCATAAAAAGCAATATTATAAGGGGTTAGGTTTTAAGTGAAGACCTAGCAACCTACTTATTGGCTCAACTGATTAGTTAATTCATTCATTTACCACCAACCATAGGTCAGGCACTGTACTAGATGCTGTTGAAAGTCCCTCCTCCCTGCCGCCCCCGCACACTTGCTTACTTTCAGACATCCTTATAATTTTAGAATTTGTCAGCCCAAGCCAAAGTCCATCTTTGGGTGAATGATGATTATTTAAATAAAGCAATTTGATGGAAATACATCTTTTGGTATACAGCAAATAACCCTTGCTATATTAACTAATTTCTATTCCTTTACCCTTAAAAAACCTCTTCATATGTGGAGTATTTCTGCAGACAGTCCTTCAGCTTTTCCCCACTCTTCAAAAAGCAAGAAATGAAGTAAACTGTCTCTACAAAGCAGCAACGTTGTGCTATGTGTAGGTTGTGTGTTTTTTATTTTTTAATTGGTGGAAAATTGCTTTACAATGTTGTGTTGTTTCCTGGCATATGACAATGTGAATCAGTCATAATTGTATATACATCCCCTTCCTCTTGAGCCTCCCTTCCCTCCCTACATCCCACCCCTTAAGTTCATCACAGAGCACCAAGCAAGCTCCTTGTATTAATACAGCAACTTTCCACTATTTTATACCTGGTAGCAATGTCACCCCACTCCAGTACTCTTGCCTGGAAAATCCCACGGACGGAGGAGCCTGGTGGGCTTCAGTCCATGGGGTCACTAGGAGTCGGATACAACTGAGCGACTTCACTTTCACTTTTCAATGCCATGCATTGGAGAAGGAAATGGCAACCCACTCCCCTGTTCTTCCCTGGAGAATCTCAGGGACAGGGGTGCCTGGTGAGCTGCCGTCTATGGGGTCGCATAGAGTTGGACATGACTGAAGCGACTTAGCAGCAGCAGCAGCAGCAGCAGCAGTGTAAATATGTCAATGCTACTTTCTCAGTTCTCGCCACACTCACCTTCCCCTTCTGTGTCCACAAGTCTTTTCTCTACTAGGTTCATCAGTATCATTTTTCAAGATCCATATATATGTGTTAATATCCGATTCTTGTACTCTTTCTGACTTACTTTACTCTGTATACGAGGCTTCAGGTTCATCCACCTCACTACAACTGACTCAATTTTTTTTCCTTTTTGTGGCTGAGTAATATTCCATTGTTTATAAGTACTACATCTTTATTCATTCATCTGTCAGTGAGCATCTAGGCTGCTTCCATATCTTGGCTATTGTAAATATGTGACATTTTTGTGTCTAAACCCCAAAATCATTTAGAAAAACGGATATAAATAACAATAAAATAGATAAAATGCAATTAAAATGATTCTAACCATAATCAAAGAAAATAAAATTCCATTAAAAAATAAACCAAGCAAAAGAAATGGGCTGTTGCTATCAATGACTACCCTACAATCTCCAGGGTCTTTCTTCTTTGACTTCCTTCACCCTAACTTATCCTGACTCTGCTCCTTCAGACTTTCCTCCTTTATTCTCCCCTAGCTAGTTCTGCAAACCTCAGCTCTTCTTTTTTGCTGCATTCAATCTCTTGGTGTGCATCTCCATTCATGAGGGTTCTATTTTTCACTTCAAAGCCAAGTCTCCTCTGAATCTATCATTAGTCAAAAAAATGTCAACCTACTTTCAGGACAGCTTCACTTGAAGACCTCTCTTTAGTACAAACCTAAAGGCAACTTGACGTCTTGTTGTGCCTCGATCCAAATCAGCACCCTTTCCAAGTTAATAGGCCATAATCAAAACCTTAGTCACTTTCTCCTTTGATTCCTACTCAACTGTGTTAGAGTCTTATTGCCCTTTCTTACCTGTGCCTAGAACAGTGACTGACATGGAGTGAAAATTCCATAAGTGCTTGCTAAACCAATGAATGAATGGATGATAATAACTCTGTGAAGCATGCCTGGGAGCTAATAGCAACTCCATTGTGCAGGTAAAGATCCAGAGGCTCAGAGAAGCTGAGTCACTCTCCCAAGGTAGAGTGAGTGAGTGAAAATATATTATAAGAGAATGGGAAGAAGTAGTAGAATAACTATGAAGGAAACAGCAAAGGAGCAGTAAGAGAGTTTAAGTCGCTCAGTCATGTCCAACTCTTTGCAACCCCATGGGCTGTAGCCCACCAGGCTTCTCTGTCCATGGAATTTTCCAGACAAGAATACTGTAGTGGGTTGCCATTTCCTTCTTCAGGGGATCTTCCCAACCCAGGGATTGAACCTGGGTCTCCTGCATTGCACAGATGCTTTACCATCTGAGCCACCATGGAATAATCAAGATAACTCAGCTGCTATTGACAGACAAGATTAATTCAGTCTCTGGCTCCTGAACACGAGTGCTTTCTGTGCTTTCCTAAGACCTCTCTGTCTTCTCGGTGCTCTTCTGTGACATCTAGTTGACAGGTTTGCTGTCTCTTTCTAACACTAGTTCAGACCTTCAGCATGTGGTGCGTGTGTGTGCCAGTCGCTTCTGTTGTGTCCGACTTTTTGTGACCCTATGGGCTGTAGCCCACCAGGTTCCTCTGTCCATGGGATTCTCCAGCAAGAATAATGGAGCAGATTGCCCTGCCCTTCTCCAAAGGATCTTCCCAATCCAGGGATCGAACTTGTGTCTCTTAGTTTCCTGCATTGCCAGGCAGGTTCTTTACCACTAGTGTCACCTGGAAAGCCCCATTTAAAGCTATGGCCTCCTAGATAGACTTACGTCCTGTGGTCTGGCTTCCATTGGTCTAGGTAGCACCCAAAAGCCATGTCTCACCACCCATCTTTGCTTAATTTCCTTGATAATTCTCCTTGATGTTTCCAACCTTTCTGCAATATCCTATTCTCTTTATTGCTACTTCCTTCTTAAATTTCTCTGACCTGCTTATAAACTCTCTTACTGCTCCTTTGCTGTTTCTTTCATAGTTATTCTACTTCTCATTCTCCTATATTTTCACTTGGTTCATTCCTTGGTCTTCTGTCCTTTTTATATATTCTCTTTTTGAAAGAGAGCCCACATCTTCTCAAACTTCTAAGCTAATAGCTCCCAAATCCCTTACCTTCCTAAGTGCCATCCTGTTTTTCCAACCACCATTTAGCTGTGCTGCCTCTATTGGGATCAAACTCTCTCCTGAGTCTGTTTCCCCACCTCAACCTCCTAATCACCTTTCAGGCCTCTCCAACTTTATTAACCACACAGAACACAACTTCCAGAGCCATTACTGCTTCTTCCCTATTATTCTTAAGCTTTTCTGTCCTATCAAATACCTAGGCTTGTTGCATTCCCTTTGTGACTCTGTAGCTTGTCCTCAGGCCCTCCATAATGTGGCTACACTAACCTGCCTGACCTGGACCTGCACTCTTCCCTGGCACAGGTGCTCTGCTATGGCCAGCCTGGTGCAGCCACCCTTGGTGTGAGATGCCAGGCTTTGGACCTCCTAAGGTTAAATGCTCCCTTTCTCGGGCTTTCCAGATCCTCTAGGTTATTTGGTTAACCAGTTTTCAGTTCTATTTTAATTCTCATATCCACTTCCTTCTCCCTTTCCATAGCATGCACTTGAATTATTTGAAGTACCTTCGTTGTTGTTGAGTCACTAAGTCCTGTCCCACGCTTTTGTGACCCCATGGAGTATAGCCCGCCAGGCTCCTCTATCCATGAGATTTCCCAGGCAAGAATACTGGAGTGGGTTGCCATTTCCTTGTCCAGGCAATCTTCCCTACCCAGGGATGGAACCTGTGTCTCCTGCTTTGGAAGCTGCGTTCTTTACCACTGAGCCATGCCACACAGCAAGCTGTTGAGAAATGGTGCCTTTTTGTGGTTGTTGTTAAGGGCAACAATAATAACAAATACATTTGTGCCTTAACTCCTTCATGAAACACTCCTTAAACCCTTCTGCTTTTTCCAACCCCTGGGCCACACATTTTCCTCTTCTAAACCGGTCTCAGCACAGATTAAAGGTAAGACAAAGCCATGAAACTCCAGTACTTTGGCCACCTCATGCGAAGAGCTGACTTATTGGAAAAGACTCTGATGCTGGGAGGGATTGGGGGCAGGAGGAGAAGGGGACGACAGAAGATGAGATGGCTGGATGGCATCACCGACTCGATGGATATGAGTCTGAGTGAACTCCGGGAGTTGGTGATGGACAGGGAGGCCTGGTGTGCTGCGATTCACGGGGTCACAAAGAGTTGGACATGACTGAGCGACTGAACTGAACTGAATTGAACTGAAGACAAAGCCATAGGAGCTGTAATCAAGCTCTATTTCTATGCTACTGTGAAATTTCAGGCTTAACATGAAATGGTTAAAAAAAAAAAAAACCAAACACAGTAGCTCAAAAAAATAGCAAAGGTTAGAACGATTTTGAAATTTCTAGATTAAAAAAATGTAATGTCTATATATTAATAGCACCATTTAATCTTCTTTTCGATGCCAATGTTTCCATATTTTCTTTTGAGGAACCCCAAGAGTCTTTCTTTGCCTATATGATAAATTTATAGGGAACTGACACACTGGATGCAAGAAATTTGTCATATTTGTGTGAATGTCTTTGAGAAAAGTTAAAATATAACAGGTAAAATAATTAACCATAATGGTTAGGTAGAAGAATGGTAAGAGAAAGTATAAAACAATTACTTGGTAATTAACCAACATCATACCTCAAAATAGATCTTAGATTCATAAAGGAGAATAGGATAAGAACAGTTCAACTATATGCAATCTACAAAACACATAATCCAAATATATGAAACGTGACTCTTAGTATGATGTATAATAGAATCCTTCCTAAAATTANTAACCAACATCATACCTCAAAATAGATCTTAGATTCATAAAGGAGAATAGGATAAGAACAGTTCAACTATATGCAATCTACAAAACACATAATCCAAATATATGAAACGTGACTCTTAGTATGATGTATAATAGAATCCTTCCTAAAATTATTTTCCTCCTCTTCTTAGTCAAAGGAAACTCCAGATGAATGAGGCTCAATAAATTAATGTTTGTATACACATCCAAATTGTCTTCCAAAGCTGGAAAATGCAATTTTATAAATGGCTTAAGTTGTGTTTAGAGTATTTTAGAATCAGAGATCACTTTGTTGTTTGATTGCAATTATCTGTTAAAAGGTATGGTGTATTTTAAGTCTTAGGTTTAATAATATTAAAAAAGAAACGGATTGAATTTTTATAATGGAAAAAAATCGGTAACAACTATAGAGGGAGAGAAATCAGTAACTCGAAACAGCAATAATGGGGAAAAAAAAAAATCAGTAACTCGATTGCAAGTAAGAAAACAAAACAGGTATTTCCCTGACCGGGAATCGAACCCGGGCCGCGGCGGTGAGAGCGCCGAATCCTAACCACTAGACCACCAGGGAACTTGAGTTAAGCTTCTCTCCAGGAATATTTGGTGCTTTAAAAGTCTCTACGTAAACTGGACCAATAGCTGGAACGATTGTTGACTTTAAACCCTGCCTACTTCTTTCCGGTTTCGGATTTCAGACTCGGAAACTCCGGCAAATTCTCGGCGCTCTCAGGCTAGCTCCGCGACGGCTCCCAAGGCTGGAGACTTCAAATCGAATCCTCTTCTGACTGCAACGCTGCAAAAGACGTCCTGGGATTGTATCCGAATTACGTGACCTGTAAATATCTATACCTGGAAAATGTTAAAAGTACTGTCCAGAACCTTGTATTTGCCTTATTATTTTCTCATTTAGCTGCTCCTTCTAAATCTAATCTCTTTCGGTATATGTCTTTCTATCTTTCCTTCTCACGCAGTTGTTAAAATCCCACTACACTTTTTACGAAATCGAACGTTTGATTGCCGCGGGCGGAGAGCGTTTCCGGTATAGAGCTCGGTGCGACCCTGCACACGACCTTGGCACAGAGCACATGCGGGGTAAACGTGGACGATGAAGGGCTTCGTGGCCTTTTAGGAGGCGACTGTTTTATTTATTGGGGAGTCAGATTAACGAAGCTAGGACGGCTGCGGATGTCTTGCTTAGTGAAAAACCCGGGTCTGTGCATTCGGGTCCAAGTAAACCGTTTTGCACTGTGCTTCCCATTGCTTCCTATTTTTCAAACTGTTATCATCTGCGTAGTTGCTTCACTTATTATTATGTCGAGAAAAGGCCAGGGAATGATGCAGTTACCAAAGGAATCAAGAAACCTTCCACCCCAGCCTCAGTTCAGAATCCCTCAAGAAATAGGAGCAGAAGGCAATAGCATGTAACTCAGCTTTGAAAGTGCCAACCGTTCAGTTGGACTGATGACCCCGCTCCGCTGCAAGATGGAAGGAGGCTTAAGTAAAACAGATATAAATCTGTAATGAACTTGCTCGCAACATCCGGCGCCGCTGTGAATTACAGCCTTCGTCCATCACAGTAGACTTTAGGATTTGTTCTAGTTTTCAGCAATTCAGAAATGGAGTTTACATTCTTGATAAAATTTGTCAAAAATTATTTAATAATACGCAAACGGGAAGATTTAAATGACTTAATAGATAAAGATGGAAACATCACCAGAAGAAATTTCTAAACGTAATTGCTGTATTTTAGATGGGACCCACACTCCTTTTCCTATATCAAGGAATTTTTTGGAAATCGGGCGCTGTAGGTGGAGCTCTTAGTTTCAATTGGGGATTTTCAGAGCTTACATGATAAGTATCTGGTTTTGGATAAAAAGATAAAGCAGATATTACTTTTAGGGTACTTTTAAGTTGTAATAGGTTTGGTCACAATCTTGTACAAAGCGTTAGAAAGAGTACAACAAGAATTACATCATCCCTCTTTCATCTTGTAATCACTTCACGTTTTCTGTCCAGAGCTGACCATTGTTAACAGTTTCTCTGTATCCTGCAAATCATCTGTGCTATTTTAAATTGTTCTTATTTTCTATTTCCTAGAAATATCTATTTCTTTTTCCTGAAACTTTTTATCTTGAAACATTCCAAACCTACAGAAAACTGCAAGTATAGAACAATGAACACACATATACCCTTCATCCAGCTGTGCTAATTTAGTGGTACCAGCATCCACTGTGTGATTTGTGCACTGAAATGTGACTAGTAAGAGTTGAGGTGTTCTATAGTTGTTGAATGAATACTGGATTTTTAAGCCTTTGTATGGAAAAAAATGTAAACATTCATTAATAGTTGAGTGCATTTTAAATGCTAATTGAATATATTAATTAAAATATTAAAACATTAATATTAATCTATTTTTTGTTTTTAATGTAGCTGATGGAATATTTAAAATTATACCTATAGCTTGCATTATATTCTAATTTATAGTACTAATCTAGATTCAACAGTTGTCAATATTTTGCCTGAGAAGGCAATGGCAACTCATTCCGGTACTCTTGCCTGGAAAATCCCATGGACTGGAGGAGCCTGGTAGGCTGCAGTCCATGGGGTTGCTAAAAGTTGGGCATGACTGAGGGACTTCACTTTCCCTTTTCCCTTTCATGCATTGGAGAAGGAAATGGCAACCCACTCCAGTGTTCTTGCCTGGAGAATCCCAGGGACGGGGGAGCCTGGTGGGCTGCTGTCTATGGGGTGGTACAGAGTTGGACACTACTGAAGTGACTTAGCAGCAGCAGCAGCAATATTTTGCCATGTTTACTTTCTTTTGATCTTTTTTCTGAACCATTTGAGGGTAGTTGCAGACACCATGATACTTTACTTTGAAATACTATACCTAAGAACAAGCAGTACAATTATCACACTTGGGGAAGTTGAATTTTATATAATAGTATTTATTATACATTTCATAGTGAAAATTTCCAATTGTCTGACACCTTTTATATTTTTTTTGTTTTTATCTAGGATCCACTCAAGGATTATACATTGTATTTGTCTTGTTTCTGTAGTCTTCTTCCTTTAATCTGAAACAATCCCTCCCCCCTTTTTTTTTACATCACTGAATAGTGGAGGACAATTGCTTCAGAAAGTCCTTCAGTTTAGACAAGTATTTCTTTTGTCAGGCAACTGCCTTAAGTGATGTGTTATTCTCAGTACATTACATCATAATTCAAATAATGCTGATGTGTTATCTCTAATGGTAATTGTGGTAGGCAGGATAATGAACCTCACGGAGATGTCCCTGTCCTAAGCTCCAGAACACATGGATATTACTTCATGTGACAGTAGGAATTTTGCAGGTGTGATTAAGGAATTTGGGAGAGAGGGAGAGAGGAAATTTTACCTGGGTGGGCCCAGAATCATGACAGGGGTCTTTTTAAGTCCAGAATGACTTTTAAATTCCAGTGATGTGATCCCAAGAAGACTACCAGCTGTTCGGTTCAGTTCAGTTGCTTAGTCGTGTCTGACTCTTTGCGACCCCATGAATCGCAGCACGCCAGGCCTCCCTGTTGATCACCATCTCCCGGAGTTCACTCAGACTCACGTCCATCGAGTCCGTGATGCCATCCAGCCATCTCATCCTCGGTCGTCCCCTTCTCCTCCTGCCCCCAATCCCTCCCAGCATCAGGGTCTTTTCCAATGAGTCAACTCTTCTCATGAGGTGGCCAAAGTACTGGAGTTTCAGCTTCAGCATCATTCCTTCCAAAGAAATCCGAGGGTTGATCTTCTTCAGAATGGACTGGTTGGATCTCCTTGCAGTCCAAGGGACTCTCCAAGAGTCTTCTCCAACACTACAGTTCAAAAGCATCAGTTTTTCAGTGCTCAGCCTTCTTCACAGTCCTCTTGATGAAAGAGGAGAGCGAAAAAGTTGGCTTAAAGCTCAACATTCAGAAAATGAAGATCATGGCATCCGGTCCCATCACTTCATGGGAAATAGATGGGGAAACAGTGGAAACAGTGTCAGACTTTATTTTTTGGGGCTCCAAAATCACTGCAGATGGTGACTGCAGTCATGAAATTAAAAGACTCCTTGGAAGAAAAGTTATGACCAACCTAGATAGCATATTCAAAAGCAGAGACGTTACTTTGCCGACTAAGGTCCGTCTCGTCAAGGCTATGGTTTTTCCTGTGGTCATGTATGGATGTGAGAGTGGCTTTGAAAATGGAGGACGAGGCCCATGAGCTAAGGAATGCAAGGGGCCTCTAGAAGCTGAAGAAGGCAAGGGAAAGGTTCTCCCCCAGAGCTTCCGGAAAGAAAACAGCTTTGCCAACAAACACCTGGGTTTTAGCCTAGTGAGACCCATGTCAGAATTCCGGACTCCAGAACCGTAAGATAATAAATTGGTGGTGGTGTAAGTCAGGAAGTTTGTGGTGATTTTTTCACAGTACCAGTAGAAAACAAACACAGTAATTTGGATCATTTGGTGAAGGTATGTACTATATTTCTCCATTGTAAAGTTACCCTTTTCACTTGTAATGAACAAATATTTTTAAAAAAAGCAATCATCACCCATGGGAATAATTAATACTTTGAAAATGTATGATTTTCTCTTCCCCTGCAAAACCTCACCCAGTGACTTTAGCATCCACTGATGATCCTTAAATGGTGTTATCATTCTCATGTAAAGAACTTCGCTTTCTCTCCTCCGTTATTTTTAAAATAACAGTTTGGACTCACATTCTTTTTTTATTTTTGTGTTTTTAGTCAATGTGTTATAATCTACTGCTGTTGTTATTCATATAATAATTAAATCGTCCCAAATATGGCCACAATGAGTCCCTTTAAGCTTTCTCCTGTATTCTTTCAACATGTTCCTGTAAATTTAACATTCATTTGCTTTCTGACGTAAGGTAGTCCAGGCACACCCAATACTTTGTAAATGATTTGGAATATTAACATCTTTAATGCTTATATCTGTTAAAATTTCCTTGTTTAAATTGTTACATAAGAATGGGCATCCTCCACATACTTTTCTGTAACCTTTTCGTTTCTTTTGAAAGGTGTCCATTCTTTACATAGTTTTTTTTATTATTTTATTAACCGTATTGTATTCCACTGCATAGATATTTTATCAAAGCAATTTTATATCATTGACCATTTAGATTATTTTCAATTTATTGCTGTTAAAGTACTACAGCAAATAACCTTGGCCTGACGTAATTTGGCATTTATTATTGATTAATTGACCCACAAATGACTTACCTTATAGAGTGCCAATTTCTAGCTGGAAAATGTTATATATTGGGAAAAAAATCATGGTATCCAGCTCAAATTCAGTTCTAGTTATAATTTATGGATAATTCAGTTTTCCAGTTTGATTTCACTGATTCAGCTGTTCTTTTTCTGTTCATTAATTTGTTGATTTGCTGAACAAATATTTACTGATGGTCTAATGTGGAAAATTCTGAAAGATATGGGAATACCAGACCACCTGACCTACCTCTTGAGAAATCTGTATGCAGGTCAAGAAGCAACAGTTAGAACTGGACATGGAACAGACCGGTTCCAAATCGGGAAAGGAGTAAGTCAAGGCTGTATATTGTCACCCTTATTTAACTTATATGTAAAGTATATCATGAGAAACACTGGGCTGGATGAAGCACAAACGAATCAAGAATGCCAGGAGAAATGCCAATAACCTCAGAAATGCAGATGACACCACCCTTATGGCACAAAGCAAAGAAGAACTAAAGAACTCCTCCTCTTGACGAAAGTGAAAGAGGAGAGTGAAAAAGTTGGCTTAAAGCTCAACATTCAGAAAACAAAGATCATGGCATCTGGTCCCATCACTTCACGGGAAATAGATGGGGAAACAGTGTCAGACTTTATTTTGGGGGGCTCCAAAATCACTGCAGATGGTGATTGCCACTAGGAAATTAAAAGACATTTACTCCTTGGAAGGAAAGTTATGACCAACCTAGGTAGCATATTGAAAAGCAGAGATACTACTTTGCCAACAAAGGTCCGTCTAGTCAAGGCTATGGTTTTTCCTGTGGTCATGTATGCATGTGAGAGTTAGACTGTGAAGAAGGCTGAGTGCCGAAGAATTGATGTTTTTGAACTGTGGTGTTGGAGAAGACTCTTGAGAGTCCCTGGACTACAAGGAGATCCAACCAGTCCTTCCTAAAGGAGATCAGTCCAGGGTGTTCATTGGAAGGACTGATGCTGAAGCTGAGACTCCAATACTTTGGCCACCTCATGCAAAGAGTTGACTCATTGGAAAAGACCCTGATGCTGGGAGGGATTGGGGGCAGGAAGAGAAGGGGACGACAGAGGATGAGATGGCTGGATGGCATCACCAACTCGATGGACGTGAGTTTGAGAGAACTCTGGGAGTTGGTGATGGACAGGGAGGCCTGGTGTGCTGTGATTCATGGGGTTGCAAAGAGTCGGACTGAGTGACTTAACTGAACTGAATATATGTTAGTCACTATGTTAGGCACAGGATGCCTGATCTTGATGTTTAGTATGTCAGGGTTCTAGTAAACAAGCAATTACAGTTAGTAGAGTAGTGGATAGTATTGATAAAAGAAACATTTGACTGTACTTCAATTTAATAAGTTCATTTAATAGATCATCAGTGCAGCATTTATCACACATGGTTTGCTGATAGGAATGTAAAATGGTACAGCCACTTTGGAAAATAGCTTGGCAGTTTCTTATAAAACTAAGTATGCACATAATATGATGACCCAGTCAGTTGTACCCTTATGCACTTATACCAGAAAAGTGAAACCTTATGTTCACATAAAATCTGCACACAAGTGTTTATAGCAGCTTTATTCATAATAACCTAAAACTGGAAACAACTGAAGCATCCTTCAGTGGATGAATGGTTGAACAGTGGTACACCCACACAGCGAAATATTTATTTAAAAAAAGAAAAACTATTGATACCTGTAACAACTTGGATAGATCTCAAGGGAATTATGCTGAATGGGAAAAAAGAAAAGACAATACAAAAGGTTATATATTATAGATTCCATTTATATAGAATTTTTTTGAAGGTATAGGAACAGATTAGTGATTTACAGGAATTAGATGTGTGGAGGAAGATGGAGGTGATGGTAAAGGGCAGGTGTGGTACCTTTGTGGGAATGATAGACTGGTTCTATAGACTGGTGGTGGTAGAAAGATCTACCCTGATGATAAAATTGTATAGCGATCACATACACATACATAAACACACAGAGGCAATGAGCTCTAAAGATTAAGCCAGTGCCATTTTCTGGTGTTCATATAGTACTGTAGTTACACAAGATGTTATCTTTGGGGGATAAATAGGGGAAAACCCGGGGCTTCCCTGTACATTTTTGGCAACTTTTTATGAATCTCTAATTATTTCCTTTTTGAAAAACTCCCTTTTCAGCTTGAAAAAAGTGAAAGTGTTAGTTGCTTAGTCGTGGCTGACTCTATGACTCCATGGACTGTAGCCTGCCAGGCTCCTCTCTGTCCATGGAATTCTCCAGGCAAGAATACTGGGGTGGGTGGCCATTCCATTCTCCAGGGTATCTTCCCAACCCAGGGATGGAACCCAGGTCTCCTGCATTGCAGGAAGACTCTTCAGCATCTGAGCTACCAGGGAAGTCCCCTTTTTAGCTTACTGCACTGTAAATTTCTTTGACTCAAATAAGTCCGAACAACAATCACCACTTAATATCACTGAGTTTAGGGATTCATTTCAGAATTTTAAACTATATCTTAACTAATTATCTTAGCACTGTTATTTAGAGAAGTTTTTTAGAAATTACCGAAAAATATCATGAATTCTTATATTTGGGCTTATTCTAAATAATCAGCCATAAGTTCTGCTCGCTACCAGGCACCCAGACAGCAATTCATTCCTATATATGTCAGTATTTCTTTCTTAATGCGCTCTGGCGGTTCTTCCTCTTTTAAAATGACAAGAAAATTTCCCCCTCCTCTTTAAACACGATTTCTACCTCCTCTTTATAACAGGCTGAGAGAAGCCCTGAACCTAGGCCGACCCACAAAAGAACCTGTTTGCATTCTCCTCAAAACTCAAGATAGTTGTCTATAATATTCTAGACCAATGACCCCAGTTGTGAAAAAGAGCCACTGCCTTCAACATTGTTAAACTGAATAATCTGCATCTTTAGGTGCAAGTTAACTTTCCAACAGCCCTCCCAGAGGTGGTATTTCCTTCCTATGGAACTCCTGTGTCTCAACCGGCCTAAGGCAGATATGTGAAAGCAGGTATGTTTTTCTCTTTGTGCTAGAAAAAGCAGGATTGTTTAACCACTAGAGAATGAACTGTCTTAGTGCTGGTAGAATAAATTTACTACCCAGTAGAAAAATCTCTTCAACTCATTTCCAGAGAATACTCCCAAAGAAGTTTCAGGTCTTTCCGTGGTTGTGAGCTCATTCCTTACCAGGGGGGTTTTCATTTTGACAAAGTGCTGCAGCAGTATTTGCCTCTGTTTCTGGAATTCCCGTTTCATGAGAGCTTACTAGTATTGTGGTTAGAAGCAGACGCACTGGTCATACTTCATTACAAAACTATTCTTGGATAGCTATGTAAGAAAAGTACAGAACACATCTGCAGTAATGGTTGCTCTTGTTTGGTGATGTTCCCTTAGCTGTGGAATTCCTACTCATGCCTCTGGAAAGTCCCTTGGGAGAACATCTGATGCCTGAACTCCAGGATAGGGGTCCCACTGTCTCATTCCTACCCTGAGGGGCAAAAAAGAGGCGGGTAAGTGACTCTCTTTTCTTCCTTTAAGGGCTGAAAAAATCTCTGCTTCTATCTGCTCCAAAGTCTTATCATACAGGGTTCTTTACCCCAGGAAAAGCGACATGAAAGTTCTACCTAAATTGTTCTAGAATGGCCTCTACCCTGCAATAGAGATGAAAAAGTCTGTTTTCATATTTAATAGAGGTCCTCAAAGACATAAAATCAGTGTTGCCTTATAATTTCTCATCAACTCAGTGTTTATCAAGCACTTTATATTACCCAAGTACAGTGAGGAGTCCTAAGGGTATAATTAAAAAAAAACAACAAAAACTTTCTTATAATAATGTATATTGCTGTAAAAATACCTTTCTTGGAATTCATGTTGTAGAATTTAGTCCAAATATCATTCATGGATTATCTCATGTAATTCCTGTTGTTTTTGCTGTTGTTTAGTTGCTAAATTGTGTTCGACTCTGGACTGTGAGGAGATCCAACCAGTCAATCTTAAGGAAATCAGTCCTGAATATTCATTGGAAGGACAGATGCTGAAGCTGAAACTCCAATACTTTGGCCACCTGATTCACTGACTCATTGGGAAAGACCCTGATGCTGGGAAAGATTGAAGGCAGGAAGAGAAGGGGCGACAGAGGATGGTTGCATGGCATCACTGACGAAATGGACATGAGTTTGAGTAAGCTCCAGGAGTTGGTGATGGACAGGGAAGCCTGGTGTGCTGCTGTCCATGGGGTCGCAAAGAGTCAGACACGACTGAGTGACTGAACTGAACTTGGGACTCAGTGGACTGTAGCCTGTCAGGTTCTTTTGTCCATGGGATTTGCCAGGCAAGAATACTGGAGTGGGTTGCCATTTCCTTCTGCAGGGTGTTTTTCTGACCCAGGGATTGAACCTGCTTCTCCTGCATTGACAGGCCTCTTCTTTACCACTGAGCCACCTGGGAAGCCCTCAATCCCTGTGTGTGCTGTGCTGTGCTTAGAAGCTCAGTCGTTTCCAACTCTTTGTGACTTCATGGAATATAGTCTGCGAGGCTCCTCTGTCCATAGGGATTCTCCAGGCAAGAACACTGGAGTGGGTTGCCATGCCTCCTCCAGCGGATCTTCCCAACCCAGGGATCAAACCCAAGCCTCCCACATTGCAGGTGGATTCTTTACCATCTGAGCTACAAGGGAAGCCCTATATCAATCCTGATATTTGTTACTATTATCATCTGCCTTTTACAGATAACAGCAACAGAGGTTAAATTATTTACCCAAGGTCAGCATGTGATAGAGCTGAAAGTCTGAAGCCAGAGCCTGAACTCTTAGAGATTACCCTGTTAAGAAGTACACATTCTACTGAGGTTTGATTTGTACTGTACATCGCTCCCAAATAAGAGTTCCCAAATAAGTTTACATACTATATCTTTTATCTCAATTAAAATTTCACTTTCTACTTAGAGCAGTGCTGTCTAAAAGGATTTCTTGAAATAACGGAAATTTCTGTTCTCTGCTGTCCCGTGAGTCGTCTCTAGCCACGCGTAGCTCTTTAGCACTTGAAATGTGGCGAGTGGAATGAAAAACCACATTTTAAATTTAGTTTAAATTTAAATGGGCACATGTGGCTAGTGGGCACTGTATGAGACAGCACAGATCTAGAGCATAAGGAAATGGTTTTTTTCTTTGGATTTCTCTGTAAAGATAAGGCTTAGGCAAATCAGTAAACGTCGAGTACATGAAAAAACAATAGTAAAGGAATTTTCTCCCTCTTTAAACTGAAGGACAGAAGTCTTTATTCTACTGAAACTTTCACTGTAATAAAATGTTATAATAAGCATGTGATATAGCCTGTAGTTCTAGAGCAGTTCATGAAGATAGTAAAGAGGATCCTTAAATTAGAAGCAATGTTTTTGAAAGGCAGAGAAACATTTTATAATTGATGGTTAGTACTTTTAAAATGTTTGTCTAATAAAAAACGATCACTGTTTTTTTCTTGACAAAATCTGGGGTCCATAGAGAGAAAAACAAAAGGGGACTCTTGGTAGAAAGAGGGAAACAGTCCAGAACTGCAACTCAAGGGACATTTCCTGCACAAACTACAATCTAAAGCAGACCTCTTTACAAATGTTAAGAGTAAGCAACTGCCAAACCTCACTGGGTGACTTCATTCTTTCACTTATTCATCACATATATACATATGTTAGTCAAGTCATTCTGAATATGGGGCAAAATACATGAATAATAATAGGTACTTTTGAAAATAAAATGGGGCTTTCGATCAAATCAGAGTCTCTGGATGTGACGGAGACTTGTGGCTTGTGTTTCCTGACCCATACACAACGCAGGTCCTACCCCGCTGGATGTCTATTTAGAATTCCTCTCAAAAATTTTATCACGATTTTACCACAGCTTGTACTGCTGTGGAACACGTCTTTGCCAGTTTTTACATTAATCTTGGATTTCAAAAACATCAAAGAAGTGTGAGAGCCTCTCAGTTTCTCTGGAGGTCCCAAACCAAGTTCTTCTGATTCAATGAAATCAGCTCTTTACATTGCAGGAGGCTTATTTTTCCTTGGAAATCATTTACAAATAACATAATGCCTAAAAAAAAAAAAAAAAAAGGAAAATTTCCAATTCCTCACATTCAAAACAAAAAATAGAAACCCGAGGTCCAGTTTTATACACGCTCAGTGCAGAATTGGGTAATTATTCCATATTTTGCAAGACGCAATCAGTTGGAACTGAAATTCCAAAGCCATCTGTGTGAAATGCTTCGCTTGTCTTTCACGAGAGGCTGTTACAGCATAGGCAGCAACAACAAGCCAGAGGAGGCTGCTATCTCTTGGGCCTGTGTGTCTGGCCTCTGACACACCCGTGTTATCGCACCAGCTGCAGGCTCCACCATTAAGTCTTTTCCTTACGTAAGGGTCAATTTCACGGCCAAATCCACCTAGTCATCTTGCAGTGCTGGTCATGGGACCTTAGAAGGAACAGCTCCCCAATGGGGATGGGAAGCCCACAGGCACTGGCCCGCAGCTGACGCCAAGCTTCCCAACCCAGGCTCCCTCCGGTCTTTGCCAAGAGTCAGCCTGGAGGGCTCAACGGCTCGGTCCCCACTGCTGCAATGACAGCAACTTGGCAGCACCCCGGATGCTGTGCGGAGGATGGGCGCGGCAGGGGGGAGGACTTGGGGGCCCCTCTGCGAAACACAACGCCGGAAAGGACAGAAGGATGAATTGATTGTGACCAGCGGTCCCCGCGCTACAAGGAACCTCAAGGCTTTAATGCCCGGGGAGACACGAACTCGAGCTCTGCTCTCAAAGCCGTATTCACACTGAGAGTGGCGGCCAGCAGTAGGGGCTTACCCGCCCTGGGCGAGGTAAGAAGACCCTAGGCTCCGCCGCCCGCCGGCCGGCCGCGGGAAGCGCCACGAGCGCACTCCCGGGAGGCGTCACAAAGGGCCGCGGCCTGCGGAGGCCGCGCGCGCAGCTCTCTGGGGCGGAGCCGCCGGGCCGGGGCTGGGGCTGCGCCCGGGCCGCCGAGGCTGCCAGCCGTCGCGGGTGCCCCCAGCCTCCCAGCCCGGAGATCGCCGGGGCGGGGAGGATGCAGCAGCTGCCGCCCGAGCGGCCGAACCAAACCTCCGAGCTCCCCGGCCTCCGCCGCGGCGGAGGGGCGCGGAGCGTGGCGCGGACCGGGCGGAGCTAGAGGCGGGCGTCTGCACCGCGTCGTTCCACCCGCAGCTCCCCGCCTCCGGCCGGGCCCGGCAGCCTGTCGCGGCCGATGTCCTGACTCGCGGGCGTACCCGCAGGGCTGGCTAGGCGCCGCGCGAGGGGAGAGGCCTGCGGCGTCCCGGCGGCAGCGCCCGCCGCGTCTACTAGCACGGGACGGCGGCCCCGCGGGGCGCGCGCNGGAGCCGGCTTCCCCGCCCTGTAGTAGGTAGGTGGCGAGGCCGGGACCAGCCCTGGCCGCCACCCGCGGCTGATGCTGCCGCTGCGGAGGGGCGGGGGGCCGGGGCCGGGACCCGCGAAACTTGCCTCCCGCCGGAGCTCGGTGCGGCGCTCGGAGGTGTTCTAATGGCGCTGGGCGCAGCACCCCCCTGTTAACCTGACAGCCGCCTCTTGAGCTCGGGAGGCCGAGCGGTAGCGAAGGAGAGCGTGACCCTTCCCCGTCCAGCCCCTGGGCCCGCAGGGGCCCGCGCTGATTGCAGGGGCGGGGAGGATGGATTGGTGTGAGGATTATTGGGGGATGGAGAGAGGGAGCACGGCCGAATTTTCAGGAACTCAGGTGGATAAATGTCACCGTATTTTTTCGGCCTGATGAACAGATGCCTTCTTCCTGTTTTCTCCCGATGTGCAGCCACGCAAAGAGTTATTCTAGCGGCAGGTAGAAGTCACTCGGGATTTTGATGTATTTCGGAGCTAGCTGATTGATACGTGAAAGTGACGTCTCAGATTCTTGTAGTCAGTCATTTAGGGCCAGTTGGAGAAGGCCCCTTTAGAAATCAGATATTCAGGAGCTAGATGAGGCTGGGGAATGAATTCTCGTGCTGCCTACCTGGGAGCGAGCCTTCAGCTTTCGTGAAGAGATGTGTTTGGGAGCATGGCAAGTTTGATACAGGTGTAGGGAGTTTAGAATCTGCTGGAAAGATGCTCGGAGTCGGCCAGCAGAGGCAGCCTTGGGCGCAGCCTAGCTTCCAGCTAGATGTTAATAAGGTTTGTACTTTTGAGAAACTGGCTGTAAATTTTCTTGTCTCCCAAGTGTTAAGTTCGTACATCAGAACGAACGATAACTTTTGGCAAGATTATCTCTTCACAGGCTATCATTTTTAAATTTCGTATTAAGCAGTAAAGTTTAGAGTCTGGGAAAGTGGATCATTGTACGCTCCGATTTTATTAACGTATTAAGGTTGAGAGCTACAGGAGGACAGAGACTTCCTCTTGTTCAGTCTCCTAATCCCCTGGTCTGATGCATAATAGGTGCTCGTGGGTTATTTGTTGAATGAGCTGTGTTTCAGTCTTCATCGAAAGACAGTTTAGGTTTAAAACATATTTGTTTACTCTATGGTGGTTGAAGCTTAACTGTATTTTTAAAATTACTTCTTTGCATAAATAGTCAAAATCAGTTATCTCAACATTTAAGTTGAATTTTGACATTTTAAGGACCATATGTTTTCCTTCTTTGATGTGTTGTTAAATAAGGTAATTCTCC
This sequence comes from Neotragus pygmaeus, assembly GCA_006410875.1. Taxonomy (NCBI): domain Eukaryota; kingdom Metazoa; phylum Chordata; class Mammalia; order Artiodactyla; family Bovidae; genus Neotragus; species Neotragus pygmaeus. The sequence goes on along the minus strand of SJYV01009358.1, from coordinate 3,670,012 downwards.
CCAAATGCTAATATAATTTCATTTTTAAGCTTGCACATTTTTTCTAATGGGTAATCAAACTTATTTTAATTAAACTCTAAAACACTTAAAAAGTGCAACTTGTGTAAAGGAAATTTCAGGTTACTCCAGGAATAACAGCAATTTGGTTAATAAGTGACATATTAACTTATTTTAGGGTTGAGTTGTTATGGTTGACCTAATTATAATGTATTTATTACCAGTAAAGGTGAAAATAAAACGTTTAGAAGAGTCTGTGATTCCTAAATGATTCAAAATACATGATATAGATACATGTTTTCAACAGTATGGGTTTCCCTCAGTATATAAACATATCAGTTTTCAAGTTCGAGAACCAAAGTGGTTGTGAAATCAAGGGTTTGGAAGGTTTGTTTCCTTTCTCCTTTTTAATTTTATGTTATCTTGAAATCATCAAGGATAACTGCATTACATTTGATTTGCTTTATTTTTGCACTATGGTATTTCCAGTTTTGTTTTTATTTTTCCATTATGTAAGTTTTCTGAGTCAGTATTAACCTTTTTTCACTTTGTTTAACAAAATTATCTGCAAATGATCCAGTCACTTATTATCTTTCCTTTTTTAATCATTTTAATACTCTTCACCATCCTTATTACATATTACCCCAAAGACTTATTTCCACAAAAGTATGGTAAGCCCTAGTTTATTACTATTGCTCCTCCAGCCTACGTGGACTCTTGCTAGATGGTGAGGAAATAACACTTTTATGTAAAAGGTGGCGAGACTGGGCAAACCAACAGTAGGAGGGAGCTTATGAAAAATAGGTTATGATTTATTTGAACAGAGCAAAAATTCTCTCATGACATAAAGATAGCTACATTTTATGCATGTTAAATTTGTGGTCAAGGATATTGAGCAGTTAATTTACATCATTCTACTTTGCTCATTCTAAACTTCTTAAAAGAACCCTCCCCTGCAGTTACATTAAACTCTCTTTGTTGCAGATAGCTTGATTGTGCTGGCACTCTTGGCCTTGGAATCAGTTCCTAATGTCAGAATGAAAGAGACATTTTTCTCTCTCAGACCTGCATGCCAGTGCACAGCGCCTCTGCAATTGAATGACTTGCTACCTGGGTCCTGACCACTGAGCCCCCTAGCACCTTGCCTCCACATGCACCACTGGAATTCAATCCTAAAACCTGGATTTATTCTATCTTATTTTTCTATATCTTTCCTAGGTTTTATTACCAAAACCCCTGTCCCCTTCCTTGCTAAAGGTCGCTTGCGTGTGTGCGACCTAAGTAGCTTCAGTTGTGTCCAACTCTTTGCGACCCCATGGACTGTAGCCATCCAGGCTCCTCTGTTCATGGTATTCTCCAAGCAAGAATATTGGAGTGGGTTGCTATGCCCTCCTTCAGATCTTCACAACCCAGAGATAGAACCCACAGCTCCTTTGCCACCTGCATTGACAAATGGGTTCTGTACCAGTAGCTACTGCTGGGAAGCCTGCTAAATGTCCTTGCTGTCCTTTTTTAAAAAAAAAAGAAATCCCAATCCATAATTTTATTATTGTTTACACCCAGTAACATCCACTCAATTCACCTATGTTAGAACGAGCATTGTTATAGTTGCAGAAAAAGTAGAGAAAAGAGAATTTATATAACCTTGAGTTTCAAATGTGGATAACTAGTGGATGAAGAATAATTGTTGTATACTTATCTCCCTTTAATGGTGGTATAGAATGCCGGGGACTATGACTTGTCTGCTCATACATTTGATCAGAAGCTTATATGAGATAAATGGTTACATAGAGAGGTGGCTGAACGAAGGCTGTGATGTCCGCCCATCCCCTCCAGTTCTCGGTGTTAGGCCAGGTGTGTGGCCAGATCTTCAGAAACTGTGTACTTTGTGTACTTTGTTGTGCATTCTTTGCACCCATCCCCCCAAATGGTGCTCACAAGGAAGCGTTCTATTAATAAAGACAGTCACAAGAAGCCTACTGTTAAGTTACTTAAGAGATGTGGTGGTTAAGATCATAGTTCATTTTACAGCTCCTATTTGAAGACTTATGCAAGAAATTCCATTTAACTCTAAATGCCAAAGAAAAGCTTTACCTCCCCTGAATAATTATTAAGTGTCCTTTTTTCTTTTCATCACGCAGAACTAGAATTAGATAATTGGTTAAGTTTCCCTTTCTGCTTTGCAACTAGGAAAAGCAGAGTCAAATTTGCAACTTAATTTTAATAACCCTGTAAACCTATGAGCTAATATTGATGATCTAACTCTCCCTTTGGTCTTGAGTTTCTGTTCTACCTTTTTTTCTTATTCTGGTTTTTTTACGTAATAGAGTTTCCCATTTTATTGAATTTATTATTTTAAGCTGACTCACAACATCTTTTGTAGAACAAGTCAAAATATAAAACATAAAAGCAATGAATGGAAACATTTGTAGAATTGATCTTTGGACACAGTATGTTTTGATTAATAAGTTTAATAGGTACCATTAACTATGCTTTGAACAAGTATTGCAAGTTTAGTATATTTGAGCTTTATGGCCAAATGGGAAACAGTGTTCTTATTTAGTTTTGCAAAGCTAAGATCCACTTATTTTTTAACTATTAAATTTATGTCTGCCATTGGCTAATTTAAAATTGGTCAAACCATTCACTTTAAGTCAGTTATTTCTGGAGTACCTGCTTTATATGCTGTTATCAGGCTGAATAGGAGATTCATTCTATTTAATTAAAAAAAAACCAACGAATATAGGCTAAAGGGTTAGCCTCTATTAGCTTAACACTCACCACACTGGACCTCACATCTGATCTCTTTCACATCAGTAATTTATTTGATTCATCTTTGTTTTTAGTAAATCATAGAGATTCTTCTTTGAGCTCTTATCTTACAATTGAGAAGACTGAGCTCCCTGAGTTAATTGATGAGACTTTCTTCATTCTGGTATTTTGACAACTACGTGTTAAGTTGGTTGAATGTAACCAGGGAAATCGTCGTTTCTTTATATCTGTATGGTGTCCACTTCAGTTTCATACGTTTATCACCCCAGTCAACAGAGAGACTGGCCCTTCTTAAGGGACTATCATGGGTGCAGTCCAGGAGCCTTTGAGGTAAAAATAATCTGAATTCAGAAGTGCAGCTTGAAACACTGAGAGGGGTTTTGGAGAGAAAAAAATTTTTTTCTAAATAGAGGCATCTTATTACGATAAGCTCCATGTCTTTTTAAAAAATGTTTTATTTTTATAGTAGGCATTACCTTCGTGTGATTCAAAAGGTACAAATGGGTAAACAGTGGGAAGGATGCCCTCTCATCCTCTTTCTTGGTTACCCGCCTCCCTTGTCCACTGGCAACCAGTGTTATCAGTTAATTGAGAATCCTCCTGGAGACACACTGTGCATACATTGATATAAGCAAATGTGAATATTCAGCCTGCTTGTTTTGTCTCCTAATCATTTCTCTGATTCCCTTCTCTCCATTCCCACTGCTCTTGTTTGGCTCCTGGGATGCTTTGGACTGTTGCCTGCACTTCACTTTCGCCTACATTTCAGCCAGTCTTCCTTTTACACATCCCTTTTCATTCTACTAAAGGATCCCAGTCTGCACAGAAAGGAGTCCAGCATGACTCAGCCTGGTCTTGTGGCCCCTGAGTAATTCATCTCTTGTCCCCTGCTCCTCCCTGTCATGCATTTGGTGCACAGTTTTTCTTAACTCCTCTCCCCATCCCCAATCAAGGATGCTTAAAAATATATATATGATGAAAGCTCGTGGTCTCATCAGAAACTCAACACACTGCTTTGCCTCTGTGTCCTTGTTTACAGACCCCAAGTTCAGAATCTCTATTTTGGTAACACAGAACTGTTTGTCACTTCCTGCACATGCATTGCATATGATTTTTCTTCTCCAGGCCATTTCCTCTGCGTGGAACACTTGTCCTGCTATTTTCATTAGCAGGCCGCACTCAGTTCTGGTGTCATCTCTACAGACCATTCCAGAAACTCATGGAGCCTTCTATACGTAGTGTAGCAAGTAGGCGTCCATACTGGGAATAGGCATTTCTCATCAATAGCACAGCTGCCTTTCTAGTAGAAAAATAATCGTGATTTTGGATAACATGCTCTGATGGGTCCAAAAAAAAAAAAAAAACTGAAGGTTGAAGCTTTATTTAGTCATCTCTCCTCTACTACTCATTGCCCAACGCTCAGTAAAATAAATGTCCATATGATTTATTTTCTTTAGCATCCCTACCTTACTTTACTAAATCTCTTCTCAAACTTTGTGTTAACACTCATTAAAAAAAAAAAACCTCCATATTTATTATGTCCCTGAGAGAGAGCATGTGTGTGTGCACGTATGTGTGTGTGTATTGCCTCTGACTCTAGCTGGTAAAGGAGTGAAACTCTCCAAGTATGGAGTTACCCTTAAACAATCAAAGGTGTTAACCATCAGTCCTGATAGATGACATGAACCGACATGAACCGTCTGGAGACAGCAGCTCATCCTAAGAAGTGACTCCTAAGTATGCAAATGTGGTATTTTTCTTTCCAAGCTAGGTAATCAGAGGGTGTCCTAGGTGCTCGATTTTATTGCAGAGTGCCTGGCATGAGGTAAATTGTTAACTGATTAACAGAGGGTTTAGCAGGTAAGAATTTAACAGCTTTGGTTCCCCACTGTTCTGGTAGAATCCTCTGACTAGTGGATGATTCTGATCACCAACCGCGCTAGCTGTGTAGAAAATAGGAAAAATTTGTGAGACTGCTCCGTAGGTGTGAGATCCCTTTAGAGCTCTCATTTTCCTCTGTAATTCTGACCTCACTAAACAAACATCCCTGGTGGCTCAGATGGTAAAGAATCTGCCTGCAGTGCAGGGGACCCAAGTTCAATCCCTAGGTCGGGAATGATCCCCTGGAGAAGAGAATGGCATCCCACTCCAGTATTCTTGCCTGGAGAATTCCATGGACAGAGAAGCCTGGCGCGCTACAGTCCATGGGGTTGCAAAGAATCAGACACGACTGAGCAACCTACACAAACTTATAAGCAAACATCAGGTTTACTGATTTGTGTTCCCAGACATGTTGATATGAGAAATTGAGTGTCTCGAGTACCATTAATGACTGTGCCAGCCTTCGGATCAGTACAGCCCCTGCTGTGTGGTATAAAGCACAGTTTTAGGCTGTTAGTGTGTTGGGAGAGCCCGCTCAGTCCTTATAGCCCCAGGTGTTTACAGCTGAGCCTTCAGCCTTGGGTCCTGGTGATTCCCCTGAGGTACTTGCTTACCTATAGGCTCCCGCTGAAACAGCTAGTTAGCAACCCTCTGGTATCTTTTAAAATAGTTTCAGTTGAACACACTTTACTAAGCATTCTAGGAAGGAATCATTTGAGTCCATTTGGGCTGCTATAACAAAATTCTATAGACTGGGTGGCTTATAAGCAGCAGAATTTTATTACTCAGTTCTGGAGGCTGGAAGTTGGAGATCAGGTGCCAGCAAGATCAGGTTCTAGTGAGAGCCCTCTTGGGGTTGTGGACTCAGGGGCTTCTTGTTTGTGACCTCACATGGTGGAAGGGGCTGGTCGTCTCTCTGGGCTTCCTTTGTGAGGGTGCTAATCCCATGAGAGAGGATCCCTCATGACCTGATCACTTCCTCAGTGCCCTCCCTCATACCATCACCTAGAGCATTAGGTTTTCAGTGTGTGAACATAAACCATCTACATAGTGGGAATAGAAAGCTCACAAAACAGGAACTACAAATGGCCAAAACGTGAAAAAATATTCACCTTCATTGCATCAAAGAAATGCAGATTACAATTAGATTGTAGAAGTCCATAACAATGATGAGGTTGGGTCATTTCCCTTTTCACAGGTGGTAAGAGGTTATATGGGGGTATTATGCCTTTGATGGAGAGCAGTTCAGCTCACAGACTCCCTTGGCCCCTGTGATTCTATTCTATTGCTGTCTACTCGCTAAGTCATGTCCGACTCTGCGACCCTATGGACCATAGTCCACCAGGCTCCTCTGTTCATGGGATTTTCCAGGCAAGAATACTGGAATGGGTTGCCATGATTCTATTCTGAGTACATCCTTAAAAACATCAGAGATGAAGCTTAGTTTCAGTGATAAGCACGTTGTCTCTGGGAGGCAGGTGGTAGGTAGATGGGTTAAGAGGATGCTGGAGCCAGTTACCTGGCTTAAAATTCTTTTTCACCAGGTAGGTGAACTTAGGCAAGTTAATTTCTCTTTGATTTTCTCATCTGTGAAATGAAGATAATAATAATATCCACCTCTCACACTGTATTGAGAATTAGCTAATAAGTTAATATATAGTACTTGAAATTCTGTCATAATAAGCAACTATATATTAGTTATTAGCAAGGTTGATATTGTAAAAATTGGAGTTTAAGAGATAGTATACCAAACTATATATACAAAAAGACCCTAATTTGCTTCATAAATGCAGCTGCATAGCAGAAAAGACAGGGATGTAACAAAACATTGAGACTTTTGTCCCCAGTAATGGTATATAGCAATTTCCATTTACACATTTTATTTATGAAATATTTCATATTTATTTGTCATAAATATTACAATGATAATTGTTAGAGATAATTGAAATTAATATATCATAGGACTTATATTCTTGAGTTTTCTTTATAAAATGCATATTCATTTTGACATATTTTACTTTCTCTTCCTCTTTTCAAAGCTGCTAATGTTTCACTTCCTCCACATGTTCACCCACATGCCATCTGCTTGATATTTTCTTGCATTTAGCTTGCTTGCTTGTTTTATGTATAGATCAGCCTCAAGGCTAGTTCTTCAAGAATAAGTAGACCAAGTGAAATGATTTCTGAGATATTCATGGTGGTGGCTTTCTCATGGAAACTTAAGCCAGAGAATTCTGCTTAGGCAATGATGGCATTGTATCCTGGCATTATATCATCTCCACATTTTGGGCACCCAGCCTTATCTCCCTAGCCCCACCTGCATACACTCAGCAAGTTAGTAGGATCAGAAGGCTTCTCAGTAACACTGACAACCATGTGATAATTCCTGCCTTCAGGCTTTTGACTGCCTCCTCTATCTGAATTTCCTCATACATTTCTTTCTTGAAAGCCAGTATGCTGTACCAGGTTGATACTTAATTCCATCAACACTTTCTAGGACATCTACTCTACCCCTAATTTCATTTTCTTTCGTCACTTAATGATTCGTACTGCAAATTGAATACAGATTTTCTTTATAGTTTATAGCTCACCCCAGTGACTCATCAGTAAAGAACCTGCTTGCAATGCAGGAGACCTAGGTTTGATTCCTGAGTAGGGAAGATCCCTTGGAGAAGAGAATTGCTTCCCACTCCAGTATTCTTGCCTGGAGAATTCCATGGACAGAGGAGCCTGGTGGGCTACAGTCCATGGGGTCGCAAAGAGCTGGACACGACTGAGCGATTAATGCTTCCACATTTATTAGCTTACTGTAGAACGAAGCTATAAAGCAAAGTGGAAGTGCTAGAGGAACTTGGTGGGCTACTTTCCATGGGATCACAAAGAGTTGATCACGACTGAGCAACTAACACTTTGACTTTGCTTTATAGCTTAGCTCTACAGTAAGCTGAAAAACGTGGATGTATTAATCACTCAGTCGTGTCCAACTCCTTGCTACCCCATGGACTGTAGCCCACCAGGCTCCTCTGTCCATGGAATTCTCCAGGCAAGAATACTGGAGTGGGTTGCCATTCCCTTCCCCAGGGGATCTTCCCAACCCAGGGACTGAACCCTGGTCACCTGCATTGCAGACAGATTCTTTACTGTCTGAACCACAAGGAAAGCCGTAAGGGCTACAAGGGAACCCCTAGGCTGATAAGGGGTTGTGTTTTATAATACTCTATGCCCTTCAGGTTTCTAGCAAAATGTTGTCCACATGCACACAGATGGAACACAAGAAAACTGGTTTTTGTTGTGTTGATAACATTCTTAGGCAATGACATGAGTTTTCGGTTCCAGCTTCATTTTGCCCATCTTTCTAGTTCTTGCTCATTTGTGTAAAATACCACACACTCCGTGCCTTTTGAGAGCTTACGGTCTGACTGAAAGGAATGTGGTCAAGAGGTGCCATTCATTAGAAAATGGTACAGGATAGCATAAGTGTGTGTAAGAAGCCTCGCAATATGAGTTTGTTAGACTAAAATCGCTGAAGTATGGTAAGAGTGCCGTAATACATGGTGATGCTACACTCTCCGAAGATTTCAAAGTTCCTTTTTTGTTAAGAATTTTCTTTGATAATTAGGTGAGTTCTAAGTCCACTACTCAATCAAGTGTACTTGAATTACCTCCTGGGTACAAATGTTAACTGTGTGAGCTTTCTGCTCTAATATTCAAAATAATATTTACCAAAGTTCTCAGTTGCATGTGCAGATTTCCTTTAAAGTATAAGAGAAAGTGGCAGAATAGGCATGATGGGGAAGTCATATTTTTGATGTATCCTTTTGTTATAGTTTTATAGTTTTGTTATAGTATGTAAGATTTAAGAGAAATGAATTGGTTTCCTAGGGCTGCCCTGACAAGTACCAAAAACTGGGTAGCCGAACACAACAGGAATTCATTGCTTCACAATTCTGGAAGGTAGAAATCTAAAACCAGGGTATTGTCAGGGCTGTGATCTCTCTGAAACCTGTAAGGGGATCTTTTCTTGCTGCTTCTGGCTTCCGGTGATTCTCTGGCTGCTTGTAGCATTCCTTGGCTTATCGCTGCCTAACTCTAATTAATCTCTGCTCTGTTTTCATGTGGTAGTCTTCCTGTGTGTCTTGATTTCATATGGCTATCTTCTTATACAGACACCAGTCATTAGAGGCCCACAGTACTCCAATAAGATCTCATCTCAACTGAATGTATCTGCAATGACCTCTTTGCCAATAAGGTCATATCCTGGAATACAGTGGATACAACTTGACTGCATTTGGGGGGATTGTGGAGTGTGCAGTGATGCAGTTCAACCCCTAATGATAAATAATATCAAATTCCATGGACAGAGGAGCCTGGGGGGCTACAGTCCCTGGGGTCACAAAGAGTCGGACATGACTAACACTCACTTTTGGACTTCCTTGGTAGCTCAGATGGTAAAGAATCTGCCTGCAGTGTGGGAGACCCTAGTTCGATCCCTGAGTTGGGAAGATCCCCTGGAGAAGAGAATGACTACCCACTCCACTGTCCTTGCCTGGAGAATCCCATGGACAGAGGAGCCTGGCAGGCTACAATCCATGGGGTTGCAAAGAGTTGGACATGACTGAGTGACTAACACACACAGATAGATGAATGTACCAGGATGTGCATAAGTCTCGCTTGGTGTTAAGTGATGTCTTCTTATAGTTAAACTTGCATAGCTGTGCACATTGGTTATGTGGTAAATGAGAACTGGAAGGAAGGGATGCTTTCTTGGCTGTTTCTGTTAATTGACTGCTTTTGTCTCAGCTTTGGTATTCCTGACCTTGGTAGAATTATGCCTATGGATAGTAATATGTACTGTGTGGCTTTGATCTTCTTGGTAAAAATCCACAAAGTAATTTGTGGATCAGGATACTTCCTAAAGGTGTGTTGATTTTGTTTTTGTTGTTGTGATACTATCCTGCATGTGAAAGTGAAAGTGTTAGTCACTCAGTCATGGCCTACTCTTTGTGACCGCATGGACTGTAGCCCATCAGGCTCCCCTGTCTATGGGATTCACCAGGCAAGAATACTGGAGTGGGTAGCCATTCCCTTCTCCAGGGGATCCTCCTGACCCAGGGACTGAACCCAGGGCTCCTGCATTGCAGGCAGATTGTTTACCATCTGAGCCACCAAGGAAGCCGGATACTTCTGCCTAACACCATCCAAAGCTTAGTGTCTTAGAACCACAAATGTTTATTTCACATTCGTGAATCTGCAGGTTGGCAACCGTTGACTGGGTCCAGAAGGGCTGGGCTGGGCTACAAAGCTGAGGCAGGAGTTCAGGTCTGTTCCATAGGTCTTCATCCTGGGACCCGTGTGGAAGAAGGAAAAGCCGCTACCTGGGACGTACTTTTCCGAGAAAGAGCAGAAACTTGCAGACCTCTTAGAGCCTTATGTTGAATGGGTCCACTGTTTGTCCTCAGTCTGTTGACTAAGACAAGCCACGTGGCCAGCTGGCTTAGAGCAGCGTGCTCTGTATGCTAGTGCAGAGCACCACTCAGGGGCATAGTGGAAGGTGTGCATGTGTGATTCTGTTACAAGGAAGGAGTGCATACTTGAGGACAACAATCCAGTCTGGCCAAATGGCCGAAGAGCCCTTCTTTTTTTTTTGGAATTCTTCAAGAATGTTTATATCAAACAACTGAATAAACCTTTAAAGGAAAGCATACTTAAACTATAGACTTGGTTTCTTAACCAGATCTCTTAGAAAATTAGTATTGACTAATATATGCATAAATTTTTTCTTGAAGAAGAAGTCACAGTACCTCCCAATGGTGGTCTGACGACTTTGGGTTGGGCAGATTTCCTGCCCTGAAGACACTTTTCATCCTGCCTTCTTCCTGAAGGGATATTTGTGTTTTTACCACATTTTGTACTATGCTAACCAAAGCAGTACAGGCTTCTCTCCATCTTTGTCCCATATATCTGAGAGTAGGGTGGAATTTCGGTCTTCTTGAGCATGCTCTAATAGAGCACTTTTTCATGAAGGATACAGCTCCCTCTGGATTACAGATATGACTGTCCATTGTGTAGCAATGTGGAGCTACCACCATGAGTGGTTATTTCAGTCATGTCTCACTTTACACACCCCCCTAGGAACACTGGCCCATGTGACCTGGCCCTTTTCTTTTGGTTGCTATTTCTCTGTGTGAAACAAGTTTTATTTGGCATGGCTTTTTCATCATACCTCTTTTTTTCTGATTATTTTATTTATGTCAGTTTTATTTCCTGTTAAAAATTAAAGTTTTCTTAGTGTATTGAGTCCTCTTTATATGCATAGGTTTCAGATATATAGTCCAGTGGTAGGCATAAAACAGGTTTTTTATAAATGCTTACTCATTGAAGTGATGGCTTGTCAGTATGTGACAAAGTACAATTTTGGAGTAAGTGTAAATTGTTTATTGCCACTTGTACATTTATGTTGTATGCTTACTTGTATGGAAATATAGTGAAAGCATATTAAAAAGAGTGATAAATCAATTATTTTTTATTTGGCATTTTCACATGTTTGAGTGCATGCCAGTGTATTTTGAAGATGGCATTCAATTGCCAATACTGTCCACATGAAAACAAAGAGGCATGTGGCTTTTCCTTAGTAGAATGGCAATTTATGTCTCTTGATTGTCTCAAAAGATACTCAGATTTAATTCTTGAAAACTAGTGCTTACAGCCTATATGTTCTTTGTAAAGGCATTCCATTTATTACATCTTCCATCTGTCAAATTTTATTGGTTTTGTTTGCATCAGTTAATCCTGATTCAGATTCATCTGACAGATAGCTCCCACCCGATAATAGTAATAGTAATAATAAGAAGAAGAAGAAATAGAAGTAGTAACCACTGCCCATGCTTATTCCTGTCCTAAAATTCAAGGGGCATGATGCAAGACCAGGACCCCTGCAGTAGTGATGGCATTTGCTGTGAGCAAAGGTAGCTGATGCAGTGAATGATATTGGTGCCTCCTCTTTGGGAGACCTACTCTTTGGGGAGTAGGCTTGATCTATACTAGTAGATAGAGACTCCAGAAGACTCTGGAATTTTTTTTTCTTTTTTAAAAATTCCTTTTGGGCCAGGGCTAGAAAGATAACTGCCAAAAAAAAAAAAAAAAGGGCACATAGGCCAGAGATGCTAGGATTTTAGTAGTGGGTCTGTCTAATAATATTAAAATCAATGCCAGAAGGAATTGAAGACAAATTTTTCTTCCTGTGTCATTTTTAAAAAATACTATTTATTTGTTTATTTGGCTGTGTCAGGCCTTAGTTGGACACACGGGCTGTGTCAGTTCCTTAGTTGGAACATATAGGCTGTAAGCACTAGTTTTCCTTTGTTGCAGTGCATGGACTCTCTAATCGTGGCCCCCAGGCTGAGCTGACTCTCTAGTTGGGGCGCGCAGGCTGAGTTGCTCCACAGCATGTGGGATCCCAGTTCTCTGACCAGGGATGGAACCCGCATCCTCTGCGTTGCAAGGCAGATTCTTGACCACCAGGGAAGTCCCTCACCTAAGTGTTTGTTGCTGCCGTTTGGAGCCTGCCACTGTTGGACTCACCTTAGAGATGATCTGAAGTGATCTTCCAGTGCTGGAGCAATAATAGGGGATGTCCCTGGAAATCACCTCGTGACATTCCCGGCATCAGATTTTTTTTTTTTTCCAACTTTTGTGGGGTTTGGACACTCATATGCCTGGAGCAGACACCCAATAAATAGCGACTGATGGTGAGAAAGAGGAAGTTTCCTCGTTGAGACATGAAATCAGCAGAGCAGACTCTGTTCTGTTTTGATTGTCTCCAATAACTTTTTGCATGACTTTCCATATATTTTTCCCATTTAATTTGTGTTTGTGTACGGGAATACCAGACCACCTGACCTGCCTCTTGAGAAATCTGTATGCAGGTCAGGAAGCAACAGTTAGAACTGGACATGGAACAACAGACTGGTTCCAAATAGGAAAAGGAGTACGTCAAGGCTATATATTGTCACCCTGCTTATTTAACTTCTCTGCAGAGTACATCATGAGAAATACTGGACTGGAAGAAACACAAGCTGGAATCAAGATTGCCGGGAGAAATATCA
>SJYV01009358.1:3611253-3652530 GCA_006410875.1 Neotragus pygmaeus | reverse complement strand
TGGGGGCAGGAGGAGAAGGGGACGACCGAGGATGAGATGGCTGGAAGGCATCACGGACTCGATGGATGTGAGTCTGAGTGAACTCCAGGAGATGGTGATGAACAGGGAGGCCTGGCGTGCTACGATTCATGGAGTCGCAAAGAGTTGGACATGACTGAGTGACTGAACTGAACCAACAGAAAACTGTTTAAGACTAAATGGTTATGTCTTTTTAAGTATTAATGAGAAAATGCATACAATATATTAAAGACCTCTGGCAGAAGTTTTATAAAATCATAACTTTTAGTTCTAAAAAGAATCATCAGTCTTAGTCCCTCGGGGAAGAAAAAAGGGACTTTTGTAATTTAAAATCCATAAGGAAATTAAAAAAAAAAATCAAAATTCTGATGCTGTGTGTTTACTAATTTCAGTGGAGAAATAATTGGATTGGCAGACAGTTACTTTTCTTAACAATAGAAACAAAACATATGCCAACTGCTAAGAGATACGTTTCTGGTGTAATCAGTTATATCATTACTTCAGTCCTTAATATTTAAGAGGTATTTCACTTAATTTAGTGAAGTAAGGAAATGTGCATTCCAGTTAGCTTTTTAAAAGCAGTAAATGTTTATTAAATGGGTGAACATGTTTAGTGCAGTGCATTTATTAATGAATAGCAATGACTAACTTGAATGTGGTTGAGAATCAATGTCCTAAAGAACGCTGGTGTTCACCCTCCTCTTTTTAATGGTGGGTAGAACCAACAGCCAGGAAGAACTAGGCAACTGATGTGAAAATTCTGTGTAGTGTTACAGCCTTGCATTAGAGATCCATTATGAACAGTTCTGAGTTTAGTGTCAGACAAAGCTGATCATTCTGGCTCCAACTCTTATGGCTGTTTGACCTTGAATAAATATTTTAACCTTTCTGAACTTCAGATTCTTTATCTAAAAAGGATTGAGAAAATGAACTCTCATAGAGTCATAAAGATTAAACTGTGTGTATGAAAGCACTGAACAAAAAAATGTGGTGCATGTGGTTAATGTTGGGTAAATGTTTTGACTATGGCTGCTTCTCCTAGGCTGCCTGGCTTGAGTTAATTCTTGATCTAACATGTCTCTTTAGGGGCAAATTTGAATCTAACTCTGCAAAGTGCTGATGAAGATAGGTGTAATTTTCATGAACACAGGAACATTTGGGCTTGTTGAAATCTCAGTGCAGGGAATTTTCTGTTCCATGGGATGCTAGACTCGATAAACATCTCCTGGACATGTTTCATTTCTAGACCAACCCTTTCACAGATAAGGAAGCTGGAAGCTAGAGAAATCGAGTAACTTGCTCAAGGCTCTATACCTTGGAAATGCTGGAGTCTGGATTCCAATGGGGTCTGTCCAGCTTCAAAGGTGCCTGCCTACTAAGTCACTTTAGTTGTGTCTGACTCTTTGCTGACCTTATGGACAGTAGCCTGTCACACTCCTCTTTCATGAGATTTTCTAAGCAAGAATGCTAGAATGGGTTGCCATGCCCTCCTCCAGGGGATCTTCCTGACCTAGAGATCCAACCTGCATCTCTTAGGTCTCCTGCATCAACAGAGGGTTCTTTACCACTTGTGCCACCTGGGAAGCCCTTTTAAAGGTGCTGTGCTGTCTTAACATGAGTCGGAGGGCTTAGGCAGGTAAAGCACAGAGAATCTTGAAAACAGAACTACTCAGGTGTGTGAAGTTTGTAAAATCTCAACTTTGAAGGAATTTTTGACATGAAAAATTTTGGTTAAAAAAGTAATTAGAAATATTAGTCTATCCATGTGTTGGCTTCTGCCATACATCATCATGAATCAGCCATAGATATACATATGCCCCCTCCCTCTATGAAATTATTTCTGATCTCATTTCACCTATAGCTAAACTTGTGGTGGTATAAGCCTCTGAGCATTTGTTGTGTCTTCTAATGAACTTCTGCTTGAGAACTTACTTTATGGTTATAAATTATTCACTTATGATTTACCTGTTATAAGTTACTTGTCTTTTATTATATTGATTTTTGAAACCTGGGAATTTAGATATTGAACTACCTGTGATCAGTTGCTTTCCTTTAAGGCATTATGTCACCTTCATAAAATTGTGTTAAATGGGTTATATTGTTTATCAACTTCATCTCTGCATTATAAAAAGGACATGTTGTAAAATACTTATATACAACTGACCATTGGAAACTGAGAGTGGGGTGCTGACCCTCCGGGTAGTTAAAAAAAACATGTGTGTAACTTGCAGTGGGCCCTTTGTACATCCAGTTCTTTCGTATTTTCAGACCATGTGATACTGTAGTATATTTACTGAAAAAATCTGAATGTAGGTGGACTCACGGAGTTCAAACCCCTGTCGTTCAAAGGTCAGCTGTATTTATTAGGTGAGGGGTGTTGATGTTTGGTAGAATTGAAATCTACCAGTCCACAGCCACCCCCCAAAGTGGTCCAGCTTGTGCTGTCTTCTCTGGAGATTAGGAAGCTGCTCTCTCTGGAGACAGCTCTTTGCATCAAGCCCTTATGTTGAGCCAAGACACCTCTCTCTCAATACCCAGTGCCTAGTTCTAGGTTGGTACAAGCCTAAATCCTCTACTAGATAAGATCCTTGAGATATTTGAAAATAACTCCTTTCCTCTAGGGCTTCCCAGATGGCTCAGTGGTAAAGAACCCACCTGCTAATGCAGGAGATGCAGGAGACTCTGGTTCAGTCTCTGGGTTGGGAAGATCCCCGGAAGAGGAAATGGCAACCTGCTCCAGTATTCTTGCCTGGAAAATTCCTTTCCCGACAACTCCTCTTTCGCATCCTTTCCTCTCAGCTCTTTCCGTGCAAAACCTGATCAGCTCCTTTGACTAATATTCTTAAAATTTGGTGGCTCAGATGGTCAAGAATCTGCCTGCGACGAGGGAGACCTGGGTTCGATCCCTGGTTTGGGAAAATCCCCTGGAGGAGGGCATGGCAATCCACTCCAGTATTCTTGCCTAGAGAATCCCCATGGACAGAGGAGCCTGGCGGGCTACAGTCCATGGGGTCACACAGAGGCGGACATAAGCGAGCGACTAAGCCGACAGCACAGCTTGAAGTTTGGTTTTAGGTTATGTAATCATTCTGTTTGTTCCAGTTTCCTTCTGTTTCTCCTGTATGAGAAGATCCAGAGCTAAATGCAATAGTCATGATATATTATAACCCTCAAAAAGGGCGGGACAGACCATCATAGTCTTTTTTATTCTGGGTTGACTGCATTAGTTTTTCATTTTTTGGCCTAGGTGGGTGGGGGAGGTGTTGTGAAGCAGTGGTATGTGAATCTTACCGTCACCCCAAACATGATATGCTGCTGCTGCTAAGTCACTTCAGTCGTATCCAACTCTGTGCTACCCCATGGACGGCAGCCCACCAGGCTCTGCCATTCCCAGGATTCTCCAGGCAAGAACACTGGAGTGGGTTGATATATGCCTGTCCTATTCATTTGTGCTAATGCTAGGTTCTACCTCTCCCAGATGTAGAACCCTTAGTTGATCTACAGACAGCTGACATCTGTCTGAATTGAAATGCTGTTATCCAAGATGTTATTTATCTATTCAAAAGTCTTTTAAGCACATATTTTCGTTCAAGTCATTGATAAATGTATTAATGAGGACAAGGCTTAAGGAAGAACACTGCATTAAGCTGTTAACATCCTCTCTTTAGGCTGAAGTTGGAAGTCTGCTCCCAGCTCCAGATAGAGGCCAGTCAGTTGGTGAGCACATACCGCTTGGTATAGTGACTCAGTGTTTTCTGTAATCAGTCCAATCCTGGGGGCATTCATTCACGTCTAGGCCACATTCTCCATCTTATTCATAAGCAGATCAAGAGAAACTTACTAAGTGCCTTATAAGTACAGTTGCACTATGTTTGCCTCATTTCCTTGTTGCACTAGCACGGTAACTGTGTACAAGAGGGAAATTAGGTCAGTACCGTTTGGCTGTGCCCCATTCTTGAACTTCCTCCTCTCTACCAGCCCTACATACCCACTGTACCAGACCACCAGGCCTCCTTGAGTACCACTCATTCCCCGCCAATGGCTTGTACATCCTCATTCTGCCTAATGAGACCAACCACTTCTGCATTCAGGCATCAAACTCTTTGTTCCTCCCTCAGAGTCTGGCTCTGGCATCATCTGTGGAATTTCCCAGCCTCCCCTTCCCTTCCTGGCAGAGTAGTTGCTTCCCCTCTGAGCTACGTGGTTCCTTGTACCACCAATATCAGACTGCTTGCCACTTGCCTTACCTCCTGACAGATGGCAGTTGCCTGTTTCACCTGAGCTGGCTGGCCTGTGAATGCTGTCCGTCCTCTTTGTATCTCCAGGGGAGTACTTGGTCCTTGGGAGATGCTTCAGAAAGGGATCTGCTTGCTTGTTGTTGCTGTTCTGCTGATTGGTTGATTTTCTGTGAACATCGTGGATCTCAGGGTTCACTGCCTCCTCTTCTAAGTCCTTCCCAAGCTGCCTTTAATCATCACGTCTAAAGTTTTGCTGGGGATTTGTATGATGTTCTCCACTGTGTAATTTGCATACTCCCTTTTCTAACTTTTGTTGAAAATTAAAATCTATTTGCATCTTGTTAAGCTTTTGGCCTTTTCCAAAGGAAATTCGTCACCCTGCTAGTGATGCTTTAGAAATCTTATTTGCACATTCTCTTCCTAGAGGGAACTTACAAAGTGACTGTCAAGCCCAGAGGTGGATCTTTCTTTAGAGTATCAAGGAGATTTGATGAAATCTCTGTACTCATTTTGGGTAAGACAGCACTGATAACCACACTTGTTTAATTCTTTTCAGGTCTAAAATTTCAGTTCCCTTGGCAAAAAACAATGGAATAGGAGTCAATGGGGTCTCCATTTTGCCATCCATTGGCTTTGTCCCATTCAAGTGGTAGCCTTGATCATTACCTTGATTCAAGTATAACTTTGTAGTTCTTTGTTGCTATCAAGTTCTGTTTTGTTTCTATGACACACATTTGTTTATCTGTTAAGTCATCTGCTAGATGTTGCCCTAAAATGTTTGCAGCATGCTTTTGTTCTATTTCTATGTCTTTCTTCCCAGATTTCTTGTTAGAGTATTCAAGTTTCTGACCTTTGTTTAACACCTATATTTCTGAATACCCTTTCTGTGTTTAGATGACAGTAGAGCTTTGAGAAAGACTGAATTCCTGTCATATTTCAGCATAAGCGTAAGTATTTTCTAGGAGGAAATGTTTGCATAGAAAGGTACATTTTAACCTGTTCCTTATGTGGCCAAGGCTTACAGCATGTTGTTGTCATTATTTCATTTGTATAATAGAAAACATGTTGTTGGGAAAACAGTTGATGGACATTATGTGTGCTCTGGTGTTTTCCCAGTCTCCACTGGTCATACCTGAATGAGCAAGGAGCTGCAGTGTGTTCGATGGGAAGCCAAAAGGCCACCCTGGGCTGTGTGGGTCCACACTGGTTTGGTGGAGTTAGGGAGGAGGTCTGATAGCTCTGTCCTTAAGTTCCTTCTAAGTGGCATCACGGGGCGCATCAAGCATTTGTTGGAGATACAGAAAATACTTTGTCTTTAACACAGCTCTTATGGGGTAAGGGTTTTGTATATCCATTTAAAAAAAATAATGAACTAAATTTAAATTGACTATACTGATTTAAGATCACAAAAAGAAATATTTAGGTAGAAGATACATCTTGTACTCCCTCGTAGCATTGTTCTTGGTCTGTAATGCACCCTGAATGCAGGAGATTCTTGTAATTCAGTGTTTGGATGAGTCTAGGGTTTATTGATGTGAGGAGAACGTCAACATTAAATGGAAGAAGGGCTTTTAAGAAGCCCATTATAGCCACTTATAATGGAGAATGTAGTTCCGATTAGAGATTGATTTAAGGAGCTCTGGCTCTTCAGTGGAGCATGAAGGCTGCCGGGTGGTGCTCTGTGCAAATCATTTTTATAGCATCCTTTGCTGATCTCTTCCTGGTTAATCTGTTGGTGTGTCCAGACCTGAAAGGGCTGCATCCATCTGGTTTAAGAAATATATCAGTTCCCAGAAATTTAAGAGAAACCAAAGATTTGGATATATTTTTTTTTTATCTGTTGAATAGAAAATGGAAAAAGAACTCCACTAGTTCTAAACAGACACAGCAGCACCAGATGTCAGTTCTTGGATCATTTAATCTTTTTTTTTTTTTCCTTGTGTTTATTTTTGTCAATATTTTTCCACTAGAACTAAATATTAGTTTCTGGCTCAGCTTGCAATATAAAAATTTTCCAATTAGGTGGTTATGACTTCATTTTTATTCATGAGGGAAAATCTAATAAATAGAGATCATCACATACGATGGCATGCAGAAGCGAAACTTTAAAATAAACCTCCTGGCCCAGAGCAGGGCAGAGAGCCAGGGTTCTAATTCTTTCTGGAGTGTCCCCATTTCCAAATAATAATTACATATATATATTTGGCACACCATCAGGGATTGAACCCGTGCCCCATGCAATGGAGGCACAGAATCTTCTGGCCCACCAGGGAAGTCCCCAAATCACTGTTACTCTGGGAGGAACCCTTGGATTGATGTCTGTCTACCAGGTCATTAATCTTATCCCCAGGACTGGATCAATTCCTTGCTCAGCTTTTATGTGGTTTTTCTGCCTAGTTCTGTGTTCGGCATTTAGGGAAGTGTAAGCAGAGTATGAAACATGATGGTTTTCGACTCGAGGGAGCCTCGGTTGTTGGGGCTGAGGAGGCTAAGAGAAGTGGCATTGTCACGGGGTGTAGGATCAAGTGCCTCACAGTAAGTGACAAGTGATGCATGAAGTACACTTATGAGGCAGAGAGAGAAGGGCCCACAAGGGTCAGGGAAGCACGACTGAATCTGGTGTTGGGTCCGGTCAGAGGAAGAAGTGTAGCAAGATTACCTCAAGGCTGGAGAACAGTGAGGATGCAGGCACAGGGCTGGCGAGGAGCCCCGCGGGTCCAGGCCACGCGTGAAATGGAGGTGATGAGAGTTGGACCCTTGGCTCCTGTCTGTTTCCTCTTCCTTTTGCTCCCCCAGTTTTCTGATGAGTACTGTCCCAGTTCGTGAAGGCGCGGCTTCCACCCCGGCCACTCCACTTTGCTGTTGCTCACTCTCTTCAGTCGTGTCTGACTCTGCGACCCCATGGACTGCAGCGCGCTGGGCTTCCCTGGCCATCACCGTCTCCCGGCGTGTGCTCAAACTCATGCCCATCGAGTCAGTGATGCCATCCANGCCACTCCACTTTGCTGTTGCTCACTCTCTTCAGTCGTGTCTGACTCTGCGACCCCATGGACTGCAGCGCGCTGGGCTTCCCTGGCCATCACCGTCTCCCGGCGTGTGCTCAAACTCATGCCCATCGAGTCGGTGATGCCATCCAACCATCTCATCCTCTGTCGCCCTCTTCTCCTGTCATCAGTCTCTCCCAGCATCAGGGTCCTTTCCACTGAGGCTGTCCTGCTGGAGGTCTCACTGACCTGCTGCCCCTCCGCCGTGTTAGGTACATTGATCTCAACCTGAAGGAGCGTACTACGCCAAGGCATTAGATGCCGCCGATTCCAGACCACTTTCCCTAACTCACCTCCAAAGCTTTCTGGCCTCACAGGTTATCAAAAGGCAGGAAAGGTACACCAAACTGGATCTAAATCTCTGCTCCACCAAGGCTGGGAGAGTTGAACTCGGGAAATAGCATCTCTCAGCCTCAGTTTAACGGAAGTAAAGATGCCTAACTCATAATGTGGTGTAGAGATGAAAAGAGACAACATATGGAAAATGTCTAAGTGATGATTTATGGAAAGGAAAGGTGGTTTTCTTTCCCTGCCCTGGCCACTCTGCCCTTTCGTGTCCAGACTTCATGCCGGCCATTCCCTCTTCCTGAAATCCTTTCTCTTTTCCCTCTTTACCTGTTGAAATCCTCTCCCTCCTGAAAGGTGTACTTTGTTACCTCAGAGTTGAACTTTGTGTCGTCTGGATTCTTGGTGTTACTTTGGACAGCTCTAAGTACTAGCTGGCCATTTTAGTTATGGGCACACATTTATTTCCTACTGGTTGGCAAATCCCTCGAGGGCAGCCCTGCGTCAGGGATTCAGAGATAAGCTAGTCAGAGTGGAGCCCGTGTCATATGTGCACGGTGTTATCATCGTATTGTTTTTGCTTTTCCTCAAGTACAACCATATGATGTTAATTTCTCAATCTTTTTCTCTAGCCCTCTCTGCACTCCTGTGCTTTAGGAAATCTAACATCTGGTGAGTGTCTCCAGCTAACAATCCCGTGGGTACTCAAAGGCAGTGTGCCCCAAACCGATCTTCTGTCTGTTTCTGCTCCCGCACCCCGCCAAGTGCCTGCCCTTTTCCGGTATATCATATCTTATCTGTGGTATCACAGTCTATCCAGCCCCTGAGGCAGAAACTTGGAAGGGATTCATCCTTCCTTCCTGTCCCATGTTGTCTTCATGCAGTGCGTTACCAAATTTGGACTCATTTGCCTCCTTAATCGGAGAAGGCAATGGCACCNTGGAGGTCTCACTGACCTGCTGCCCCTCCGCCGTGTTAGGTACATTGATCTCAACCTGAAGGAGCGTACTACGCCAAGGCATTAGATGCCGCCGATTCCAGACCACTTTCCCTAACTCACCTCCAAAGCTTTCTGGCCTCACAGGTTATCAAAAGGCAGGAAAGGTACACCAAACTGGATCTAAATCTCTGCTCCACCAAGGCTGGGAGAGTTGAACTCGGGAAATAGCATCTCTCAGCCTCAGTTTAACGGAAGTAAAGATGCCTAACTCATAATGTGGTGTAGAGATGAAAAGAGACAACATATGGAAAATGTCTAAGTGATGATTTATGGAAAGGAAAGGTGGTTTTCTTTCCCTGCCCTGGCCACTCTGCCCTTTCGTGTCCAGACTTCATGCCGGCCATTCCCTCTTCCTGAAATCCTTTCTCTTTTCCCTCTTTACCTGTTGAAATCCTCTCCCTCCTGAAAGGTGTACTTTGTTACCTCAGAGTTGAACTTTGTGTCGTCTGGATTCTTGGTGTTACTTTGGACAGCTCTAAGTACTAGCTGGCCATTTTAGTTATGGGCACACATTTATTTCCTACTGGTTGGCAAATCCCTCGAGGGCAGCCCTGCGTCAGGGATTCAGAGATAAGCTAGTCAGAGTGGAGCCCGTGTCGTATGTGCACGGTGTTATCATCGTATTGTTTTTGCTTTTCCTCAAGTACAACCATATGATGTTAATTTCTCAATCTTTTTCTCTAGCCCTCTCTGCACTCCTGTGCTTTAGGAAATCTAACATCTGGTGAGTGTCTCCAGCTAACAATCCCGTGGGTACTCAAAGGCAGTGTGCCCCAAACCGATCTTTCGTCTGTTTCTGCTCCCGCACCCCGCCAAGTGCCTGCCCTTTTCCGGTATATCATATCTTATCTGTGGTATCGCAGTCTATCCAGCCCCTGAGGCAGAAACTTGGAAGGCATTCATCCTTCCTTCCTAGCCCATGTTGTCTTCATGCAGTGCGTTACCAAATTTGGACTCATTTGCCTCCTTAATCGGAGAAGGCAATGGCACCCCACTCTGGTACTCTTGCCTGGAAAATCCCATGGATGGAGGAGCCTGGTAGGCTGCAGTCCATGGGGTCACTAAGAATCGGACACAACTGAGCGACTTCACTTTGACTTTTCACTTTCATGAATTGGAGAAGGAAATGGCAACCCACTCCAGTGTTCTTGCCTGGAGAATCCCAGGGACGGGGGAGCCTGGTGGGCTGCCATCTCTGGGGTCGCACAGAGTCGGACACGACTAAAGCGACTTAGCAGCAGCAGCCTCCTTAATATGTCTTGAACTCATGCTTCCTCCTTCTGTGTAAATACTATTGGCCTAAGTGTGGGGCCTCTCTTACCTAGTTAGACTGTGATATCTTCTTTAAGAAAGTCATGTATTATTACCATCTTTAAAATGTGTTTATGACTGTGCTGGGTCTCCATCGCTGTGTGTGGGCTTTCTCTAGTTGCAGCAAGCAGAGGCTACTCTTCATGGCTGTGTGGGGGCTTCTTTCTGCGGTGGCCGCCCTTGTTGCACAGCGCAGGTTCTAGGGTGCTCGGGCTTCAGTAGTTGTAACGCACGGGCTTAGTTGCCCTATAGCAAGTGGAATCTTCCCAGACCAGGGATCAAACCTGTGTCCCCTGCATTGGCAGGCAGATTCTTAACCACTGGACCACCAGGGAAGTCCACCGTGATGTCTTCGAGCAGAGTCTGTTCACCCTCTGGTCAGCCCTCTGAAGTCCATTGTCTGTAACCTGTGGGTGTTACACGCCCGCCCTCCCTGCGGCAATGTCTGTCAGGAGGGCGGCTGTGGGGTCAGCCTGAGCCCTTGGTGACAAAGTGCTGGCACAGGTGCCAAGAAGGGGAGGCAGCACATAGAGAGCGGCGAGGATAAAGTTCCAGCTTTTCACATGACATGAGAGGTCTTCACGACCCTAATCCTGTCCGTGTCTTCATCCTCAGCTCCCACCGCTCTCCTACTTCACATTTGATCCTGGAGCAGCAGAGAGAGACTGTGTCTCCACGTCACTTTTGTTCAGCCAGACCTGCTTGCCGTGCCCTTTAACTAGGAACCCATGCTCATCCTTCAGATCTTGGTGTGTGTGGGGCCTGCAGTGGGGTGGGCCTGTGGAAGGCTCAGTGTTCTTCCTCCAGGCTCTGTGCTTTCTCCACAGCTGTGTGTATCCTACAGAGCTGAAATCCCAAGTGTCTCCCTTGCAAGACAGGGAACACCATTAGGGCAAGTCTCATGTCTTATGGGGCTTCCCTGGTGGCTCAGAATCTGCCTGCAGTGCAGGAGACATGGGTTCGGTTCCTGCGTCAAGACGACTCCCCTGGAGAAGGATATGGCAACCCACTCCAGTATTCTTGTCTGAAGAATCCCATGGATGGAGGAACCTGGTGGGTTACAGTCCATGGAGTCGCAAAGAACTGGACACAACTGAGCAAGTTTCACTCATTCATTTCATTCATTTATCACAGGACCTTCCCTGTAGTAGGGATTGTGAAATAAATTCTTTATGGAGTTGATATAAATTAGTAAATAATTTTGATTGATGATTTTTTTTTTTTTACTTTGAGACTCATGCAGGGTGAAAAGGCAAGATTTTAGGAAAGGCGAATGCTATGCAGAAAATTTAGATTAGTGCACCAGGCAGTAAGTAGACTTTGGGAATTTTTGAGCAGGGGCATGGCATGATGAGAGTGGTATTTCAGGAAGACTGATCTGGAGACAACCTCTTATTATAGGTTTAAGCCAGGTTGCTCCTGGGAAGCAGAGGTGAGAGTTGCACGAGTGAGACAGTGAGGTAGAGGCAAGCACATAAAACCTTCCTGAGGGATAGGTTCCTGAGGCTTTGTGCTTTCATTTCCACAT
Source organism: Neotragus pygmaeus (assembly GCA_006410875.1). Classification (NCBI taxonomy): domain Eukaryota; kingdom Metazoa; phylum Chordata; class Mammalia; order Artiodactyla; family Bovidae; genus Neotragus; species Neotragus pygmaeus. The sequence continues at coordinate 3,641,106 of SJYV01009358.1, read as the reverse complement.
TCGCTCGAGTGAGATGTATTGATACTTGCTGGCATGTTTCCAAAATAGAACACTGATGTTATTTTTCTTTTTAAAGGAAGAACATTCTTGTAAAACACCCAAGTGATCTGTCATCATTTTTCATATTTTTTTCATCATTGCGGATGAGACATATTCATCATTAATGGCTTGAAAATAGTGATTATGAATTCAAAGATTTTTTAAAAATTAGCTTCTGCATAGCCAGCCTAAAATCTTCCAAAGTCAGCAGTTTTTGCTTTAGCACAGTTTGAAATAATTGTTAATTATGAGGAAAATACTTCAACTTATTTTTCCAGCTGCTTTTCATTTTGTTAGTTTTAACACCTCCATTCTAATTATAGTTTTCTGCCCCCCACTTCCTGCAGGGGCACTTGTATTTCATATATGACTCGTGATTGTACTCACTGGTTAAAAGTTTAGCTTCCATTTGTTGGGGCCATGTAGCTCTATTTTGCTTCTTTCTTCATATTGGCCATTAATGAACTTCTTAATTTACAGTCACTCTGTTTTGTTTTGTTTTTTTTAACCAGGGTTATGACTCATTGATTAAAAAGGAATTTTCCAAATATTTTGCACTTTTGATCGCATATTATGGATACCAAGGAAGAGAAGAAGGAACGGAAACAAAGTTATTTTGCTCGGTAAGCATTTGTTTGGCAAATTTATACCAGTATTGAAAAATGTTTGAGGGGACTTTGTCCTTAATACTTAAGGACATTTGGCTTTTTTTGTGTGTGACTGTTTCTAAAGAGAGCAGGTAACCAGGAGCAATTAGATGAACTTTGTTTCATCTTTTTCTTATATTTACTGGAGAAATAACATTTGGTTCTTCTCTTTCTATCTTTGACAATTCTCCCAGGCCAGTGCTGCTCAGAGAGTCTAGCCGTCTGTATGCATTGCATTGCAGACCGCTCAGAATCCCGTGTTTAGCAAGCTACATTGAATTTTAAATCCTAAGTACTTAGTTCCCACTGTTCTTTAACTTCATTAGTTGAGCTATAACTAAAAACCTATGACATATTTAAAGTTTACCTTGTGGGGTGTCTATTGCTAAAAAGTATTTTTGTAGGTAAATGGAATGGATGAAATTATATCATTGTAGTCCCTGTCATTTTTAAAGGTTGAACTCATCCAACGTATACACATATGTTGTTATCTGAATGGAAACAATCTACTGTATGATTGGTTACTATTGATAGATTAAGACGTCTGTATGGCAGCCAGTCACTATTCATAATAACATGAAAGGTACACTAGAACATTCATAAACCATTTTGATGGTTGGACTGTTTTCAAGCTCAGAGTGAGAACATGGGTTTAAAATGATGATTATAATCTCCTAAACTGAAATATTTCTTAATAACCAATTCAGCCTCACCACATCCCCAACTCCTAGCATGCTTGCTGAAGATGCATTTCCTGTTTTCCAAACAAATGTCTTGGAAACTGAAAACCAAACTTTTTGTTGATATTTTTATGTCTGGATAGATTATTAGTGGGAAAATGAAGGGAATGAGCATTTAAGGAACTACTCTGTGCCAAGTACTTTACTTACTGTTTTATGTAGCTTCACAATAGACTTATGAAATAGGTTTTACCCCCATTTATTAATGAGGTAATTCAGAAAATAAGTATTTTGTCCATTTGATGTAGTGTTAGAGTCAGTCTTCAAATATAGGTTTATATCCAAGGGACATGTTTCAGTTAGTAATACTAAACCGTGAATAAGAATTTTTGGAAAGCAAGAATTAAGCTACCAATTTTAGTGAATTGTTTTCCACTGTTAGGACCCCAGAGTTTGGGTTGTTTAGGGAAGGAAGAAATCAGGCATCTAATGGGTGAACCATAGAAAGACAGGACACTTAGAATAAACACAACATTATAGTGATTTTTTAAAATGTTTGAGATAATTTTAGATTCACATGTAGCTCTAAAAAATAATAGAATGATATCTTATACCCTTCATTCAGTTTCCCACCTTACATGATTATTGTATGATAAATGTCACAACTAGGAAATTGACTGGAGAAGAAAATGGCAACCCACTCCAGTGTTCTTGCCTGGAGAATCCCAGGGACAGGGGAGCCTGGTGGGCTGCCGTCTGTGGGGTCACACAGAGTCGGACACAACTGAAGCGACTCAGCAGCAGCAGCAGCAGGAAATTTACAGTGATGCAATCCTCTAACCTTATTCAGATTTCACAAAGGTTTACAAGCATTCATTCGTGTATGGGTGTGTGTGCACGGTTTAGCCCTGTTCAGTTTTATTATGTGTAGATTTGTGTGGCCACCATTACAATCAAGAGACAGAACAGTTCCATCAAAAAGATTTCTCGTGCTACCCTTTGGAAGCCATATTCACCTTCCTCCTTCTGCCCATCACTCCTGACAACCACTGCTGTTCTCCCTCTCTCTAATTTGTCATTTCAAAAATATTATATGAATGGAATTGTACAGTAGCTAACTTTCTGAGATTGTTTTCTTTTCACGCAGTTCAGTCCCCTTGATATCTTAGTCCATTTGTACTGCGTAACAAAACACCACAGACTGAATGGCTTACAAACAACAACAATTGTTTCTCACAGTTCGGGAGGCTGGAAGTCCACGATCAGGGAGCCATCGTGTCTGTCTTCTCACTGTGATTTCCATGTGGTAAAACAGGCGAGGAGCTTTCTCAGGCTTCTTGTCTAAGGGCACCAATTCATGAGAGTTCTGCCCTCATGACCTGGTCACATCCAGAAGGCCTCTATCTCCTGATAAATACCATCACATTGGGCACTAGGTTTCAGCATATGAATTTTGGGGATACACAAACATTCAGATGACAGCACTTGAGATCTGCCCAGGATGTTGCTTGTATTATATAATAATTGTATTATGTAAAAAGTATGTAATAATTTTTCTTTTTATCACTGAGTAGTATTCCATGATGTATTATAATTTTTTAACCATTCACCCATTGAAGGACATTTGGGTTGTTTCTAGTTTGGAACTATTACAAATAAAGTTAGGGTCATTTGTGTAAAAAAAATTCTTTTTGTGCGTATCAGTTTTAATTTCTTTGAAATGAATGCTCAGTGGAGTGACTGAGTCAAATGATAAATACATTTAATTTTATAAGAAATTACCGTACTCTTTTTTCAGAGTGGCTATACCATTTTCCATTCCTTCCTATCTGCAGTGTGTAAATGATCCAGTTTCTTGGCGTCCTCATCAGCATTTGGTATTCTCACTCTTTTTTTATTTGAACCATTCTGAGAGGTATGTAGTGATAGCTCATTGTGATTTTAATTTGCATTTCTTTAATGACTAATGAGATACAATGTCTTTTCATGTGTTTTTTAGCCATCTGTCCATTTTCAGCACAATGTGTTTTCCTATCTTTTGTCTATATTCTAACTGGATTGTTTTCTTATTGTTTAGTGCTGCGAGTTCTTTATACTTTCTAGATACTAGTCCTTTGATAAATAGTTTGCCACTATTTTCTTTCAGTGTGTGGCTTTTCCTTTCAGCTTCTTAACAGAGTCTTTTGCAAAGCAAAAGTTGTCAATTTTAACTTGAATGATTCAGTGTACTAGGTTTTCCTTTTATGGATTGTGCTTTTGGCATTAAGTCTAACAACTCTTTGCTCAGCCCTGGGTCCTGAAGATTTTCTTTCTTTTTTTTCCCAAACATTTTATGGTATTATGTTTCATACTTAAATTGGCTATCCATCTTGAGTTAATTTTTATGTAAGATGTGACTTTAGGTCAAGATTCTTTTTTTCCTTTTGCCTAGGGATGCTGTAAATAGTGATTCCACAAGCTGTAGCGCCTTCTCAGGCTGCATCCAAACTGATATCAACAGTAAAGGTGACTGTGGTTCATGAACAACCTGCTCAGTGTTCCTAAGATGCAGGGGGGAGGAGAGCCCCTTAAACTGAGAATTTCAGGAAGAACAGTCTAGTATTTTTCAACTCAGAAATGCAAAAGTTAATTTTCATGTTTGCCTTGACCTTTTATGGAGAGTATTCTAACAGTGGAAAAGAAAAACATTTAAAAACGGGGTGTGATCCTAGAAGCATAGAGATAATAGAACAAGGCCAACAGTCAGCTGCTGCTGCTAAGTCACTTCAGTCGTGTCCAACTCTGTGCGATCCCACAAACGGCAGCCCACTGGGCTCCGTCATCCCTTGGATTCTCTAGGCAAGAACACCCTGGAATGGGTTGCCATTTCCTTCTCCAATGCATGAAAGTTAAAAGTGAAAGGGAAGTCGCTCAGTTGTGTCTGACTCAGCGACCCCATGGACTGCAGCCTACCAGGCTCCTCCATCCATGGGAGTTTCCAGGCAAGAGTACAGGAGTGGGATGCCATTGCCTTCTCCGCCAACAGTCAGCGGTACTATTAGATAGTAAATCACTGTAATGAGTTATTAGGAAATGAAAGAGGGAGCAGTTTAAACTGCTTCTACCTTCATTTTAGCTATTATGATGCTTTTGTAGCCCCAAATGGTNGATGCCATTGCCTTCTCCGCCAAAGTCAGCGGTACTATTAGATAGTAAATCACTGTAATGAGTTATTAGGAAATGAAAGAGGGAGCAGTTTAAACTGCTTCTACCTTCATTTTAGCTATTATGATGCTTTTGTAGCCCCAAATGGTCAAGCTTTAAAGGCAAACAGCAAATTAACAAGCAGACACCTGAAAACTTTATTATCAGAAAAGAGGCAGCCAGAATCAGAAATCTTTTCAACTGCCTCTGACAAACCGTAGAATTCCATAAAGTGGAATTACCAACAGGATCTACTCAAAAGCAAGTTTCTGACAACCTAGGGCAGTTTGCTCCAGCGTATGTATTTACAGATGCTCCAAGCAAGATCTCTAGGGAAGGTCAGAAAGTCAGGCCAAGGGTATAGCCGCAGTGATGGGGCCACACTACGTTGCACAAATGTCTAGTAGTGAAAGTGAAGTTGCTCAGTCATGTCCAACTCTTTGCGACCCCATGGACTGTAGCCTATCAGGTTCCTCCACCCATGGGATTTTCCAGGCAAGAGTACTGGAGTGGGGTGCCATTGCCTTCTCCACTGCTAGTGTGCAGAGGAGAGCAAAAGCAAGATCTGCCCTGGTTTCTGCCTGCTACCACAATATGTATCAGAAATCCTAAAATTTGCTTTTGAACTCTAGTCCCCTATCCCTTTATCCTTCTGAGTAGTTAAATAGCCTCTGTTTTTTTTTTGTACACTATTTTACCTTGTGGTTTCATAAACATTGTTTGATTGTTTTTAGTCAATAATCCTTTACCCACCCCCTTTGTTTATGGTTCTCTTTCTTTCTGAAATTAACATCAAAGCAAAGTTAAATTTAAAAGACCCCATTTTAATAGTTTAGGGTTGGAACTAGTTACTTGAGGATCACCCAATCCTTCCTTTTCTTTATCTTGAAATATGCTGTGTAGCTCTAAATGGAAGCATGAATCAGCATCACTACTCGATAAATCTGTTCTGGATGAGCCCTAAGGAGCTTTCGGATCTCCTGGGTCTGGCGCAGTTGGTTTCTCAGCATCTTCAGTATTTTGTTCTAATTTTTTGTTGTTGTTGTTCTAATTTTTTATTCCTGATCACATGATTCATGAAACATTTTCCCACACTTTTGCAAATAATTTGTATATACACAAGTCATATATTATATATGTGGGTATTAATTCTGTGATGCTCGATAAGTCTTGAAATCAAATGAAAAACTGCATTATTAAAGGAAATTATACTTTCTGTACTGTCTCCAGGGTGATCATTATTCCTTGTGGTCTCTGCTCCCTCTTTCTTCCTCTCATGGTTAGAAGGCAGGTTTTTTTTTTTTTTTTTTTTTTCCTTCCCAATCATGCCACAGNACTGCATTATTAAAGGAAATTATACTTTCTGTACTGTCTCCAGGGTGATCATTATTCCTTGTGGTCTCTGCTCCCTCTTTCTTCCTCTCATGGTTAGAAGGCAGGTTTTTTGTTTTTTGTTTTCCTTCCCAATCATGCCACAGGGCTCCCTTCTTTCACACTTGCTTTAACATTATCTGGCCCTTGCAGAATTGAGTGTCCTTTCAGTGATTTTTGTGTAGGCTCCTTTTGTGCTCTTTATGTATGTGGTTCATCCTCAGATATGATTTGACAGCTGTGGAAATTTAGACTGAAAGGGTTTGAATAGCTTCAGTGAGATTACATAACAGGCAGGTGAGGCAGCGTTTGAGCCTGATTTTGTCCTTCACAGAGCTGCCCAGGGCTGTGTGGCAGCTTGGTGGCAGAATGGCACCCACAGAACACAGGTACCTGACCTGCTGCCACTCACATTATGGGCTGAATAGATTTCTGTGGGCACACCTGGCAGCTTAACATTAGCTTATGCCACTGTAAATTAATATGCAGAAATGCATCATGGATTCTAAAGATCTGCGTTATAAGTGACCTTTTCTAAAAACAACTTGTTTATAACTTGAAGATGCCCCATAATCCGTGTCTTATTTACTTTGTGCTGCATGCACAGTCACTCAGTCAAGTCCAACTCTGGTGACCCCATGAACTGTAGCCCACTAGGCTCCTCTGTCCATGGGATTAAACCAGGGAAGAATACTGGAGTGGGTTGCCATGCCCTCCTCTAGGGGATCTTCCAAATCCAGGGAACGAACCTGTGTCTCTTGTGTCTCTTGCATTGGGAGGTGGGATCTAGGGCCACCTGGGATCTACATTATCCATCCATATAATACAGTTAATGTCAGAGTATTAACCAACCAAGGCAATATGAAACATACAGTCTGTATACCCAACCTGTGAAAGTCAAGTGTGTGCATTCCAGTGATCCAGTTTATACCCCAGAATTGCACCTTGTCTAAAAAAAGTAGTTGCCCGTAATAGGAATGAATGCAGAGCTACATTTGGACAGACGATCTCAGCTTGCCTTCTTGGTCCAGTTCAGAGTCTAAGATTCAGTGGAAAGCGTCACCTGCTTGAGTCTGGCTGGTTGATCTGCAGCACTGCTGAGTACCCAGGGAGTGTTCCCTGCTCCAGCCCCACGGAAGCACTCTTTGAACCTTAGGAAAGAGCCGTCTCTTTGTGGTACAGCTGGGCTAAGAATGCATATACCACGTGGGTGGGGTGGTGTGATGTGAACTCTTGCCCTTCCTTTAATTAACAGTCTCTAGGTTGTTTTTTTCCTGCTGGCCAAGGGCCATTAGAGAAGAACCTTAGTATGTCCCAGATTTGAGGGAAAAACCTTATTATTACCAGGTGTTGGATTCAGATATTATCATATTCCTGGCTTTACTTGAGCTAGTGTATGAAAAGCAAACAGACCCATTTTAAGTGCTTGGTATGTGTTAACTCTAAACCTTCTGAATATTTGGTTAATATCTTTTCAGTTTTACTGTGCCTACTGATTCTAATAAAAGTTAATAATCATAGCATTGTGGTGCTTTATAAAGTGCTTTCAGGAGCGTTCCCCCACTTCAGTCTTACCATGATTGTGTGAGTAGATAGAAATGCAGATGATGAAGCAATAGTTTGAAGGTTAAGTAACTTGCCTTCAGTCACTGAGCCTTTATTTTTTATTTCTTTACTGAGCCTTTAAATGGATGGTCTGGACCCTGTATCCCACTCTGCTTCATGTGTATCTCTGATTGGTTTTCTTCATTCTGTGTTGTTTCAGTTTAAATTGCATTAAGTGTTCATTTTTACATTGTCTGAGAGGGGATTAGAACATATTTGTAGCATCATACTGTGATAAGTAGGAAAAGTTGTATATAGATTTGGAAGTAGGATATCCTCTGTGACTTCACTGGAAACTGTATCTGATTTCAGCTTCTAAGAACCATCCTAGAGGGCTGCTGGGGACACATGCCTGTAGTGATCCGTAGCCCTACACAAGAACACTTCCGTGTGTGATGTTCTTAGCTCCTATTTGTGTTTATGTGTTTACAGTCTTTCTCCGCCTAGATGGGCCATCTGGAGGGAAGGGACTCAGCAGCAGTTCATTCTTGCTTCCTTATGCCTTCTTAAATATTGGTTGACATATGTTGTTGTTCAGTTGCTCAGTTGTGTCCAACTCTGCAACCCCATGGATTGCAGCACGCCAGGTTTTCCTGTCCTTTACCATCTCCCGGAGCTTGCTCAAACTCATGTCCATTGAGTCAATGACGTGTTAAGTATTTTTTGACCAATCAACATGCAAATATTCATTTAAAACAGCTTCTTTAAAGTAGGATATAAAGGGTTTGTGAGTCTTAATTTTTTATCACCTTACGTTTTTCAGTATTCAGAATTTTACTAACCTTAAAAAATTAAGAATCCTTTCAAATCATTTCCTGTGAAAAAGCTGCATATACCTTATTTGAAAATATTCCTAATTACTAGTTCAATTCTTGTGTGAGCCGTAATGTTGTTTAAGGCTCATGTTTCCTGCTTTCCTGGTTTGAATTCAGAGCAAGTGTCTCTTAAGGGAATATTTACATATTGCTTGTCATTCATTCCTGGGAAAAACAGCCATGGTCGAGTTTGATCTGCTAATGCTTTCAGGAAATCATTAACTTTTTTTTTTTAAGATTTAAAAAAAGGCATATAAACATTTAGCCAGTAGCAGATTTTTGCTTCATTTTTAAAGAACAGGCAAAATGACTTGATTTAAGTGAAGAAGACTGCTTTTCAAGCTGTTGGTTACCAACCTATTGGGCATCGGGAAATCAATTTAGTGGATAGGAACCAGCATTGTTTTAATGGAATAGAATAGAAAAGATCAGTCAGGACTGAGCTAGACTGAATAGAAAATAATCAGTGTGTGTTGTATGTAGTCAGAATAAATATTATTTCATGAAAACCTTGTTTTAAATATTTATAAGGATGTTTATGTTGAATCTCAATTTAAAGTTTTTTTTTTTTTAAATTGTGTACCATATTGAATGATGACTCATTGATTTAGAAAATTCTTCAGTGGTTGGTATACTGGCAGTGAAGTTATTTTTCCTCCCTGAAAAACAAATTTCTTGGATCTAACACACATTAAGCAATTGTTCAAAGACATCTGTACATAAAGTGCTTGTGATGATATAAATGTGCTTTCCCACAGGGCAGTATAATGGTTCTAACCAATCTGGGCTTCCCTGGTGGCTCAGCTCGTAAAGAATCTGCCTGCAATTCGGGAGACCTGGGTTCAATCTCTGGGTTGGGAGGATCCCCTGGAGAAGGGAACGGCTACCCACGCCAGTATTCTGGCCTGGAGAACTCCATAGACTATTCCACGAGGTCGCAGAGAGTCGGACACGACTGAGCGACTTTCACTTTCACTGTCCCTTTCAGAGAGAGCTGTACATAAAATGCTTGTGATGATATAAATGTCCTTTCCCACAGTGCAGTGTAGTGGGTCCAACCAACTTTAAGGATAAGTGACAAGCTTGTCCCTGTGTAACCTGAGATTCCCTTGCTGATCTGGACTGTCCCAGATTTTCTGGAGTGAGACACACGGAAACTGTAATTCAGCAAAACTACCTGATGAAACTAAGCTTATACAGCTTTTGCTTTGGGGCCTCCTGTGGGTTATTTCTTCTCTGTAAGACTGCTAGCTGTGGGGTTGTGTAGTTTTCTTTTCTCTTAAATGAGAATAATAATAGTAGTTACCTATTTTTTAAGACTGTTGAGAGGATTGACTGAATTAAAATACATGAAGTCTTTGGAATAAGCTCTATTGAAAANCACATTGTAGGCAAAGGGCAAAAAGCAAACAAACAAACAAAAGAAGCAAAAAAAAAAAAACAAACCAGAAAACAAAACAACAACAAAAGTAAGTCAATGAAGTAGTAGTTTCAAGAAGAAAAAAAGGATTTCTAACCTAGAATTAAACTGTATCATTTAAATATGAGGATTCAATAAAGATATTCTTACATAAAAAAGGCTACAGGAACTTTAACATGCAAGAGACACTCCTAAAAATACTACTGTACCAAAATTTAATGAGTTATCAACTCAAGAAGTTAAATACAATAAGGAAAAAAAATATATAAAGATATATAAAACAAACATACATATAACAAAAAAGAAAAATCCTTTATTTGAAAAGATTTATAAAATAGACAAATCTCCGGCAATAGTAATGAGGAAAAAAGTGAGATGACACAAATAAAATAAGGAAAAACATGTAAAGACATGACAATGGTCTTAAACATAATCAAAGAACATCATGAAGATCTATGTGCTAATAAATTTGATAATGTAGATGAAATGGGGTGAGGGACTCAAGCAAAATTACTGAGAAAAGAAGAAACAGAAGTTTGGAATCAATTGTTATAAATTAGTCATCAAAAGCTTTCCACCTAAATACACACACACACGTGTGTAAATTTTACCAAAATTTCAAGGAATGGATAATCTCTATCATCGAAGATGTTCCAGAAAAATTTAAAAAGCTGAAAACACCCTAACTCATTTTACGAAGTACCTATAACTCATGTTCCAAAACTGGATGTTGGTGTTGTTTAGTCGCTAAGTCATGTCTGTCTCTTTTGTGACCCCATGGACTGGATCCTCTGTCCATGGGATTTTCCAGGCGAGGATGCTGGAGTGGGTTGCCATTTCCTTCTCCAAGGGATCTTTCCAATTCAGAGATTGAACTTGTGTCTCCTACTTGGCAGGTAGATTCTTTACCACTGAGCCACTTGGGAAGGCCCTAAAGTGATAAAGTGNTGGTACAGCTCTCACATCTATACATGACTACAGGAAAAACCATACAGCAAAGTAAGTTTTTTTTTTTTTAAATTTTTTGGCCAAGCTGCACAGCACGTGGGATCCTATTTTCCTGACCAGGGATTGTAACCACACCCCCTGCAGTGGAAGCATGGATTCTTAACCACTGGACCGCCAGGGAAGTGCCTGGTGGATCTGCTTGAAACCTTACTTGAAGCCCCCCAGGAGCCTTGATGCTGTGGTGCCTCCATAATTGGCAGCACGGGGTGGATCGATCAGCCTGTGTGTATACTGGCCGCGGGAAACATAATTAATGGTGTTTGGGATCTGTTAATTGTACCAGTTAGGAATTCCAAACAACTTATTTGGGGACTTGGCTTCTGAGTGTATCTTCATCTCGACAGAGTGCAAGAGACTGAAGCTAGCTGCAGAGGGTGATTGAAATGGGTCAACAGCCAGCAAACCAGACTCAGGCTACGTCACCGTTATTGCTGTTGCTATTATTTACCTTTGTCGTCAATCTAGTCAATGCCACCGGTCAGTGGCTATTATATGTTTATCTTCTTTGTGGAATAGGATTTCATTTGTCCTAAGCTTTTTAAAAGCTCAGGTCTGAGGAAATAAAAAAAAATCAATGTGGTGGTCTTAATGGCACTGAGGCGATCACCAAAAATATTTTGAGCTTCTTAACCTCTGATACATGACTCTCTGTCTAAAAGAAGAAAAAAGAAAGAAAAATTGCAACATGGGTTTTGTAGTCACCTCATGCATAATCAAACCAGTCCATCCTAAAGGAAATCAGTCCTGAATATTCATTGGAAGGACTGATGCTGAAGTTGAACCTTCAATACTTTGGCCACCTGATGCGAAGAACTGACTCATTGGAAAAGCCCCGATGCTGGGAAAGATTGAAGGCAGGAGAAGAAGGGGATGACAGAGGATGAGATGGTTGGATGGTATCACCGACTTGATGGACATGAGTTTGAGCAAGCTCTGGGAGTCGGTAATGGACAGGGAAGCCTGGCGTGCTGCAGTCCATGGGGTCACAAAGAGTCAGACACGACTGAGCGACTGGACGGAACTGAACATGCATGTATGAGTTCCTGCATCTCTAAACTTCTCTGAGATGCTGCTGCTGCTACTGCATGCAACCCCCCTCGGTGCCACCAGGCCACTGGGCACCTAGGATGGGCATGCGGCCCACCAGGGCTCACCCAGCTGGGCAGCACAGGAGGAGATCCAGGCCTCAGTCCCCAGCTCCAGAAGCTGCCACAATCCTGGGGTCCTGGCTCCCTCGAGGGCCCCGTTCCCAGCCATCCCCTGCTTTATGGGCTCTGCGAGGGCAGCTCTGGCATTGAGGGGCTTTAGCGGGTGGGTTTAATGTGCCCGAGTGTTTCTCAGAGCTCTCATGCTGGTAGCCATAATTTCCTCACTAAATTATGGCCATAAATTTCCTCAAAGAGATGGGTCCCCAGGCAGGTTGGGTGGGTTGATGCTGGTATCACTGAACCGAGTTCAGTCTTCTGTCCTAATTAAATGGCAACTTGGGCCTGAGAGCTGAGCCCTGCTGCCCCTGGAGCCCCGTATGCCTGGCATGAAGGTGGCAGGACGGGCAGCTTGTGATGGCATGGGCAGAGGAGGGAGGCTCTGGTGTGTGTGTGTGTGTGTGTGTGTGTGTGTGTGTGTGGGTAGTAGAGGGAACCAGGAGGCTCCATTCTAAGCGTCAATTCTGATCCCACCTGCAGTGAATTGAATGGTGGATCCCCTAAAGCTGTCCTTGGAACCAGTGTATAGCACTATTTGGAAAAAGAGTCTTTGTAGATGTAATTAGGTTAAGCGTCTCGAGATCAGCTTGGATTAAGGTGGTCCCTAAATCCGATGACAAGTGTCCTCAGAAGCAGAAAGAGAAGTGACACGGAGGAGGAGGCCACGGGAAGATGGAAGCAGAGATCGGGATATTACGGAAACAGAGATCGGGGTGTTGCAGCCACCAGCCAAGTAGCTCTGGAGCCCCCAGAAACTGCAGAGACAAGAGAGAGATTCCCCCGAGAGCTTGCAGCCCTGCTGACACCATGATTTTAGGCTTCTGGCTTCCAGAAGAGTGAGAGAATGAGGCCTGTTGTTTTAAGCCACGGGGCGCTGTTAGATGGCAGCGTGACTTTGGGCAAGACCCTTAGCCTCTCTGAGCCTGAGTTTCCTCCTCTGGCAGGTAGGGTTCATGTCATGCCCTTTTCCCAGGCTAGGTGTAGGCCACGATTCAAGGATACCTGCAAAATGCCCATCAGAGCCTGTGACTGGCAGCTGGGATGCTTCTAGGACATGGCCGTGGGCAAGGGCCTATGAAGTGGGGTCACTGGGCTTGGGGGGGTGCTTCTGTAAACTGTGACTCATACACGTGTTCATGACTAGCTGTCCATAGAGTGTCCCCATTTGCGCCGAACAGAGCCCCTGGGCTGGGGTCTCCCCTATAACCACACTCACCTTCCACTTACAAGTCTCCCCAGCTCCAGTTCTGCCAACACCCACATTTATTCAGTGCTTTGCCTTATGTCAACTCATTCTTTCCACTCCAAGGAGTGTATTTACAAAGGACATTTTATACGGCTGCAGTGAATGGGAAGTGCGTTCCACTTGCCCTAAATAGAAGGCGCCCTTCAACCAAAATGCAATGAAAACAGCAGAATGATTCTCTGAGAATTCCGGCCAAGTGTTGTAGTCCACAGAAGGCTCTGAGCACTGCTGGATTTTTGTTAAAAAGAGGGTAGCCAAAGGGGAGGCGTTAAAGACACATTGACACCAAACTGAGACTCTCTTCTTAGAAATCAGGCAAGTGATCAGAAAGGAGACAGTGTTTTCATTAGGTAATTCTTAATGCTGGGTCCACACATACTCCTAAAATAATCTCTCAGGGCACCCCTCTCCCCCCGACCCCAACATAGTGTGGGAAACCATGCTCTCCTCAAACCCCCTCCCCTGTTTCTTCTCCTGGAAGACTGAGGCCAGGGCAGGTGGTGGGATAGACTTAGCTGAGATTGGAGTTAATAGAATAATTACCACTAGAATCTGGGTGATTTAATTCCCGATCCAGTACTCTTTCTTGTTGTTCAGTGGCTCAGTTGTGTCCGACTCTCTGCGACCCCATGGACAGCAGCACGCCAGGCTTTCCAGTCCTTCACTATTTCCCGGAGTTTGCTCAAACTCATGTGCATTGAATTGGTGATACCATCCAACCATCTCGTCCTCTGTCATCCCCTTCTCCGCCTGCCTTCAGTCTTTCCCAGCATCAGGGTCTTTTCCAATGAGTTGTCTTTTCACATCAGGTGGCCAAAGTATTGGAGATTCAGTCCTTTCTGCATCAGTCCTTTCAGTGAATATTCAGGGTGGATTTCCTTTAGGATTTATTGGTTTCATTTCCTTGTTATCCAAGGGACTCTCCAGAGTCTTCTCTAGCACCACAGTTCGAAGGCAACAGTTCTCCGGCGCTCAGCCTTTTTTATCGTCCAGCTCTCACATCCATACATTACTACTACCATAGCTTTGACTATATAGACCTTTGTTGGCAAAGTAATGTCTCTGCTTTTTAATATGCTATGTTGGTCATAGCCTTTGTTCTAGATTCCCTTGCTCTGTGCTAAGGAGGCCTTTAGGCAACAGGTTCTTTGATCACAAATGGGTGAGACCAATGGTGGGATTTTAGGCACCGAGTGGTAGACAAGTCATACTTCCTGTGCCTCACAACTGGGTCACCCCCGATGACTACCCTATAGGAGTGCAGACTGACGCACTTGGGACTGGGCCCATGCCTTCACTTCTTGGAGCCTCAGGTTGTCTACCAATGAAATGGGCAGAGTCACTCCATCTGGGGAGGATTATTGAGAAGCTCAGCAGTGACAAACGGGAAGAGTGCCTCTCCGACAGTGTGGTTCACAAAACTCAAAGCCACCTTTGTGATAGGCGGTGGCCTGAGCCTGGGGCTGGGTTTTCTGTGTCAGCAAGCATGGTTTACCAGTGAGCCACACTGGTTTGGTGGATTTGCAAATCTCTGTGGTTTTGGCCCGGAGGTAGGAAGCCCCTGCTGGTCCAGGTGGGCTCAAGGGGACTGGGTCCCAAGATATGGGCAGTGATTGTAGCCAAGACATCCCAGAAGATTTTGTGGCTACTGGAGAAGCAGCTCTGGGCACAGGCTGGGCAGCTCCAGTGTCTCTGCTCTGCTCCAGACTCTCTGGGATCCTGGGCCCATCATTCCTCCTCTTGGGCCTTGCTTTGCTCATCTGTGAAATGGGGATGATCCATCACCAGACATCCAGATTCTCCCTCAGTCACTCATTCAGGGAACACTGAGTGGAACCCTCCTCCTTATGGGGTCAGGCTCTGGAGCAGAGAGAGAACAACAACCCTATGCCCAAATCCTAACCTTAAGGGACAGGAGTGAGAAATGCCAGGAGCCCTGAGGTGATGGTGGCCTGATGGGGGGGGTGGGGGTAGATCTAAGAGATCTTGGGTCTGGTATCCCGGGACCCCAGGCAGGTCAGTGCTGAACTGGTGGCAGGCTTAGGAGTCATTCTAAATCTTCCTTTGTGGGGAGGAGAACGGACAACTGATTTTGAGGGGTTGAGGGTGAACTCTGATATGACTCCAGCCTGCACCCTGCAAACCATACCTTGCAGTACTTACTATCATATGAATGATATCTGACCGCTCCAATTTCCGTAAAATGGGAAGAACCTGAAGAACGCTGTCTCTCATTACAGACCTGAAACACGGCAGGTTGGGAAGGCAACTGGGGATTCCAGACGGGCCCCAGCTCGTCCCCACCCCCAGGCCCACCTGGGTACCACTCCACCTAAGAGGTGGTGTACAGGGTTCAACTACGGAGGTTCTCCAAGGCAGAAGATGGTTCCACTTGAAATCTACTGTCAGACCCTCTGTCTACCCTAAGGAGAATGTGTACTCGTGTCATTGCAGGAGTTCTCCACCTGCATCACTGGCTCCTCTCTAGCGTCCCCTCAGCCCTTGTCCCCTTACATAAAAGACACAGAGGCAGGCCCCCGGTGGGGCGTGTGTGGCAGACAGCAGGACTTGTCTGGGATTCAGCGACATCCTTTTGTTTCACTGGATTTGTCTTGACTTTCTCATCATGGTCTGTTATTCTGCATTTCCAGTTTGCTCTAATGCTGATATAAAGTTTTCTTGAAAAATAAGTTTATTTAAGGGAATCGATTTGAAGGAAACATAATGTTCAGACTCTATTCCTTTGAGTACCCCGGGGATGAAGCAGGACTTGGGAAGATGGGACTGGAGTTTGGGGGAGGCTTGTCCCGGACAGCGGAGCCCCTTCAGGCCTGGGAGCAAGGGGAGGTGCGGCCCANATTCTTAACCACTGGGCCACCAGGGAAGGCCCTCAATATGATTTAAATTTGTTATTTACCTTGTTTTTTTTTTTAAATTTTTATAGACATTTCGGGCCAAAAAACACCTCAGAAACTACTTAAGCTTATTTCTTGGTAGAGATGAGTTCCAGAGTCTTGAGAGGCTGTTATTTAACCAAGGTCAGTTAGTGACTAGTTAGGGAATTTCCATTCATTCATTCCACAAATGTATATTTTGATTCCGTTGTGTATCCTGTCTACTGTGCAAAGAAAGCACTGAATCTACAGTGGTCGTTAAGACAGACATTGTCCCTCAGCTCACACTCTGTTGGGGGAATCAGCTATTAAACAACTAATTGCAATAATCATTACTCAATTACGCTATTGCTAAGTGCTGCAAAGTAAAAGTAAATGGCAACACAGAGTCTGTGGTAGGGAGGCCTAACCAAATCTGAGCATTAGGGAAGGCTTTCTTGAGGAAGTGACGTTTGGTCTCTGGAGGAATGATAGAGAGAGATGAGGTAGCGAAAGAGCGATGGGATTCATTCTTGATGGAGGGAGAGCTTGTATAAAGACAGAAGGTACAATGAGTAGGAAATAGCAATAGTGGAATGTGGAGATTGAAATGGAGCAGGATCCAGGGTCCAGTTTTCCATGTAAACAACTTAGTGAATAGTGGAACCTCCAGTAAGATAGGAAACACCTCCAGGAAGCCAGAGTCTGGGGAGACAACCCTTTAGGTTCAGTTTTGCTCATTTTGAGTTTGCTGTATTATGAGAAGAGTGCATAGAGTTACGGAGTAGGTGATGGGATCCACAGAGAAGAAGCTCAGAGCAGAATTCTGAGCTGGAGGTAGAAAACTGAGAGTTAGCATTTGGGGGGTAAAAATGGAAGCCATGGGCAGTGGGTCTTCTGAGAAGAGTGTGAGGAGGCAAGTCCCTAAGCTGATTTATTCTTGATCTCCATCACAGTTACTAAGCAAGACTACCCATTCCTTTAAGCCAAAAATCTGGGAGTCCATTTTAACCTTGTTTCTGTGCTCAGGTGGTAAGGAATCTGTCTGCAATGTAGGAGGCCTGGGTTCAATCCCTGGGTCAGGAGGATCCCCTGGAGAAGAGAATGGCTACCCACTCCAGTATTCTTGCCTAGAGAATCCCACAGACAGAGGAGCCTGGTGGGCTACAGTCCAGGGGGTTGCAAACATGACTGGACTGACTGACAGACACGACTGATCAACTAACACTTTCATTGTCTTTCAGCAAAGCTGGTGGACTTCACCTCTAGAACATAACCTGAATCTGTCCACTTCATCTCCTAATTTCCACTACCTGTCTTCTGAATTGCTGCCGTAGCCTTTGACTAGCCTCCTCATTTCCACTCTTGCCCTTGACAACCCATTCTTTACATAGGAGCCAGAAAAAACCTTTTAAAACACACACCAGGTCATCTCATTCTCTGTGTTAAATCCTCTGGTAGCTTTTCATAGCCCTTGACATAAACTAAAACTCTAAACTCCTTACTCTGGTACCAAGCCTTCATATCTCAGCTTCTGACCTCTCTGATCTCATTTATCAGTGTTCATCTGGGCACCTGCTCTCTGTTGCCAGTGACCTTCCTCCTGAATACAGACACACCAGGGGATAGAGATGAAGAGGCCCCTCCACACCAGGAGGGGAGGTGTCAAGAAGGCTGGAAAACATCTGGTTAGTAGTGTTGGTTACAGCTGAAGGGACAAGTGAGACCAGAATTAGAAATTACCTACTGAGGCCTCAGAAACCCTTGCCCCTGCTGGTTGCATCATCAGTGCTGAGCCCTGTGTGGGGCATTTCCTGAAGCCAGCACCTCTTTGACTGCACTGTCCCTCGGAGAAATGTGTGATCCTGTGCCACTAAGAAGCTTGGTGTCCTAACTGGTCAAGGTCACTGCACACTGAAGCATTATTCTTGGTGGAACAAAAAATAGGGAATAGAGGAACAAAGAAGTAAGTAAGAAAAACCTCTGTTTTTACCAATTGCAGAGACTCACCCTTTTTTCATGATTCAAAACAACAGTGATACCAATAAGAAATTCAAATGGTATGAAAGAGGGTAGCACACATAATTTTTGAAGTCCTCTGACTTTCTTTCCCCCCGCTTCCTCTGCAATTTATTCCCCAAAGGTAACTTGGAGAACAGAATTATACCTATCTTTTCAGAAATATCCATCCATACATAATCATGTTTTCTCTTACTTAATACTATGTATAGACATCTTTCCATGATGCCTCCTTTTTTTTTTTGCTATTACAGTGTTGCATTGAATTGTGTTGTATACATATCTCTGTGTTTTTGTGCAACTATTTCTGCAGAAACAACTCCTAGCAGTGATCAAAGCCTGTATACAGTTAAAATTTTGATAATAACTCCAAATTGCCCTCCAGAAAGTTCGTCTGAGTTTGCACTCCCACAAGCAGTATTTTTCATAGGATATTACCATTCTTCTATGAAATGCATGCTTTTTAAAAGTGGTTACTTGGAAATATCTTGGTCTATTATGTTTCTCCCTCTTCCTTCCTTTCCTTTTCCTGTCTTTTTGTTTTTCTTTCTTCTTTCTCTCCTTCCTTTCTTTTTCCCCTGCCTCCTTTTCCATCCATCCAGTCATCAGTATGTGCTAAGAGGCTCTTCCACAGTAGACAGTGTGCTGTGACAGCCCTAAATGGCCTAGTGTCTCCTTGAGGAGATTAAAATGGATTCCATGCCTGCCTGCCCAGGCCCCAGAGGAGATTCTGCAGGCACTCAGCTGTGTTTGAGAGCAATGAGCATAATAGAAACCCATGCATATCTTGTGTGAAGAGAAATGAAAGGGACTGGAGGTATTTAGCTGGAAGAAAAAAAAAAAAAAACTTGGTGTGAGATTGGGTGTCCTCTCTATCTCATATTTTGAAAAGCCTGCCACAAGGAGCAGGAATCTCAGTTCTCTGTGGTACAGAGAGAAGTCAAACCAAGGCAGGGGAACTTCAGAGCCAGGTTCTGATGCTCAGTCTCATGAAGAACTTTGTAAATGCCTTTGATTTACTTACAAGTCCTTCTTGTTCAGTTAGTGTTCTTTTTCACACAAGCGGGAAAAAAAATCTCCAAGAGTAGACAGGACACGAAGAATGGAGGACTTCTGAGTTCAGCCACCACCTCTCTCAGCTGTTCACTCTTCACTCTCAGGCCCCACAAGGAGCTGCCGGGACGGCTGTAGACCCTCATTATGTGGTGACGAGCAGACTGCCTCAGCTCTAGCCTCATGTCTTCCTGGGTGGGAAAGAGCTTATCTAGTGGTTCAACTCAAGAGTTGCCCTGACTGGACTGCAGTGAAAACTCCCTTCTGGAAAAAAATCAACGGACTGCAGTGAAAACTCCCTTCTGGAAAAAAATCAAAGATAAAAACCATACAACTCGAGTTTGGGAAAGGCGGCTGGGAAGGAGCGCACGGTGGCCAGTGGTCTGCTGTCCTTGGCCGGTCTTGCAGGACAGGAAGAGCAGGTTCTGCTGCTCTGGGAGCGGGTCAGTTCCCTGCACAGCCTGAGGGCAGCTCCACTGCCCAGAGCCGCTTGTCCACTGTTTGGACAACAGTGGGGAAGAGTCTTCTGGGAATTGGACTTCTCTAGCAGCCGTCTTCTGATGGCAGAGATTCGGGGACCAAGCACTTCCTTTGGGAGTTGAGCAATTACAAGTCCATTTTGTTTGACAAATCAAAGATTTTTTTTTTTTTTCCTGGCAATACAATTCCATTAAAACATTTAGCAGGCTTTCATTATGTTTTCATTGGCCAAGTACCAAGGCTGAAAACCAGAACCATAGACTTGACGGAGCCATGGTCTTTGGATGAAGATAGAATTTGGCTTGGGAATTTTGGGTTTCTCAGGGGCTTCCCTTGTGGCTCAGCTGATAAAGAATCCACCTGCAGTGCGAGAGACCTGGGTTTGATCCCTGGGTTGGGAAGATGCCCTGGAGAAGGGAAAGGCTACCCACTCCAGTATTCTGGCCTGGAGAATTCCATGGACCGTATAGTCCATGGGGTCACAAAAAGTCGGACATGACTGAATGATTTTCACTTCACAGCTGTGAGCTGGTCCTCAGCCCATTTCCTTACCCTTGAGGATGGCAGAGGATGAGATGGTTGGATGGCATCGCTGACTCAGTGGACATGAATCTGAGCAAACTCCAGGAGATAGTGGAGGACAAGGAGGCCTGATGTGCTGCAGTCCATGGGGTCACAAAGAGGTGGACACGACTGAGCGACTGAACAATAGCAGCAACTGAGTCTCTGCTTCAGGGCAGTGAAAGTCAGTGACCTGAGTTGGAGAGGCACTGATTTCCTTCTTAGGAGCGCTGGACTGTATTTCTACTGCATCCGTACAATGTGGCCATCATCATGTGTGTCTAGCAGAGGGAATAAGTTGGAGGTATTTGGGAAGGACTCCTCACAAATACTCATCTGAGAACAGCCGAGCCCCTGCTTTCCTTGTAGCAACTTTAGATTGGGGCAGATACTTTGGCTTTCCCACCTTTGCAAGACTCCAGGTCACCCTACTCTTAGTGGCTTTCCGGTGGCCCTAGTGGTAAAGAACCCACCTGCCCGTGCAGGAGACACGAGCTTGATCCCTGAGTTAGAAAGATCCCTTGGAGAAGGGCATAACAACCCACTCCAATATTCCTGCCTTTAGAATCCCATGGACAGAGAACCCTGACAGGCTGTGGTCCATAGGGTAGCAAAGAGTCAGACATGACTGAAGAGACTTAGCACACATAGATTCTTAGTGACTGAAATCACAAGCAAAGATTTTCTCTTAATGGAACTGTATTTTTATCTAGCTCTAATTTTAGCAGATCAGTTACAGCCTAAACTTGTTTCTTTTTGTAAGGCTAAGTAAGTGGACAGTTTAGTCCAGAATCCTGAAAATTCTCTCAGGTCCCTTAATGATGCAGTCCTTATAGACACATGATCTAGTTTTAGGATACAGCAGACATCTGTTTTATTGTCACATGACACAGATGGCCAACTTCCCAGCTGCTGTCCAACATCAACTCAGCCAGTACACGTTTTGGGGTCATTCATGTGTATTCACATAATAGTCTGAAGTCTCTTTTGGGGGTGGTGATGTCAAGTAAACACAAAACCAGCTTAGGGGAAAAAAAGTAAGGTTTCCTTGGTAGCTCAGATGGTAAAGAGTCTGCCTGCAATGCAGGAGACCCGGGTTAAATCCCTGGGTCGGGAAGATCCCTTGGAGAAGGGAATGGCAACTCACTCCATTACTCTTGCCTGGAGAATCCCATGGACAGAGGAGACTGGTGGGCTACAAGGACAGAGGAGACTGATGGGTTCTCAAAGAGTTGGACACAACTGAGCGACTAACACGTCCACTTTCATTTTTATAAGTTAAAAAGTCCTGGGATAGATTTTAGATTTGACTTAAAGAATACTTTGATTTGGGACCCTAATAATGTTATCCTGACTCAGTTTCTTTGCAGATAAGTTCTTCCATTGTTTTGACTTCCTTCCCAGGTTTTACTTGATAAACCCTGAGAGTACAGGATCTTCTCTGTGTTAACAGTAGGCAGGGTGAGTGTGTTACCAGCGAGTCCTGAGATTCACTCTGATTGGAGAGCAGCTTAGGTCATGTGCTCTTTCTTGGCTGCTGTGTAGATGGCGCCTCAGTAGTCTGATTGGCCTGGGTGGGATTCAATTGACCTTTTACCAACATAGGAGTTATGGGCGCCAACCTTCCATGTAGTCAGAAACCCTATATAACTTAGAGTTGGCGCTCCACATTTGCAGTTCCTCTGTATTCACGGTTCTGCATCCATGGATTCACCCCCTCTTGCATCAGGTAGGACATAGTACTGTCTGTTGAAGAAACCCCCATATAAGTGGACCCATACAGTCCAAATTTAAATTCTTCAATTGTATTGAACTGTATTTTTTGTTCTTGGAGCTGGGGTGGGACCTTCCCCAGATATAGTTTAAAATGTAGGGGGAGGGTATATTTATTGAAAATTGGTCCTTGATGGCAAAACAAGGAGGAAAAGATTATAGGGGAGGTCAACAAAAGTCTACTATAATTATCTATAGTGTGTCAGATACTGAACTAGGTGCTGGAGTAGAGTTTTAAAACGAAGAATAATACGTGTTGAATCTTAGTGAATTTCTAGGCACTGGAGTGTATTGAAGGAGTCTGTAAATAGAATAATTAATCCCATCGTTGGATAATTCAATGAGCTTTCCTACCTGAAGTGTTATGATTTGTGCTTCTTGGAAAACAAAATAGAAAAGATAAATTTTTTATTGGCTTAGATAATTATTTTATCATTTTAAATTGTTACTTTTACTATTTTAGAATTTTTAATATTGTGACAGCTTTCTGTAGAATTCTGAAACTCAGTTTAGTGCTTTCTTTAGTATCACAAGTCCCCTAAAACAATATCTGAATATAGAGGAATAATATATATTGATGAAAACACCTTACTTTTTATGTGTAAACTAGTTTTACTAAGAATATAACAGTTGATAAATACTGAATTTTAGTTTTTGCCCATGTTCTTGTAAAATTGTAATCTGTAGTACATGGGTTAAATATTGGGCCTTGCTTTTTGCTGGTTGGGGCTTCTTTGCTCTAATCCATGTAAATAGCAGTGAAACTTTGACTTTCATTTGAACTGTAGCTAGTATACCCCCTGCTGAGAGTCTCAATGAGAATTTAAAAACATATTTATCTTCCATCATCTTATGAAATATTGTTATGATATTTTGATTTTGTTCAGAAGCCTTCTTTCAATCTCAGCCAAAATAAAGTCCAGCCAAATTTTCTTATGGCTTCACACAGGAACGTGCAAATCCACAGGAAATTTGATTGATTATTATTCCAATATTATAAACATGTATAAGAGTTCTATAATATGTAAGAAAATTAAGAATTTCTCAGATCATAATATTTAAAACTACATAAACAAAGGCAAATATATATGTGAAATTACTTTGCCTTTTATCAACTACTATTAAAAAATCAAAGAGAAAATGTAATAAAATCAAAGAGAAAATGTAATAAAATCAAAGTGAAAGTTTCTTGGTAAAGACTGTCCTTGGAGAGAGGATGGTTTGATTACTCAGTTAATGGCATATAATGAATTTTGTTTCTCCTCCATATACCAAGTGACATGTTAGGTATGAAGAAGAGTTAATGTTGATAAAGTCCACTTGTCTTTCTCTGGGGAAGTGGGCAAAGTGTTCAAGTGAGGAGGGAGTTGTTAGGTCTCCGTGTAGTTGTCCCCCACTAAGCACCTTACAGTCTTTTAAATTAGTACCTTGATGTTGAGTGGAGTTTATTTTCTGTCGCATGAATATCAAGTAACTTCATTTGTAGTATTAGTCCCTTTTAGTGTACGTGACATGATGGCACTCAAGGATTTTAACAATTTGTGGATTTGAGATAGGTAACTTATAATCAACCTGCTTTTTATTGAAGCCCTTAATTCTTGTCTATTCATTCATTCATTCACACCCCACCTTGTTCCAGAAAAATTTCGGATACCTTATAAAAACTACGTTTATGAATCCCATATATATGGGCAGACTTGTTTTGGCCCAGTCCCAGCATTAAGTCACATTCAAAGAAATAAGTATGACAGTGAAAATAATTAAAAATAATTCAAGTGTTTATATTTACTTCACCTCTCAGAAAACGTCCAAGAGGGGAGTAAATGCATTATATATAATAGAACTTTAAAAAATCCTTTCCCTGTCTCTCTGAACATAGCTGTCAGTTATCCTCCCAAACTGTCTCTGACTTCTTGGAACACACTATTCAGTCATCCAGTGATGCCTGATTCTTTGCAACCCCACGGACTGCAGCATGCTAGGCCTCCTTGTCTTTATCTCCCAGAGTTTGCCCAAGTTCATGTTCATTGCATAGATGATGCCATCCAGCCATCTCATCCTCTGATACCCTCTTCTCCTTCTGCCCTCAATCTTTCCTGGCATCAGGGTCTTTTCCAATGAGTCAGTTCTTTGCATCAGGTGGCCAAAGGATTGGAGCTTCAGCTTCANATGTTCATTGCATAGATGATGCCATCCAGCCATCTCATCCTCTGATACCCTCTTCTCCTTCTGCCCTCAATCTTTCCTGGCATCAGGGTCTTTTCCAATGAGTCAGTTCTTTGCATCAGGTGGCCAAAGGATTGGAGCTTCAGCTTCAGCATCTGCCCTTCCAAAGAGTGTTCAAGGTTGATTTCCTTTAAGATGGACTGGTTTGATCTCCTTGCTGCCCAAGGGACCCTCAGGAGTCTTTTCCAGCACCACAGTTCAAAGGCATCAGTTCTCTGATGCTCAGCCTTCTTTACAATCTAACTCTCAAAACTGTATGTGATCAGTGGGAAGACCATAGCCTTGACTGTACGAACCTTTGTTGGTAGAGTGATGTCTCTGCTTTTGAACACTGTCTAGGTTTGTCATAGCTTTCCTGCCAGGAAATAATCATCTTCTGAATTCATTGCTGCAGTCATCATGGGCCTCTGCAAATCCAGGCAGTCCTATCTTTCCCCTTCTTTGTTAGGTGTCTTTTCTTCTGTTTCTTCACTCACTGTATGTTCTTCTCCATTTCCCTCCTCCTTCTAATTTATTTCTCACTGTCAATAAACCCAGAACCAAAGAAAGGGGGAAAAACTGAGACCCAAACCCAGAGTTCCCTTTAGGAGGTACCACAGGCAGTGAGGTTGCAATTATCCACATATTAGTATATTTTTTTCTTTGTCGCCCTTATAAAAAAANAAGTTCCAAATGAATGTTGCTCCATTTTGCCAAGGAAATATATTTAATTGCTCATCCTTTTCTGATGGAGCTCTTTCATCAGATACAATATAAACAGAAAGGGGGCATTTTTTTCCTCCATGTGTGTCCATGTTTACGTGTGTGTGCGAATCCCTGCATGGCTTGAATTCTCACAGGTTTAAATTCTGCCGTTTCACTCTTAAAATATTCCAGTGGAAAGCTTAAGTCTGTGACTGCCTTTGAAAAGTGACCAAGTCTCTTAGCCTCTAGCTTCTCAGTAGTAAAGCTTCTCAAAGCCCTGCTGAGAACACAAATGGCCAGTTGTGTTTCACAGCTGGAGCTTTTGGAAGATAAGTACTAATTCAAGATATTTTGTCTAGTGTGTGGTGTAATACCACTTATGATCCCTGGAGAGTAATCTCTAAAGCAAAGAAGAAGGCATATTCTTGCATATTCTATGAAGAGCTTGTCTCATGAGTAAACTAACATAGAGGTAACATTAGTGTCTAGAAAAAAACCGAATGTTCTAGAAAATTTTAATACAAAAAGTCAATGTCATTTTCACAGAGATTGATGTACAGGCAAAAATTAGAATGTTGTCAAACATTTATAGCCACTGGTATCACCACGTGTTGCATGAGTAGTTCAGGATTCTTAAAAAAATATTTGTGTTTTGTGAACATTTTCATATCAACAGAGCCAGTAAAACACATTGAAAAAGGAAAAACTGGAAAACTAAAAAAATAAATTAGACATGTTAGTGAAAGCTGTGCATTTAATGTAGCATATTAAGTAAATTTATTATTTTCCCTCCAGACTAATCTCCATTTAATTAACTGAATAAAATCAAAATGGTTTTTAAAGTTAAATACTGATTTTTAAAAGTGGCAAATTATTTGATTTCAACTTTGAAAAAGTACATGGAAATTGAGATTAATAATAAACCTATCCATAACAGGAAAAAAGATTANAGTTTGATTTTATTTGGCATTTATCCCAGTTGGCAATTTGCAGTGGAAACAGGAAGCTGACCTTCCATTTGTGAAATCACAAAGTGAAATGGAATACCAGAAATGATGTTCTCCTAGAAATAATAAATAGTTTTCTAGCTTTGTGCTGTTGTCTAAATTCATAGCACAGTATTAACTAAAATTAATATTTATGTATAGTGAGAAGAATAATGTCTAAACTTAGGTACCTTCTTGGTTGTGTTATATTACTTTATATGTTACCTCATTTTCTGGGATTCTTAGAAATTCTCAAGTAGAGACAACAGCAGTGGCATAACCAAGTACTGGGTTGGCCAAAAAAGTTAATTTGAGTTTTTCCAAATTTAGTCAATTTGGGTTTTGCATCTGGGAAAAACCCAGATGAACTTTTTGGCCAACCGAATAGTAACATCTGGTTATTGAGCTCTTACTGGGAACCAGACACAGGTTGTTTTTAATAATACAAGTAAGCTTTCCTTGAACTACTTAGTTTAACCATCGAAAAACCCCTATCTGAGGCCATTATTTCCCTTGCACAGACAAGGAACCTGAGGTTGAGATTTAGTAACTTGCCTAAAAATCCCATGGACGGAGGAGCCTGGCAGACTGCAGTTCACAGGGTTGCAAAGAGTTGGACACGACTGAGGGACTAAACAACAGTAACAACTGAGGATGTTGCTGTCGTTATCCTAATAAAGGATAATATTCAAACACAGATGTTTCCAGCCCACAGACAGCTTATTCCATGGCCACAGCCCATTCCTTGAGTCTAGAGATGGCAAGAGTCACCTTTAGACAGCCAGGGAAAATCAGCCAAAACTCCGAAGGTCAGAACAGTACAAGAACAAAGATTCAGCGGAGCAGCCAAGAACAAGAACTAGGAGAAGGTTCCCTGAGGGCCACAGATCAGCTCTGTCCTGATAAAGACGGGGATTGGGGCCGCAATGCAGCAATTCACTGTGGTAGCTGGACTCAGAAGAAGGAATGAACCTCTGAAGAAGATGTAGTGAAATTTGGTCATAGTTGCAGATGTTTCATTTTTTTTAATTAAAAAGTTGGCTCATAATTACAAAGTAATATATCCTTCCTGTACAAAAAAAAAAAAAAAAATCAGCACCAAATCACGTAAGTGTGAAGGAACATGAGTTTGAGCGAACTCCGGGAGGTAGTGAAGGACAGGGAAGCCTGGTGTGCTGCCATCCAGGAGATCGCAAAGAGTCAGACACAACTGAGTGACTGAACGTCAAAAGTCAGAGTCGTCCCTCTTCTTTCCTTCCTCACTGACCCACCATTTTCCCATATCTGTATATCTAAATCTCATATATATATATAACTAAATGGGATAGTTGTTGGTCTTGGAGGGTTTTCTTCTATTTTTTTGGTTTTATTTCCCAAAAATAAGGTCATACTATCACTTTGCCAACAAAGGTCCATCTAGTCAAGGCTGTGGTTTCTCCAGGGGTCATGTATGGATGTGAGAGTTGGTCTATAAAGAAAGCTGAGCGCCAAAGAATTGATGCTTTTGAACTGTGGTGTTGGAGAAGACTCTTGAGAGTCCCTTGGACTGCAAGGAGATCCAACCAGTCCATTCTGAAGGAGATCAGTCCTGAGTGTTCATTGGAAGGACTGATGTTGAAGCTGAAACTCCAATACTCTGGCCACCTGATTCGAAGAACTGACAATGGAAAAGACCCTGATGCTGGGAAAGATTGAAGGTGGTGGGAGAAGGGGATGACAGAGGATGAGATGGTTGGATGGCATTACTGACTCAATGGACATGAGTTTGCGTGAACTCCAGGAGTTCATGATGAACAGACAGGGAGGCCTGGTGTACTGCAGTCCATGGGATCGCAAACAGTCAGACCCGACTGTGTGACTGAACTGAACTGAGCTGAACTGGTCATACTATTCTATGACTTTTTAAAGGAAATAATAGCACATCTACATCTTTTATGTTAGTACTCTTATTTCCCTATGGAAGCAATTTTGAGGAGAAATACTTGTATTAAAGAAGACTGTATTGGGGGATGGTCGAAATGGGTGAAGGTTGTCAAAAAGATACAAACTTCCAGTTATAAAGTGAGTTCTGTGGATATAATGTATAGCCTGGTAACTATAGTTTATTATATAGTCTATTGTATATCTGCAAGTTACTAAGAGAGTAGATCTTAAAGTTCTTATCACACTAAAAAATTTGTAGCTATGCACACTGATAGATGTTAACTAGACATTATAGTTGTCATTTCACTATATATATCTACTGAGTCATTATGTTGTACACCTGAAACTTATATGATATGTCGATTATGTCCCAATTTAAAAAATACACAGGGTTATTCCTTGTGGTTTGGGAGGTCACAACTTGGACCTGTCCTGCTCGAATAACTTCCAGTGACAGGGAGTTCCCTTCTTTGTGACGCAGCTGGTTCCATTATTAGATTGCTCTGTTAGACAGTTACCCTGACCTAATATTTCTTTCTCTGTAACTTCCTATAGCTCATTAATATGTTCTCTGGAGTTCCACAGACCAAATCTTATCCCCTCTTCACCTGTAACTAGATGAAATGAGACACCAAAGGGTTTGCTTAAGAAAATTTGAAAAGTGAAAGAAGTAAAAGAAAAAAAATATATTGCTTCTGTGGCCAGTCAATTTTCTCATTTTCTACTTTTTTTCATGGAGCTATTAGCTCCAAACTGTAGAACAGAGCCTCTTTGCCTTTAAAAATTTTTTAGTTTTATTTTTGTTATTGTTTTTAAACATTCTTTGTATACAAAGGTATTCTTTCTTGACCTCTGGATTTTTCCAGGGCTGAAGGCGCTGTTGTGGAAGGAAGATGTCATCGGATATGAGGGAGCACAAGGAAGTGCAGACTCTTAGGAAGGTTTAGTTTGGATTTCAGAGAAGATTTTTTTTTTTTAACCTCAAAAATAGTGTTAGCACATTTCCTAAATCTCAGCCAACTGTTAGAGCCAGACAGACCTTGAAAATCATGTCAACCTCTTGCTTTTGTTTATCTTAGAAGTCCTAGAGAGTTTATCTTATTTCCAAAGAGGGTCATGACTGATTATGAGAAAGCCAAGCCCAGAACCTCACTCTTTCCTTCCCGTGAGCATGTTTCTCCATTGTAGCCTGCTAGATTGCCAAACCATTCTTCCCCAAGAAGTTCCGAGAATTTCCAAAGTCTAGTGGATTTTAAAGTCGCAGTATATATACATTTGCCATAGAATACTTTCAGGAGAGATCTTGGAGGTTCCGTGGCCTTTGTGAATTCCTGTTCCACAACTTAACGAAACCCTGTGACCTTGCAAAATGGCCCTAATTTTTCTCAGCTGTCCTTTTCTTATCTGTAACATGGAGATAAGACTGCCTGCCTTGCTGGACTTTTATGAGGGTAGGATAATATTTGCAAAATTTGTAGCATAGTGCCTGATTCATTAGTCAACTCAATAGTAGTTGCTGTTAGGAAAAAAGTTCTTTCAAACTTTTCATGATAATCTTTTTGAAAAAGTAAACTCAGTTTTTAAAATCTGATAATATATATGAATTAAATTATTATAGGAAAGAGACTTCAAAGACTAAATATTAAAAATTTTTGACTAGCTATTGTACATGATTTAAAATATAAAAAAGAGAAAATTTTTTTTTACTCTCTTTCCCCACAACTTTTACCTTTCTTTTGCTAGAATGTCACCAAATTTTTTGTTGTAGCCTTGGACGACAGAGGATGAGATGGTTGGATGGCATCACCGACTCAATGGACATGGGTTTGGGTGAACTCTGGGAGTTGGTGATGGACAGGGAGGCCTGGCGTGCTGCAGTCCATGGTGTCGCAAAGAGTCAGACACGACTGAGGAACTGAACTAAATTGTAGATCTTGTATTCTATACATACACTCAATAAACTTTAAATATGAAAACATTTATATCTCCACTCTTTGTCTCTTGCTAATAGGGTTGTGTTGCTTTTTTTTTTTTTTTTTTTTTTTATCCCTATCTT
>SJYV01009358.1:3560387-3611136 GCA_006410875.1 Neotragus pygmaeus | reverse complement strand
TTTTTTTTTTTTTTTTTTGCCATACCTATGGCTTGCAGGATCTTAGTTCCTTGACCAGGGATTAAACCTGCAGTGAAAGGGCAGGGTCCTAACCACTGGATCGCCAGGGAATTCCCATGTTGAGGTTTTAAAATATGGCTCTTATAACTGAATTTAGATTTTTTTATTTAAAATTTTACTATATTTTGTTTATGACACTTTTTATAGAAACACGTGGACCTCAAATTGTGGAATTAAGTAAGAGTCATAGAGAACCACTACTTTAAAATTAATGAAAGAAGTCTATTTCATATATTTTTAATTATATATGGCTAATGTATTTTCTTTTTAAGTATCTAGATAAAGAGAGGGGGATTTCCTGGTAGCTCACAGTAAAGAATCTGCCTGTAGTGTGGGCGATCTGGGTTCGATTCCTGGGTGGAGACTATCCCCTGTAGAAGGGAGTGGCAACCAACTCCAGTATTCCTGCCTGGAGAATTCCATGGACAGAGGAACTTAGTGGGCTACAGTCCCCGGGGTCACAAGCAATTGGACGTGATTGAAGCAACTTAGGATGACATAATATCAAATAGATTAGATTAGATTAGATTGTATTAGATTTAATTAAAAATTTTAAAATATCAATGCTGTATGTACAATACCCCTCAACTTTTGGAAATAGTAATTTGGTGATAAAAGGCTCTTTCATGGTTTTTCACATTTATTTCTCATATTCCTCTAAGTTGGGCTGTATTACAGAGGAAGAAACTGAAGAATTGAGCAAGTTAGTAATTTACCAACAGATCAAGAGATGAGAGCTCATTTTTGAGAACACATTACTAATCAAAGCTGTGTAATGGCATATTTGTAGGAGAGCAACTCTCAAACAAATCAGAACATAACCTCATTTATCCACCTATTGATTCAAGAAGTATTTATTGACGAGCTAATGTTTAATGCATAGACCCTGGGTATATGGCACTTAATAAAACCTGGACAAACCCCTGCCCTCATGAAGCTTTCACTCTATTGCAAATGAAAGCCTCCTCTCTCCCTTTGGCGCCTTTTTGTGTGGCATTCCACTGGAAGTCTGCAAACAACAGAGGAGGCCTCTTGCGGAGACAAAGGAAGGAACTTGCTCTAAGCCCTTGACTTGGATGGCTGCCAGTGCTCTGAATATATTTCCTTTAGTAAAGGAAAAAGCCTCAGAGTGAACAGTTTTTACCGAGATATTAAAAATGCTTTCTTTCACAGTATCACTGTATTTCTTTAGCTCTGGGTTAAGATACGAGTAGGGAAAAAATGAGGTGTGCATATGTCTTACAAATGCACACAATTTTAATGTAAAAAGAGCCAAAAGACTCCAAAAAAGCCCAAAAAGATTGTAGTTAATTTACAATGTTGTGTTAGTTTCAGGTGTACAACAAAGTGATTCAGTTANCAGGTTCCTATATAGTATTGCTCTTTACAGCATCGGACCTTGCTTCTATCACCAGTCACTTGCACAACTGGGTATTGTTTTTGCTTGGCTCCTTACCTTCATTCTTTCTGGAGTTATTTCTCTAGTGATCTCCAGTAGCATATTGGGCACCTACCGACCTGGGAAGTTCCTCTTTCAATATCCTATCATTTTGCCTTTTCATACTGTTCATTGGGTTCTGAAGGCAAGAATACTGAAGTTGTTTGCCATTCCCTTCTCCAGTGGAGAAGGGAAAGGATTTAGTTGTATATACAAATAAATAATTTTTCTGATTCTTTTCCACTTTAGATTATTATAAGATATTGACTATAGTTCCCTGTGCTATACAGTAGGCCCTTGTTTATCTATTTTCTATATAGTCCTTTAATACTCCTTTATGGAAAGGTGCATATAAGCTCAGAATCCTGATGGTAAGCCACAGTGCCTCGTTCCTCTGCCCTTGGGGAAAGTCTGATTTAGTGTAATTGCCCCTACTTTCCTTTTCTCCCGCAAGCAATGATTGCTTCTCAGTGTTAGCATTTCATCTTAGAGTTCTTTCTTTTTATTTTGCTGCATTTTAAAAATTTACT
This sequence comes from Neotragus pygmaeus, assembly GCA_006410875.1. NCBI lineage: Eukaryota > Metazoa > Chordata > Mammalia > Artiodactyla > Bovidae > Neotragus > Neotragus pygmaeus. The sequence continues at coordinate 3,609,108 of SJYV01009358.1, read as the reverse complement.
AGTATGAACATGTATTATGTTCATAATAAAACAGAGAAAAAATTATATTGTAAAAACACAGTTCAGTCAGAGAGATAATGCAAGCCTAAAATCATTCCATGGGAGCAGAGACCAAGAGGAGGAGGTGAACTTGAGAAGGAGAGATTCGGGAGACAGAATTGACAGGCCTGGGTTACAGTAGTGACAGGAGATTTGGGAATAAACACTCATTTTATGTCATTGTGGCCTTTTATTTATTTTTTAAAGACAAATAGAGCATTACAAGAGTTTTTTTTTTATTTTTAGGGTTTTTTTTTCCCCCCACATTCACAGCCATTATATGTTAAACATATTTCATTATTTTCAATCACCTATCTGTTTAAGGTAATTTGCCAGGTAATTTTTTTAGTCCAGCATGTAAATGTTTACATTTGGGGTCATTAAAAAAGCTTTGGTGAAATAAAGGGAGTTTATTTTCTTGTAGAACTTTTTGTTTCCAGTTTACCTTAATTTAGTGATAACAGAACCCTTCTGTGGGAATGTCTTCAGTGATGTTGCTTTGAAAAACAAAAGGAAAGGCCTCAAAGATTAAAAAGTCCTAAAAAGGTATGCTTGAAGAGCATTAACCACATTTATCAGATTGGCAATTATTCCCCCTTCAGTTCACTTCAGTTCAGTGGCTCAGTTGTGTCCGATTCTTTGTGACCCCATGAACTGCGGCTCACCAGGCCTCCCTGTCTGTCACCAACTCCCAGAGGAGAGTCACAAACTCTCCATGTCACAAACTCATGTCCATTGAGTCAGTGATGCCATCCAACCATCTCATCCTCTGTCGACCCCTTCTCCAGCCTTCAGTCTTTCCAAGCATCAGGGTCTTTTCCAATGAGTCAGTTCTTCGCATTAGGTGGCCAAAGTATTGGAGTTTCAGCTTCAGCATCAGTCCTTCCAGTGAACACCCAGGACTGATCTCCTTTAGGATGGACTGGTTAGATCTCCTTGCAGTCCAAGGGACTCTCAAGAGTCTTCTCCAACACCATAGTTCAAAAGCATCAATTATTCAGTGCTCAGCTTTCTTTATAGTCCAACTCTCACATCCATACACGACTACTGGAAAAACCACAGCCTTGAGTAAATGGACCTTTGTTGGCAAAGGAATGCCTCTGCTATGTAATATGCTGTCTAGGTTGGTCATAACTTTTCTTCCGAGGAGCAAGCATCTTTTAATTTCATGGCTGCAATCACCATCCGCAGTGATTTTGGAGCCCCCCAAAATAAATTCTGACAGTTTCCCCATTTATTTGCCATGAAATGATGGGACCAGATGCCATGATCTTTGTTTTCTGAATATTGAGCTTTAAGCCAACTTTTCACTCTTCTCTTTCACCTTCATCCAGAGGCTCTTTAGTTCTTTTCCACTTTCTGCCATAAGTGTGGTGTCATCTGCATATCTGAGGTTATTGATATTTGTCCCAGCAATCTTGATTACAGCTTGTGCTTCTCCAGCCCAGCGTTTCTCATGATGTACTCTGCATATAAGTTAAATAAGCAGGGTGACAATATACAGCTTTGACGTACTCCTTTTCCTATTTGGAACCAGTCTATTGTTCCATGTTCAGTTCTAAGTGTTGCTTCCTGACCTGCATACATGTTTCTCAAGAGGCAGGTCAGGTCATCTGGTATTCCCATCTCTTTCAGAGTTTTCCACAGTTTGTGGTGATCCACACAGTTAAAGGATTTGGCATAGTCAATAAAGCAGAAGTAGATGTTTTTCTGGAACTTTCTTGCTTTTTCCATGATCCAGCGAATGACAGCACTTTAATCTCTGGTTCCTCTTCCTTTTCTAAATCCAACTTGAATATCTGGAATTTCACAGTCCATGTACTGTTGAAGCCTGGCTTGGAGAATTTTGAACACTACTTTACTAGCGTTTGAGATGAGTGCAATTGTGTGGTAGTTTGAGTATTCTTTGGCATTGCCTTTCTTTGGGATTGGAGTGAAAACTGACTTTTTCCAGTCCTGTGGCCACTGGTGAGTTTTCCAAATTTGCTGGCATATTGAGTGCAGCACTTCTCAGCATCATCTTTTAGGATTTGAAAGAGCTCAACTGGAATTCCATCACCTCCAGTAGCTTTGTTTGTAGTGATGCTTTCTAAGGCTCTCTTGATTTTGAATTCCAGGATGTCTGGCTCTAGGTGAGTGATCACTCCATCGTGATGATCTGGGTTGTGAAGATCTTTTTTGCGTAGTTCTGTGTGTTCTTTCCACCTCTTCTTAATATCTTCTGCTTCTGTTAGGTCCATACCATTTCTGTCCTTTATCGAGCCCATCTTTGCATGAAAAGTCCCCTTGGTATCTCTAATTTTCTTGAAGAGATCTCTAGTCTTTCCCATTCTGTTGTTTTCCTCTATTTCTATACATTGATATCTGAGGAAGGCTTTCTTATCTCTCCTTGCTATTGTTTCGAACTCTGCATTCAAATGGGAATATCTTTCCTTTTCTCCTTTGCCTTTTGCTTCTCTTCTTTTCATAGTTATCTGTAAGGCCTTCTCAGACAACGATTCTGCCTTTCTTTTCATTACCCCTTAGGTAAATGCTAAAAATGTGTTTCCAGGCTTTGGAGAAGGATTTTACAGTGGGCTTCCAGAACTCACAGTATGATTTCCAGTTGCAAGGTCAGAATGTTCCAGTCATATTTATAACCTCCAGAGAAGCAAATTCCAGTAGTTTTCTAGTCAAAACATAAGGTGTAACTGATTGTAAAATCACCGAAGTGTTAAATTGTACCCTGTCTTCTGTTATGCAAGTTTGGTATTGCTATTATGTAGTTTTGTGTGTGTGTGTGTGTTTTTTTAATATCAGTATGTTTGTCTCTTTGGCTTGACAATAAATGTCTGTGTGGAAAAGGGGAAAAATGAATGAAACAAAGTATCCCATTTGTTATTTCCACCTGTGAAAAACATTGTCTAATGAGATGTCCCCAAATAGTGCTTCTGTTCATCAAAACATGTGCCCTAGATCTGAGTGAGTTTAATTATAATGGGAACAGTGAAATGACATTTAGATCAAATTACAGTGGCAAAATTTAGAAGATTAAGAAGCAGCAACTATCTCAAGCTGCAAAGAACTAATTTTGGAAATCTCTTTTCTCTCCTCCCCGGAAGGGGTCATTTTAGGAAGTGGACAGTAACATTCATCTCAGGCATGTTTTTGTTAAGCCAATATATCAGAACAAGATTAGCATGTCCTTCTGGATACAGAGATCAGCTATCTGCATAGACCTCCCTAAGCAAAGAACCGATCTCTGTGTGATACCTAGATTGTGCATGCGTGCTGAGTCATGTCCAGCTCCTTGTGACCCCTTGGACTGTAACCCACCAGTCTCCTGTGTCCATGGGATTCTCCAGGCAAGAACACTGGAGTGAACTGCCGTTTCCTTCTCCAGGGGATCTTCCCAATCCAGGGACTGAACCTTCACCTCCTGCATTGGCAGGTGGACTCTGTTACCACTGCATATTAATTGCAGCCTCATACAGAAATCTTGATCAAGAAATTGTTTTATTAGGAGCATTATCTGACTCACATTTGCAAAGAGCTACATACTGTTTTACCTGAAAAAAAGCAGTTTAAAATGTGAGGGTACAGAATAAAAATGTGTTTATTGGGTATAATTCCTTTTTTATGAGTTTCCGATTTTGTTTAGATTGTATTCTTGTTTTTTTGTTGTTGTTGTTGTTTTTTAACAAGTAAACCTACAGAGAGAGCTAAACTCAGAGATGGGGAGTATATCCATCTATGATTTTTTTTTTCTAGCTGTGCTTTCTCTTATGCCATATCCTTATTTATTAGTCAGTGAAAAATCTAAGAACTTGCCTGCTCAGTGTTCAGTGAATGACAGCCTAGTTGAAATATTTGTTGGAACATGAGACTGTTATCTCAGAAGCTAAGTGTGTTGTATACCATGTCATACTTAGTCCTCATGTCATCCTATGGTTGTATTGAGGTATATTCCTCTGTGTGTGTGTGTGTGTGTGTGTGTGTGTGTTCTGTTGTTGACACATAAGATTTCAGTTCTACTGTGTGTGTGTGTGTGTGTGTGTTCTGTTGTTGACACATATGATTTCAGTTGATCCTGATAAAATATTGCATTGGATAGCCAAGCCTCAGTGACTTTAACTTTTAAATTGATTTGGCCAACATTACAGAGCAAAGCAACATAAAATCAAGCTTTGTCCTTTTCTGATCCTAGTTATCTCCTTTTCTTCCCAAAATATTTTCTCATCCATTGCCCAGCATCAAATTGTATAGATGCTCAAGGGAATAGAGGAAGTAGACATGTGTGAAAAAGCTGACTGTGCCTAGATAGAAGAGGGGAAAAGGATCCCAGTTTAAAAAATGTTTACATATGACCAGCCTGTCTCATACAGTGGAGGCCAAGGCCGTTACTCTTTACATTCTGGGAGGTAAAAATATCCTTAAGAAGGACTAGTGAGTACAGAATGACATGTCAGTTAATCAGAATGATATATCAGCTGGAAAATATTTTGAGTTACTGGATTTCAGTGAATTATGGTAAACCTTTTACACGTCTTTGAGGAGTGAAAAGTTGAAAATGTCAAATAAGTTAATGTTATCAGTCAGCTTTTATATTAGTAATTATACTAAGTTGATATTGTCGTTATGGCATTGTCTATCCCAAGAAGTTCAGCTCTTTCTTAATTATCATAGGTTTAAAGGAAAAGAATTACTCAAACCTGAACCAGCTCACACCTTGACAAACCTTTATATTCAGTGTGTGAGTCAATTATAAAGGATTTGTTTTTTATAAATATGCTTGCTCATCAGGCTAAAGGTACCCTTGAGACCAGAAACAGTTAAAAAGTAACACACTAAACATGGCATAATAGTAAAGTAGCTGTAGATTGTGATAAAAAACATACCCAATGTCTTATAGCCTGTAGAAGAATTTAGTATTTCCTCAGGTCTAAAATATTGCCCAGTGATGTTTTTGAGACATAAATATTGAGGACATAAAACAGAGGAAAGGCCACAGATCTCCATAAAAGAATTTTAAAGTGATTAAAAAACAATAAACAAGAGGAAAGTATAATTAACAATAATATATAAAAATAAACAAAAGTGGAAAAAACCCAATAATATAAAGTGTTTTCGGTATCAGTTAGTTTCTCAAAGCCCAATAGCATGAAATTAACATAATTTCTCTTAGCAAATTATTTTTCTAATGTTTTCCCTATTTTTTCCTTCTCACCTTTAGATTGAAAAAGAAAAAGCAAGCCAAACAAAATGCAGAGACAGCCTCAGCTATGGCTGCAAGGACTCATTCTGGAAAAGAAGATGCTAGTGAAGTCATTTTAGAGCAAGACAAGTGCAACATTGCTGTGGAAGAGGAGTACGTTACTGATGAGAAAAAGAAGAGAAAAAGTAATCAGTTAAAGGAGATCAGGCGAACAGAACTAAAGAGATATTATAGTATTGGTGAGTACTGGTGGCAACTCTGCAGTATTTTCATTTTAAAACTGTAGTGATTTTTAAAAGATGATAATTTGTTACTGGTAATAGTATATCATATTATAGTAGTGTAGAGTTAGTTGTTCAGTCGTGTCTGACTCTTTGCTACCCCATGGACTGTAGCCCTCCAGGCTCCTCCGTCCATGGCATTCTCCAAGCAAGAATATTGGGGTGGGTTGCTGTTCCTTCTCCAGCGTGTCTCCTCAACCCAGGGATCGAACCTGGGTCTCCTGCACTGCAGGCCAGTTCTTTACCAGCTGAGCTCCCAGGGAAGCCCATATAATATTATAATATGCTATATAATAATAATGAGAGCGAGAGGTGGAACTTGAGGACTTTAATATTTGTTACTCTTGCACATGCATGCTCAGTCGTGTCTGATTCTTCATAACCCATGGACTGCAGCCCACCAAGCTCCTCTGTCCATGGGATTTCCCAGGCAAATATACTGGCATGAGTTGCCATTTTCTTCACTAAGGGATCTTCCCGACTCAGGGATCTCACCTACATCTTCTGAAGCTCCTGCATTGAGCCAGGTGGGAAGCCTGATACAATAGTAACAGTTTATTGAGCAGCTTCTGTGTGCTGCCAGGCCTTGTTTTCTTGATAAAATCTTATATAAAGAGAAGTACAGTTAAATAAGATCGATATGTCTTATTTCATCTTCTCTTCCAGCATCTAACACAGCGTCTAGAACATAATGTCTGCTCATAAATATTTATTAAATAATGGCCACTTACCCTGTATGAGAAGTATTTTTCTTAATGTTTATAGACATATCCCTAGAAGTCCTGGTAGAAATGCCTGCACAGTTTGGTATCAGCTAGGCAATAGGAAATGGAGGAGACGTGGCCTGGCATCCTTAGATTAAAAAAAAACACAAGAGACCATGACGATGATGACTTGGAAGTTGTAGTTAAGAGGCCTCTTAAGATGAATCCACAGTGTCACACGGTGTCTGAGGATGATGGTCGCGTCCAGTCGTGTTAGCACCAGTGACTTGTCTAGCGTGATGGAGGTCATGCTCCTGTTTCGCTTTACCATGCTCCTCATGCCTACTGATCCCATCACAGGCAGGCCTGAAGTATGTTCAGAGGTCTCCTGCATTGCAGGCAGAGTCTTCACCATCTGAGCCGTCAGGGAAACCCCCTAAAGAAAGGGAACCAGGGGATGAAACTTGGTGTGACACAGATTACGGTGTACTGAAGACTGCAAGGCTCAGAAGACTAAGGAGGTCTCCAAGGATGAACTGCAGTCCAGCATATGAAACCTGGGCTGGCAGCAGGCACTTGGTCCACAGGGCCCCAGACTTGGTCCCAGTTAATGCCAGTTACCGGCAGACAGATCTGGTCTGTGTGTTTAATATAACTTTCTGCTAGTTCTCATCAAAGATACAGGTGGGCTGCCGTTGGGATGGTTATAAGCGAGGTTTTACTAACATTGCTCCGACAGAGGCAGAGGCCTCCTGCTACAGATACCTGCCTGCTTTTAATCTGAAGCCATCCAGCATTTTATGAAAAGCTGTAACTGTTTTGAAAAAGACTTCTGTGTGATTAATAAACTCCCTCTTAAAATTTTCAGTGTTGAGTATTATCTCAAAAAGAGAAACAGGGGTAAGTAAAATGGCTTCTCACATCTTTTACAGCGTACACATTGGACATTTGAAAATGTGTGGTTTTTATAGTCACACAGTTTAAAACACTCTCTTCTCATCCTACTTTAAATGCTGGTGCTTCCAAAGTATTTTAAAATCGAGACATTTTGCTCCGTAGAGTTTCCCTGAAGGAAGCTGACAGAGTCCTTTCCACTGAGATTTCTCTTTGCATGATGCTCTACTCACCTCAGCTGATGCATTAGGCTAGCTTTTTAGCGTGCTGCACTCTGTTGTGTGTGTAGCACTTTGAAGCAATACCGTTCACTCTGTTGTTGTTGTTCAGTTGTTAAGTCGCGTTCAACTCTTTGTTACCCCATGGACTACAGCACACCAAGGTTCCCTGTCCATCACCAACTCCCGGAGTTTGCTCAAACTCATGTCCATTGAGTCAGTGATGCCATCCAACCATCTCATCTTCTGTTGCCTGCTTCTTCTCCTGCCCTCAGTCTTTCCCAGCTTCAGGGTCTTTTCCAGTGAGTTGGCTCTTCGCATCAGGTGGCCAAAGTATTGCAGCTTCAGCTTCAGCATCAGTCCTTCTATTGAATATTCAGGGTTGATTTCCTTTAGGATTGACTGATTTGATCTCCTTGCAGTCAAAGGGCCTCTCAAGAGTCTTCTCCAACACCACAGATAGAAAGCATCAATTCTTTGGTGCTCAGCCGTTTTTATATAAGTCCAACCCTCACATCCATACATGACCACTCGAAAAACCATAGCTTTGACTAGATGTACCTTTGTCAGCAAAGTGATGTCTCTGCTTTTTAATACTGTCTAGATTTGTCATAGCTTTTCTTCCAAGGAGCAAGCGTCTTTAAATTTTAGGGCTGCAGTCACTGTCTGCAGTGATTTCGGAGCCCAAGAAAATAGTCTGTCACTGTTTCCTTATTTATTTGCCATGAAGTGATGGGACCAGATGCCATGATCTTAGTTTTTTGAATGTTGAGTTTTAAGTCAGCTTTTTCACTTTGACCTTCATTAAGAGACTCTTTAGTACCATTCTCTCTACTTAATTTTTAAAAAATTTATTTATACTTTAATTGAAGGATAATTGCTTTACAGAATTTTGTTGTTTTCTGTCAAACATAAACATGAATCAGCTATAGGTCTACATACTTAATTCTTACTAGACTTCACCAGCCACCACAGTCATCATTTCTTGCAGGAACCCCACTCTTTCCCTGGACAGGTTAGATTTCCCTTCTGTATTCTCATCATGGATTTATTTACCTTCTTTCCTGTTTGTAGACTGGTGTGGATTAGACCTTGTATTATTAGCTTTGTTAGTATCTGCTTTGCAAGTGCTCTTTAAATGTGCATTTAGTGGATGAACTATACACAAATGAATGAATACTGTGATTGTTTGGACTTTCATGAAAATTCTGGAAGGATATAGGCAACAAAAAAATAGTTGCTCAGAATTATCCTGTGACTTTATTTGGTGACAATAACTAAAGAGATGCCATTATAACTTTTCATCTTTCGCGAATGGCACTAATAACCGGCTTGGAGGTTTCAGGCACTTCCTTAGGAGAACCCCGTGCTTACAGAGCACTGCTAGGTTGGCCACTGAGTCCCAGGGTTCCTTGTCTTTTCCACGTCTTACTCTACCGGCTGGACGCCTGTGTTGGCAGGTTTGCTTGACCTCACGGGGTGGACCTGGCATATTCCCGGGATTTCCACCCAGAAGTGATGTCTTGTACCACTAGGTGGAGCTTAGACTCAAGCCAAAAGTAATTCCGGTTTAAGTCCTTTTGACGGCTCCAGTCTGGGGAGGAGAGATGCTAACGTGGGAGGATCTTGTAAGCCACATTTGTTCTTGTTCAGCCCACCTCTCTGCGACCCCATGGACTGTGACCCGCCAAGCTCCTCTGTCTGGGATTTCCCAGGCAAAGAATTCTGGAGGGGGTTGCCATTTCCTTCTCTAGGGGATCTTCCCAACCTGGAGATTGAATCTGCATCTCCTAAAGTGGCAGGCAGATTCTTTAACGCTGAATCACCATGAAAGCCCCAGCCACATTAAGGATTTGGATTTTATCCTGTATCTGTGGAAGCCGTTGAGGGAACTCTGTAACTCTCTGTTTTAAGAGGATAAATCTAAGGGCAGTGGCTGGAAGTGACCCTGAAGGCAGGTTGGAGACGGGGCAGAGGAGAAACAGAACCCTAGGGAGAGAATTTGCTCCTAGACACAGCATTGTTTGGTACAGTAGGTGAGGGAGAAAAAGGACAGAGTCAAGAATTGGCAAACTTGAAAACTCAAGAAGGAAAATAGTGAATATGTGTTTGGAGATATTTTAGAGGTACCAAGTAGATTTGTCTAGAGTTCAGTTCTTCAAACTGAAACATAGATATACAGATGTAAGACCTGAAAGAGAAAAGTTTTATAAATATGGGAGGCAAGACTTAATTGGAATAAAATAAATCACTATGTTTTTGTAGTGTGTTTATGTAAAAGATTAGTAAGAATCCTGAATGGTAAAGTAGATATTTTAAGAGAATTAGGAAGTGATTTTGACAAATAGAAATTCAGGTGAAAGGCCTGGAAATTGCTACTTCGAGGTGTAAGGTGAATACATATAAAAGACGCAATCCAGGGAAAACAGAAAGTCAAAACAAAAAGTTAATGGATGACAAATGATAATGAGTTTATAGAAAAACAGACTAGAAGGATCTGTAAAGGTAGGCTGATTTTTGTTTTCTCTGAGTACAGAAATTACAAAAGAGTTTTGTTTTCTTTATTTTTTTCACATCATACAGCTTGTTATTTTTAATACCTATCAGAAAATTATAGCGAACTGAATAATATAACAGAGCAAACCCAAGGGCTTTAGAAAAAGAACATTAGACAAATGTAAAGTTCTATCATCAATATAAAATAATTGCTTCCTGATGGTATCTTTCCACATCTGTAATATTACCTACTTGATTTAAGGAAGCATATTTTGACAAAGTAATATTTTTAGCTGTTTAGATTTATCTGTGGCTCATGTAAGCCTTGGATAGCAATTCCTTACTCCTACCACTTAGAAGAACACAAGAGCTAAGATGCTGATAAAAGATGTTATGGAAAGACCGAATCACGAGAACTGCCTGTAACAAGATGATAACCACCTCTAAAAATGCTTTGTTTTTGAGGAGGGGAAATAGGAGTAATTTCCTTGAGGCAGATGGCATCAGATAAATGGAGATCTAGCACCTGCTGTAGCACCAGGCACATGGTACGCATCCCAACAAAAGCTTCTGACATAAATGAGCTCAATTCTTCTGTGCCTGCCCTGTTACTGATACATAGAGCTCCTTACTCAGTTATTCTCTTTATTTATATAAACCCTTAAGGAATTGTTTGATCACAGTATATTTTTACAGTTTTATATTTTAATAATTTGTTAATATGTTTTTCAAAATGTGCTGTTATAGTTAAATTTGACACAAGTAGTAGTAATATTTACATATGTTTCAAAGATGTTTGGTCCATATCACAGTATCAAAATATATTGAGTGGCATGAATTAAATATATCTCAAAATTCTCTTATATTAAAGGAATACATTATTCCTTCACGTTAGAAGAGTATACATCTTCGCTTCCATGGAAGTGAATTAAATGGGAATTATATAAATGTGGATACTATCTCAGTGGGAAGTTCTTCAAACTGAAACATAGATATACAGATGTAAGACCTGAAAGAGAAAAGTTTTATAAATATGGGAGGCAAGACTAAATTGGAATAAAATAAATCACTATGTTTTTGTAGTGTGTTTATGTAAAAGATTAGTAAGAATCCTAAATGGTAAAGTAGATATTTTAAGAGAATTAGGAGGTGATTTTGACAAACAGAAAGCGCTTAGGTATGAGTATGGTTAGTTTTGTGGTTATAGCAATAAAGATTTATTTAGAGAAAACCTCTGCAGTATAAAAAATGAATTTAGCTTTTCAACAATAAATCTGTAAAGTCTAAAGCATTTCAAATTGTAACTTTCTCTCCTGAGTTCCAAAGAAACTTAACAGGAGTAAAAGAAATGAAATTCTCCACTTTTCTTTTGTTAAACATTTTTGAGGTTTGCCACACAATAAAAGTAAGCAACTACTGAATTATTTCTCACGATGGCAACCCTAAGACTTTTCCTCATACAGATTATTTTCCTTATTTTTTAACCATACATGTGAAGATTTCCCATCTGTCATTTATCATTGTTTCACTTTGCAAGTTCAGAAAGCCAAAGCTGTGCTATTTTGATAAGTTAAGTCCTATCCATAGAAGTAGGTCAAACCACAGACACACAATAGCATTACTCTTCTGTTCAAAAATAATGTTCATTCTCCTACTTCAGAGTTCAAATTAAAGGGTTAAAATGGACTTTGTTGTGGAAGGAGGATATCGAGACCCTAATTCATAATTTTTTTAAATCAAGCAGGATACTCGAGGGATTAGGGTATAATGTAAATTGAAATGATTAAGGTGGAAATAATTGGGCCTTTGCTTCTTGGGGCCATCAAGGAAATCAGACTAATGTTTAAAGTGGAGTCTTCTCATGAAAGCCTAGGTGATGAACAGGTACAATCTGACGAGTGCCCTGGAAGAGTGCTTTCATGAGCGGAAACTAACAGTTCAGTTCAGTCCAGTTGTTCAGTTGTGTCCAACTCTTTGCAACCCCATGAACCACAGCACGCCAGGCCTCCCTGTCCATCACCANTTATCTGGGTCGTGAAGATCTTTTTTGTACAGTTCTTCCATGTATTCTTGCCACATCTTCTTAATATCTTCTGCTTCTGTTAGGTCCGTAGCATTTCTGTCCTTTATTGAGCCCATCTTTGCATGAAGTGTTCCCTTAGTATCTCTAATTTTCTTGAAGAGATCTCTAGTCTTTGCTATTCTATTGTTTTCCTCTATTTCTTTGCAGAAGAGCTTGTTATATTTAAACAGAAACACTGAGAAAACTGCACTTAAACTGTTGCAAATGTTTGCAGGTTATGGATTAATGGTAACAATAAATAGGCGAGAAAATAAAAACCTTAACAAAATGTTCCCAGAAAGGAACAAAGAGGAGAGGCACAGACTTCTCCGCAGCAGCGAACAGCAGAGGGATTAAACCTCTTCAAAATTGTGCAGTCAAAGTTGTTTTCCAGGTTCAAAGATAACAGGACATCCTCAGACATACTAAGGTCTCAGGAAACAGACCTTTTGTGTCATACCTTTCTTAAAATAAAGTTACTGTGCAGGAGTGATGTCCTTTTTTGAGATGCATGTCAAAATGTAGTCCTCAAGAATGAAAAAATCATTGTATAAAAGAATTGTTGGTGGTCACTATTGTAACTAAACATAAAATTAAAAAATACATAATAATGATTGTAAACTTAGCTTTAAATATGACTATAAAAAGGCAGCACCATTCTTTTTTCCAGCTTTATTGAGATGTAATTGACATGAAATTGTATAGGTTAATGTATGTAATATGTTGACATATGGATATATTGCAAAATGATTACCACCCTGGCGTTAGCTAATGGCTTCATTTGGTCACATAATTACCATCTCTTTTGTGTGGTGGGACCATCTAAGATCCACTCTCTCAGCAACTTTTAAGTGTAACGTACAGTATTATTAACTGTGATCACCACGCTGTTCACTAGATCCTCAGAACCTATTTGTCCCATCATATTCCTGGAAGATTGTACCCTGATCAGTGTCTCCCTGTTTTCCCCTGCCCTACCAGTTCCTGGTAATCTGGCTGAGTTTTGCTCAAGGGAAACTCCTCCTTTTCCTTTCACAACTCCAGCCCTCCCACTAACACAGGGTATTGTAATCCGTTCTCCTCACTGAGCAGAGCAACTGTGTCTGACGGAAGCTGCTGTACTCTGAGTTCAAGTTGAGAGTCTTGTCCTTTTATGATCATGGCGCTCTGCATCATGCAAATCTTGCTTCCTGCCCAGTCATTGTGTGATATCCACTTTGTATTATGAGAAATCTCACTGTTGGTCAAACACTCAAATGTGGTTTGGGCTGAGAGAAGGACAGCAGTTCAGACTCAACAGGGTTAGTGATTTTTCAGTTGGAGTGATTTTGAAAAATCAAATTAGAACTGAACTGGGGAGTTTGCAAAGGAAAAATACTGACAGGAGGAGTGTGATTGGGTCTTTTTTGGAAGGCAGTCTGGTCACTTTTAGACCTAGCAGTTCTTTTTGCAGAAGCTTACCCTAAGGAAATGATCGTGCGCCTCGATAGATTTGACCACAGAGACTATCACTGCATTGTTTAAAATAGTGGGAAAATTAAGATAACATCAATAACAACATGGAATGCAATGTGTCATTTTTTAGTGAAGAAGAAAAACAGTTGACGACGTGGGAGATTTTCACAAAATACTGTTACAGTGGAATGGAAGGTTGGCAATAGGAATAGACTATGATTCCATTTTTGTTTAAAAGAAGGAAAGCTGCTGAAAGTACATTTACCAGAAATCAGATGTTTCTCTCTGAACCAGAGTAAAATGGATGATTGGTATTTTCTTCTTTTGTTCTGCTGTATTTTCAAATGACCACAGATAGTTTTGATTCGTATAGAATTGTTTTTCATATTTCCTAAAATTTCTCCTAAGGCTGAAATTTACTCAGTTAAGGCCTTGATCTATTTATACAAAAGAAAAAAAGACATTTCGAGAAGTTTTTTTTCAGAAGGTGGGAAGGTGAGGAGAAGCAGCATCAGACATGAGGGAGAGCAGAAAGAATGTTTTGGGTGAGTGTCTCCTGTGGGCTAGATGCTTTATTTCATTATTTAATGTTCTAATCATCACGATCTACTGCAGGCAGTAGTAGCCTGTTTTGTAAATGAGAAAATCTAGAAGCTGAAAAACTTTCAAACGGTCCCACTGCAGCTCTGCATGAAGCAGGTTCAAGCCCAGCTCTGTGGTACTGAAGCCCGGGTGAAGCCTCCCTCATCTTTCTTGCTTTCCCCTCAATCTACTGTGAGAGAAAAATAATGCAAGAGTTAAATAACATTTTCATGTCTTCTCCCCTGCCCCAAGAACATTGTTACATCTTAGTGAGGAATAAAAAGGTGACTATGCATGGAGTTTCCTTTTCCCCTGAGCTGTAATGAATGTGATGATAAGGTTGAAAGTTCTCACTTAATTTCCTCACCCAGTCACATACGTAGTTACATTCAGAACACTCACTGATTTTACAACTAAATCAGATGCTGAGAGAAATAATTGGTTCCTCGGAGTCAGAATGAGACTAGTTTGTTTATTCCACAGCATCATGTTGGTGGTATAGTGATGAATCTTCATTCATTCTGCAGACAGGTGAGGGCGTGATCAGAGCGGAGGGTGTTACTGGGCTCTAAAGTAGAATGTTCTGTGAGAGACAGCTCCTCCTCTGCCCTTCTTCCAGCCTAGGTTTTACTTCAGCCTGACTCATTTTAATCAAGGACTGTAGTGCTTGTGATGTACTTGGAGGAAGGTAAATAACACGTACTGAAGACATTTCCCTTTGTGTCAACAGAGGATGAAATATAGTGTTCCCACTGAGTACAGAGTTCTTCCTCACGTTCCCACCCTCTCCAGGCTCTTTATGGCATGGCTATCTAAAACTTTGTTAATGGTTTATGATCAGGTATTCCAGAAATTGCCCTTAGAATGCTAAACAACAATGTTGAATATTTTAATTGCACTCTTGACTGACGCAGGCTAGTGATACGGAAAGTGTGTATCACCAATAGAGAAAATGTGACATCTTTAAGCAAAGACAAATCCTATGTTTTCTTCAAGAATATTTATGACTTGACATGTTACTGTTAAATCTTTGATCCATCATCTGCTTTGACCTCAGAGTGATATGGTTTTATCTTCAAACATTAGCTAGTGCTCACCATTATCATTTAATAATAATCCTTAAGGTTTCCTGAGCCCTTTCTTTGCACTTTGTGGAGTGCTTTACCTGATTGAATTGCCTTATCTAATCCTTACAGTAACTCTCTGGGAGAGTCCAGTTGGCATTCCTATGTTACACCCTGAGAAGCCGCCGTAAGTCACTTGTCCAAGGTCACGCAGTGAGTCAGGGACAGACAAGGATTCATTCTATATGCCTGATGCCAGAGCTTACACTATAAGATGAAGGTAGAAATTTATGTGAAAACTGAGCCTTTTCTTACTGGTTTTAAAGGTACCTTTATTTTACATGAAATTCTTTCAATACCAAGCTTCTGTGGTAGCTCAGATGGTAAAGAATGTGCCTGCAGTACAGGAGACCCAGGTCCAATCCGTGGGTTGGGAAGATCCTCTGGAGAAGGAAATGGCACCCCACTCCAGTATTCTTGCCTGGGAAATCCCATGGACTGAGGAGCCTGGTGGGCTGAGGTCCATGGAGTCTCAAAGAGTCGGACACGACTAAGCGACTTAACACTCACCCTTTCAATACAGCTGTGATTTTTGGTTGTTTCACTACAATGTTTTAATTGCTATAACTTTATAATCGTGTGTTTTAACATGATACAGTATTGTTGTTGTTTAGTCTCTCAGTTGTGTTAGACTCTTCTTGACCCCATGAACTGCAGTACACCAGGCTTCCCTGTCCTTCACTATCTCCTGGAGTTTCCTCAAACTCACGTCCACTGAGTCGATGATGCCATCCAACCATCTCATCCTCTGTTACCCTCTTCTCCTCTTCCTCCTGCCCTCAATTCCCAGCATCAGGGTCTTTTCCAATGAGTCAGCTCTTCGCTTCAGGTGGCCAAAGTATTGGAGCTTCAGCATCAGTCCTTCCAATGAATATTCAGGGTTGATTTCCTTTAGGATTTCCTTTTGGATGATATAGTATACCTACCCTCATTTCTCTTTCAAAAATAATTTTGGATAATCTTCTGTATTATGCTTCTAGTCTTATATATTTATGCCTAGTTATCAATTTGACTTATTTCCCTTCTCAGAAATTTTGTTTTAAATTTTTACCTAAATTGCATATAATTTAAAAGTTAATTTGAAGAGAAAGATATTTATATGAATGATATTTCCTATTAGGAACATTATATGTACTGCCCTTTATTCAAGCTTCTGTTTATATACTTCAGAGAACCTTTAAAACTTTCTTTCTACATCTCTTGTCATTGTCTGGCTATATTTATTCCTAGATATTTTCTAGTTTGATATCATTATGTCTGGGACTTTTCCAAATAGTTTCTATTACAAGTATAAAAGACCATTATATCTGGTCACCTTACTGAACAATTTTACAATTCCAGAATTTTTTGTTTAATTTATTTATTTAGGCTGTGCCGGGTCTTAGTTGTTGTTGCTGCTGCTGCTGCTAAGTCGCTTCAGTCGTGTCTGACTCTGTGCGACCCCATAGACAGCAGCCCACCAGGCTCCCCCGTCGTTGGGATTCTCCAGGCAAGAACACTGGAATGGGTTGCCATTTCCTTCTCCAATGCATGAAAGTGAAAAGTGAAAGTGAAGGCGCTCAGTCGTGTCCAACTCCTAGTGACCCCATGGGTTGCAGCCTACCAGGCCCCTCCGTCCATGGGATTTTCCATGCAGGAGTGCTGGAGTGGGGTGCCATTGCCTTCTCCAATGCATGAAAGTGAAAAGTGAAAGTGAAGGCGCTCAGTCGTGTCCAACTCCTAGTGACCCCATGGGTTGCAGCCTACCAGGCCCCTCCGTCCATGGGATTTTCCATGCAGGAGTGCTGGAGTGGGGTGCCATTGCCTTCTCCAATGCATGAAAGTGAAAAGTGAAAGTGAAGGCGCTCAGTCGTGTCCAACTCCTAGTGACCCCATGGGTTGCAGCCTACCAGGCCCCTCCGTCCATGAGACTTTCCATGCAGGAGTACTGGAGTGGGGTGCCATTTCCTTCTCCGTCTTAGTTGCTACTTGGGCTTTTCTCTAGTTGCGGTGAGTGGGCTTCTCATTGCAGTGACTTCTCGTTGCAGGGTGAGGGCTCAGAAGTTGTGGTTCCCAGGCTCTAGAGCGCAATAGTTGTGGCGCACGGGCCTCGCTGCTCTGCAGCATGTGGAATCTTCCTGGATCAGGGATCGAGCCCAGGTCTTCTGCATTGGCAGGTAGATGCTTTACCACTGAGCCACCAGTGGATGTTTTTATGATGTTGGCTCTATAGGTAGATAACTTAATCTGCTAATAATCAAATTTTCATTTCTTTCTGTTCAGTATTTAAACTTTTTTATGTGTTGGTTTTGAATGGAGATTCCAGGGGGAAAAAAGTTGAGTTTAAACTGATAGTAGGAGTTCCTGTATGTATTTTTGTTAGTGTTTTACTTTTTATATTTGCTTTTGATTTCTGCTACAAGAATGCTTCTCAGTTTACTCAGGTATGACTCAGGAGGGTTTAGATATTGGTGCTTAATTTCTAGAGACCATAGGGGAACCAGCAGATGCCTGGTGTTCATTCTGCACAGGTGTTGCCATTCAGGGTTCTGAAAGGGGACCTCCAGTAAAGGGCAGGAGTTCCCTCTTCTTGGATTTCCAGGCTGTCTCCATATATTTGAAGTGTTTCTATTTTCATCTCCACTACAAAGTTTATTCTGTGACCATCGATGCTTGTGGTTTAGCCTTGCATCACATTATGTTAGCCTCTTTGTTGTAATTTAGTGGGCTGGAAGATACTCTGCCCAGAAGCATTAAAAGCTATGCTAGAAGTGCTCTCGGGCACTTATCTTCACAGAACAACAAGAAAAAGAAGAATGGATGGAGTTTGTACAGTCCCAGTGGGTGTCTCTCCCACTGCAGGCCCTGTCATCCTCTGTAAGGCTCGGGTGGGGGCCTCACTCGTGTGTTAGTTCAGGCTGCATTTAGGTAATTAACAAGCCACGCAGTCCTGAACGATGTCGTGAAGTCATTCTGTTTCCATCCTTACGGGGAAATTGCTTTTGGTGTATATAACCTTTAGGGTTTCATTGCTTTTTCAGAAGCCTATTTCTAATGAATGTCACAGAGTAAACATTGTTTATCATGTTAAGGAAGGTCACTGCTATCCTTAATTTTCTAACAGTTGGATTTTTTTAAATGTTATATTTTAAAAATGTATAATAACGGCTATTTAATTTCATCAGGTGCTTTTTTTGGTCATATACCAAAGTGATCAGATAAGGCTTTTCTCCTTTAAACAATTTATAATCATCTGTTGCATTAATGCTATATCATTCTCATATTTCTGTATTCAAACTTTAACATTATTAATGTTACTGTTGTTCAGTCACCAAGTCGTGTCTGACTCTTCAAGACCCCCATGGACTGCAGCACACCAGGCTTCCCTGTCTTGCACTATCTGCCAGAGTTTGCCTAAGTTCATGCTCATTGAGTCAGTGATGCCATCCAACCATCTCATCCTCTGTTGTCCTCTTCTTCTGTCTTCAGTTTTTCCCAGCATCAGGCTCTTTTCCAATGAGTCACCTCTTTGTATCAGGTGGCCAAAGTATGGGAGCTTCAGCTTCAGTGTCAGTTCTTTCAATGAGTATTAGGGTTGATTTCCTTTAAATCGACTGGTTTAGTCTCCTTGCTGTTCAAGGTAGCATTTGTTAAACATTCTGTGCCAGGCTCTNGTATCAGGTGGCCAAAGTATGGGAGCTTCAGCTTCAGTGTCAGTTCTTTCAATGAGTATTAGGGTTGATTTCCTTTAAGATCGACTGGTTTAGTCTCCTTGCTGTTCAAGGTAGCATTTGTTAAACATTCTGTGCCAGGCTCTGAGATAAACTGTGCCCATTATCTCTTAATCTTTTGAGCAACATTGTGAGACGTCCATTTTACAGATTAGGAAATGGAAGTACAAAGATTTTAAGTGACTTGTTCAATATTGCACAGCTATGAAGGTTGATTGGTGAAGCCAGCTCGTTTTGACTCCAAAACCAAACTGTAATCAGAAAAAATGTGGGGTAACATAAGGGAAATGGTACATGACCTGACTGACTAATATCAAATTGTGCCATCTCTTTCCAGCCTGGGGCTGTGTCTGTCACTGGAAGCAGCTTTTCCTGTTTATGTATCAGGATGCCCTTTTNAACTGTAATCAGAAAAAATGTGGGGTAACATAAGGGAAATGGTACATGACCTGACTGACTAATATCAAATTGTGCCATCTCTTTCCAGCCTGGGGCTGTGTCTGTCACTGGAAGCAGCTTTTCCTGTTTATGTATCAGGATGCCCTTTTCTTAGAAAGCTGTAGAGAGACACTGGAGAAGGAAATGGCAACCCACTCTAGTATTGTTGGCCTGGAGAATCTCTTGGACAGAGGAGCCTGGCAGGCTACAGTCCATGGGGTTGCAAGAGTCAGACACAACTGCGCGACTCAACTACCATGAGACAGGCATAGACAATTACCGCTGTGCAGATCCCCCTCTTCTGGATGTCATGGAAGCCATCCTTCCTCTTTAGACACGTGGGTAGTGAGTCCTGCCATCAGCATCATGTCCCCCATTCAGATGGTCTTGGGATAAGGATGTAAGGAAGGAGGAGAACTGATCAAGAGGAGTACAAGAAGGGACACACACAGTAAGTGGAAGGCCAGAGCAAATTTGATCCTGATAAAATTTGAAAACTTGGTAATTTTCAACACTCTATTTGTGCTTGTTCAGATAGTTAGTAAGAGGAAAACTACATACTGCCTTTTCTGCCCTTCTTCTATCTACGTGGAGCTTATGGAACCAAGAGCCAGGGAGCCCACCCGTGTCTCTTGTTTCTGTTTTCAAGGACAGTAATGGATAATGTCCACTGTCCTGACTTCACTTTCTCCAGTGGTCTGTGCCTGGAGCCACATGCCCAGGTTTCAAGGTCATGGATAGTATCTCATTTTTGCTGGATTTTTTTTCAAAACCAAAACACATAACCAGAGCTGCATTCCTTAAGCCCCTCTACCCTTTCTCCCTCCCCCGACCCCAGCACACTCACATACCTGGGTTACTACTTGAATCATCAAAAATCCCCTTTTGGGATCTGAACCTCTTTTGTCTTTTCCCATAAGCCTGTTCTCCATCTCTGGTAGGCAGAATAATGTCCCCTACCCCTTCACAGAAGGTGTCCGTGACCTAATTCCTGAAACCTGTTAGGTTACACGCAGAGGTGAATTCGAGTTGTGGATGGAATTAAGGTTGCTAATCAGCTGACCTGAAGGAGGAGAGCGTCCTGGATTGTTTAGGTGTGCCCAGTGTGGACACCAGAGTGCTGAAGAGTGAGAGGAGGGTGGCAGGAGAAACTGGAGAGACGGCAGTGCGAGAGGACTCGGCTGGATGCTGCTGGCTCTGCCAGCTGAGGGAGGGACCTTGATGCCAGGCAGGCGGGCTTGTTCCGAGATGAACAGACAAGGAAGCCAGTCTTCCCCTCAAACCTTCAGAAAAGAGCTGCCTGCTGACACCCTGAATTTTGCCCAGAGAGACCCCATGTCAGACTTGAAATGTATAGAGCTATAAGATCATAAGTTGGTGTCTGTTTAAAGTTCGGAACCACTCAATTTGTGGTCATGTCTTACAGTAGTGGCAGATACATCGTGGCATTCTCCTAACACGGGTGGCCACGACGGAGGGGGCTTGTTTATTCCTTCCGTGGTCCGGTGTTGAGACCCAGCCCTCAGGGAAACCCTTACTGCTTCTTCCTGTTGCTTCTTTCAGTATTTATATCTTTGAAACCTCGTCTTTGCCGCAATAACTCTTCCAAATTTCACAGCCCCTTAAGCCCCCAGTCCTGTCTTCAAACTCCTTATGTTTCAGCGGATGACCTTATCCCTACTTTACTGAAAGGGTCAGCACATCTGTCCTGAGATCCCTTCCCTTTTCACCGCAGGACCTCTGTGACCTCCCAGTTACTTGTTTCCAAGTTTCTATCTCCCATCCTAGGGGTAACATTTGACAGTGTAAGTACAACCCTCCTTTAACTTGGTTTCTGTGCATTTGTGACATAATGCTTATTTTCCTTTCTTTTCTATCTTTCCCACCCCCTCGATCAGCCACATTTCTTTTTACCTCCCCCGCCCCTACTTCCAAATCTTAGACTTCTGTAGGTTCTGTTCTCAAGCCTCAAGTATTCTCTCAAAATGTATCCCCTTGGCAATGATAAGTTTCCTTTACATCCAGCCTTCCTGCCTTTCCAGGCCCTGGACTTTCTCCTGAACATCAACTTCTGTTAGCCCCAACGCACGGAGAGAGAAAGGAGTCTTTCAGCAAACGTTATCTAGGATGTCCTCAGGTGCCGGAGCCAGTAGCCGTGTGTTCCAGACACCCCTGGCCCTCCTGTGGGCAGGGAAGGGATGAGGAGGCAGGACCTGTGGGCAGAGCACCAGGTCAATGCTGATTCTCCCCACTGCCCATTTCAACCCTTCTAAGATTTATGAGGAAACAAGATAGTTTAGGCAAAAGAGCCTGTGTTTCATTCTTCCAGAGTTTTGTTCAGTACACTTATTGGACTGGGAAAAGCTATCTCTGAAAACTTTTCAGAGGTGGGGCAAACAGGGAGTACAGTTGCTTTCCTGTGAATGGCTGCTGAGGACCACTTGGCCAGTGTTCTCCTCTGGCAGTAGATACTTCTAAATCATTTGCTTTTGTAAGCAGGGGGAGGATTTGAATTTGGGCAGGTGTAACAGATCTGAGGCAGAAGGAGAAGGGAGCGGCAGAGGATGAGATGCTTGGATGGCATCACCGACTCAATGGACATGGATCTGAGCAAACTCTGGGAGATGGTGAAGGATAGGGTAGCCTGGCGTGCTGCAGGCCATGGGGTTGCAAAAAGTCAGACATGACTTAGCAACTGAACAACAGAAAGGTCTAAGGAGGCCTGAAGCTTGAAATAGAGATGTCAGGTATCATTGGGAGATAGCAGCATCCTTGCAGATGGCCCTGAGTCCTCACCTGAAGTGCTGGCAGCAGAGCCCCTCCTGAAACCCGGCAGAGAAGTTCTCTCCCCAGGCAGTCCGGGGCTCTGCCCAGCTCTCCCCAGCGCTTCGTGGACCATGTGCTGCAGAACTTGTGGAGGTAACGTATCCAAGACTTCACTTACTGAGAGGAACAGCTGGCTGTCTTGAAAACTTAGTGCAAAAAAATATTTAAGAAGCAGTATGACGGTGTGGATCACAACAAACTGTGGAACATTCTTAAATAGATGGGAGTACCAGACCACCTGACCTGCCTCTTGAGAAATCTGTATGAAGGTCAGGAAGCAAAAGTTAGGATTGGACATGGAATAACAGACTGGTTGCAAATTGTGAAAGGAGTACATCATGGCTATATATTGTCAGCCTACTTATTTAACTTCTATGCAGAGTACATCATGAGAAACGCTGGACTGGAAGAAACACAAGCTGGAANCTATAACCCCTCTAGGTCATCACGGAGCACCAGGCTGTGCTTCTTGTGCCATATAGTAACTTCCCACCAACTCTCTGCTTCACACATTGTAATACATATGCATCTACGCTACTCTCTTAATTCATCCCACCCTCCTCTTCCCCTTGCTGTGTCCACAGTCCATTCTCTGCATCTGCGTCTCAGTTCCTGCCCTGCACATCCGTTCATCGGTACCGTTTTTCTGGATTAACGCATCACCTTCTAACGAGACAGCTATAGCCTCTGCCTTGAGATGCTGGTCAACTAGCAGTGAGATGTCCAGGAGAGTGCCCTCTGGTGAGGGGACGAGTGAACAGTTAGGGTGGCAGCAAGCGGCGCAGAAGAATATCCGGATAACAGCCTCGGGGCGGAACACGACTACGTCCTAAGATAGTCATTCGAGAATAAGGCTTTGGGCAAAGGGAGAGATGGGACTCAAGAAAGAGTGGGGTGTTGGGAGAGCAAGCTGCCGGGAGAGAAGACATCCGGGTGGCCTGGAACCAGCAGATGCTTCAGGGCCACTTTCCGGGAGCTCTTTGACTTGTCCCAGGGGGCTGACTTGCAGGGCTCGGAAAGCGGCAGAGACGAAAGGGCTGCGATAGTCCTAGGGAGCTGAATTCCCCTCACCTGAAGAAGTCAGCCAGTGCCCTTGAGGCTTTGAGTTCAAGCGATGATATCCAAAATTGGGACAAACCCAAGGTGTCCTTACCAGGAACATGTAAGGCAAGGCACCCTCCTAGCCAGCAGGCTGCCGCCTGAGTCTGCTGATGGTATAAGTGGAGGCTGGGATTCGGAGGCACAGAGCAGCTGAGGGACGATGGATGGAATACTCCTGTCTCCAGCGGGTTACTCAGAGCATGCTTGCTTCTCTGTATCCTCTGGGCGCAGGTAGACATCCTAGGAGACCGCTCACGGGAGCCAGTTTCTGTCCGTGATGCACACTCACCTCTTCTCTAGTTCCCGTCTCTCGGCAGTCTGACTAAGTCCCCACCTGTCAAGCCCGGACAGGACCTAGCCGTGTGTTCAGGTGCTTGCCTGCTTGTGTTTCTTCCTTGAAAGTGAAAGTGAAAGTGGAAATGAAGTTGCTCAGTCGTGTCTGACTCTTTGCGACCCCATAGACTGTACCTGCCAGGCTCCTCCATCCATGGGATTTTCCAGGGAAGATCACTGGAGTGGGTTGCCATTTCCTTCTACAGCTTCTTCCTTGCCTCCTTCCAAAAACAATCTGAGATACCTTTCCACAATATAAACCACAGGAAAAGTGGATATGTTTAAAAATCAGAGCATTGGATGACAGTTTGGCAATTTCTTACAAACTAAATATATTCTTATCATATAATCCAGCCATCACGATCCTTGGTATTTATCCAAATGAGTTGGAAACATCTCTGCACTAAAATCTGCACACGGATGTTTATAGCAGCTTTACTCATCTTTGCCAAAAGTTGAAAGCAGCTGATACCCTTCAGTGAGTTAACGGTCAAGCTGGGCTACATCCAGGCAATGGAATACTATTCAGTACAAAAAAGAAAGAAGCTGTCAAGCCGTAAACAGACCTGGCGGAAAGTTAAACGCATGTTACCAAGTAAGAGAAGCCATTCTGAAAAGGCCGTGTATTATATGATTCCAACTACATATAAGACATCCTGAAAAAGGCAAAACTTTGGAGACAGTAAAAAGATAAGCGGTTGCCCGGGGTTGGGGGCAGGGAAGGATGAATAGGAGGAGCACAGAGCATTTTTAAGGTAGTAGAATCTATGCTGTGTGATGCTAACCTGTTGGATACGTGTCATTATACGTTGTTGAAATTCATAGAACCCATAACAGCAAGAATAAACTGTACCACTACGGACTGCGGGTGATGACGTATGCTAATATGTGCTCCTCATTTGTAACACATGCACCTTCTGCCGTGGGTTGTGATAATGCATGTGTGGGGGCTGGGGGTATAAAAGAGATCTGTGTGCCTTCCTCTCAGTTTTGCTTTGAACCTAAAACTGCTCTAGAAACAAAAATCTTAAAAAAAAAAAATCAGGGCAGTGAAAAAGTAGAAAGGTAACGCCTGAAGGAAAGTTAACAGGTACATATTCAATGACATATCCCGGTATATAGTCTGTTTCCCTTCCTGTCCCCTTCTGGCATGAAATCAGGGCAAAGATTCCTAAAAGCAGAAATAGAGACACCCAATCAGTTAACATATTTACTCTACCAGGTAAAATAAAATGCAACCAGGCCCATGTGCATCTGCATTTACAGATCTCAAAAGTACAGAAGGTTGAGCAGAAAAGCAAGTTCAAAACATTGTCAACAGTAGAATCGTACGATTTCTAAACACATTCTGTGATGCTGCCTGTTGCTCAGGGAAGCACGCAGGATAAATTACGAAGTCATGGCACTGATGTGTCTAAATCTGTGACAACAGTCACCTCTCAGGGGAGCTGAAAGGGACAGCACTGGGAAGGGAAACAAGGGGCTTCCAATTTTACCTGCAGTGTTTTATTGCAATAAAATAAGCAAATGAGAGACTTCCTTGGTGGGTTCAGTGGTTAAGAATCTGCCTTGCAATGCAGCGGATGTGGGTTCGATCCCCAGTTGGGAAACTAAGATCCCACATGCCTTGTAGCAACTAACCTCATGTGCTGCAACTTTTGGGCCACAACTAGAGAGTCTGTGAACCACAATGAAAGATCCTGCAGGGCACAACTAGGACCCAACACAGCCAAATAAATAAATAAATGGTTTTTAAAAGAATAAAATTAAAAAACAAGCAAACGAAAATGTCTGAAGTTAAATATCTGTTCCTTTAGGGTGTCAGAAGGCAAGAGTTACTATCCTTCGCACTTTGTACTTTTAAGAGTTCAAAATAACTATTTCTAACTTTATGAGAAAAAAAAAAAAAGACCGTGGTCAAAATGGTAAAATCGAGCCGGTTGGTCAGAAGGTGGCTTTTCCTGGGGAAAAATGTGTCCCCAGGTGCTCACCACTGATGCGGGTGGATCCACGGGGGGAGGGAAAGGAGGCCAGCACCGGTGTCTCAGGGGAGCTCGTGAGCCCACAGTGAGGTCTTAAAGGCGCTTTGTGGTGTTTGACTCCCAAGGAGGTGGCCGAGGACAGCTCCAGCTCATCTCCTTGCTGGGATCCCCAGTCTTATCCTGCCCTGGCTCAGGTTCACTTTGCATTCAGGGAGCTGACCCTGAGCTTAACAGCACTTAAGTCCTGTTAGCATAATAAATGCCTGTCATCTGCTACCCGGAAATTTAGAGGAAAGTTGGGGTAATTTTTACCCATCTCCTGAGCACCTCTAAGTAAGTAGGAAATTGGCTGCCAAACCAGGCAGACACTCTAGAACACCATGTTCTTGGGTAATTCGGTCTCACTTTCTAGAACATTTATCCCATTTAAGAACACGCTGTTGCTAGGTTACAACCAATGAGTAAACACCCTGACTTTCTATTATTGTTCCATAGACTCCCAGCCTCTGTCCTTTTATTGAAACGGTTCTGCTAAGGGCGCCCGTGACCTCCTAGTCATTCTCTCTAATGGGCACTTTCTAGTTCTTCCCTTGTCAGACCTGTCGCCCACAGACTTGGGCGTTGGTTTCTATGGCTTCTGGAAAATTCCTTGCACCTCTCTGCTCCTTTCCCCCTTCCCCGCCCCACAGCCTGCCTCTTAAAGATGGCTGGTCCCCAGGCTCCTCCGCCAGGGCCGGGATGGGGTGAGGCGAGGGGGCCCAGGCGGCACGTCTCACGGGTGCCTGTCTGGTGCCCGGGATGGAGGTCCCCCAGCAGTTTGCAGCCCAGGCCCTCACCTAGCCTCTTCCTTCTGATGCTGATGCCTCCCCAGGGGCCCTGGTCCAGGCTGCCCCATGGAGCACAGGCCTCCCCTCCATGTCTACTGGGGCTTCATCCAGGGCTCCTTCCCCAGCTTCAGGCCCACGTGTCCGCCTTCCTTCTGATGTCTCGACCTTCACCTCCCTCACCTTCTCAAGAGACGGCATCCACCACCCCAGTAAACAAGCTCACCTTTCTCCCTCGGCCTCCCAAGATACAGAAGTGAAAGTCATCCCCCCCTCCACACACACACATAAAACCCCACTTCTCTGGGGCCTTCCCAGTGGTCCAGTGGTTAAGAAGCTGCCTTGCAATGCAAAAGACACCAGTTTGATCCCTGGTCCGGGAATATCCCGCAGGCTGCAGAGCAATTAAAGCCCACGTGCCACAGTTACTAAACCCGAGCTCTCGAGCCCGAGGGCTGCATTCCTGGCGCCCACGTGCCTAGACCCTGCGCTGCACAGCAAGAGGAGCCCCTGCAGTGAGAAGCCCTCACACTGCGACAGAGTGGCCGGCTTCCTGCAGCTAGAGAAAGCCCTAGTGCGGCAATGAAGACCCAGCGCAGTCAAAAACACAGCTCTGTCACCTGTCACCTTGGCAGGCCGACTCCATGTATTTCTCCAAATCTTTGCTTCCTCATCACTCCACCATGACTGTCTTCTATCAGACCCCCGCGTCTCTCTCCGGGACTGCTGCAAAATTCACCTCGTCACTGTCCTTGCTCCAACTGCATAACCCACCTCGCCCAGTCCTCTGAGACTCAGTGCATTCCTGCTGTGATCAATCTCCTCACACACAGGACTTTGTGCGTAGAATGATTCCCCTCTGACAGAGGACAATTTGGCAAAATATTTATCAAAAGCATAAATGCAAATGGCCTTTGACTTCGCAATCCCACTTCAGGGAATTCATTCTCCGTGCACATCTCCTGTGTATGAGCATATTAACTGCAGTCTGTTTGTAATAACAGGACATTGGAAACAACTGCAGCGCCTTTCCATTCATAGGGGAAGTCTGGAATATAACATGCCGGGTCCATGGAACACGTTAACAGCTGACAGAAAGACTCCAGCAGCGCTATATGTCCTAATGCAGGATAACTCACAAGACTTAGAAATAAAATGCAAGGAGTAAAACAGTGGTGCCTCATGAGTTACCACAGAGCTAAAAGGGGAAATACAGTCAGGTACGTATTCAGATTCTGTCTGGAATAAACACTGAAAAGGGCCAGTGATTGCTTTTGAGATGAGAACTCAGGGATAAAGGCCAGGGGAGAGTTGTCCCTGTAAGCTTTTTGCACCGTTAAAAATTCTTCAAGCTGACCATGTTTTTACCTTTCCAAATAAAAATACGCTCAACCCATCTTGCATGCTACAGCCAGCAACCTTTGCAAAGTACACATCTGATGATGTCACACTCCCACTTCAAACTCGGCAGGGCTCTCTATGACACTGTGCCTGGGACAGCCACAGTTCACTCTTGTCTAGAGCAGTTCACACCTGTAAGGGATTTTTAGCGCCTGTTCACTCTCAAAAGTGTCCTGGATGGATGAAAAATTACACCCTGACTCCACCGGTTGCACTAAAAATGTTGTCCAGCCTCCATCCATAACCGGAACTGCACGCCTTCCTCACCTGGCCCATCTCCCCAGCCCCACCCGACCTGGCCCCTGGTGGCTTTTTAAGCTCCAGAAAATACTGAACTACCTGTGGCTCCCTTTGTTCAGGCTGCACCCTCCACTGGAAAAGCCTCTGACACTCCCAGCCCCAGGGACAGGCAGCCACTCAGCCCCAGATTGCCTTCCCATCACTGCACCGCCCTGAAAGCCTCTCAGAGCCTGGAGCCTCAGCATCACGAAGCTTTTATGTTCCTGCTTTCTCTCCTATTCTTGACGGCGAGAGCTGCGTCCTATTTAAAATAAAAGGAAAAAGCAATGCACCAAATTCAAACCCAGCTCCCTGGTTATGGGAACTAAGATCCCATAGGCTGCATGGTGCAGCCAAAAATAAAAGCAGGAAGAATTCATGAAAGGCCTTACCACAGTGCCTGGCACTTAGTAGGATCAATACATGTTGGTAACACATGAACTAATACCAGATCTGGAGGGACTCTCAAAGCTCACCTAAAGAGATCCAGGCCCCCTGANCTCGTCTTAATTTGCATCTTTCTGATCTCATACAAATTAGAGCATCTTTTCATGGTTCAATCTTGTACTTTTTGTCACTTAAATGTATGTCCATTGATATATGTCTCTCTGGTTTTCAGTGTCCAGGTTGGTTATATTAAGAGATATTTCGTCATAGCAACTAGGTTGAATCATTCGTAGCTGCCAAACTACTAGGTTGACTGGTTTTGACCTTTAAAAGCAGCTCGATCTGTGGTCCAGACTAATGTGTCGTTGAACACAGAGGTCTTTCCAGGTTTTCACTATTATAAATCATACTGCAGTAACCATATGCTGTGCATAGCATTTTCCTTGTGTTGAATTTTTCCTTAGGATAAGTAAGGGAAAAATTACTGAGTTATGGACGTTTTTATGGCTATTGTTATATATTGACAAATCACTTTCTAAAAGGGCTGTACTGATTTACATTGTATATCACTTATATCACCATAGTAGTTAACTTCATCATTATACATTATCACATAAACAAATACTTGGACAACTATAAGGCACAACCTCATTGTTATTTGTACTATTTAATTGCAGTTAGTGTTAATCATTTATTCAAGTACACATTGATGACCAATATGTTTTTATGTGTTTGGTCTATTTGTGCCTTCAGCCCATTCTTCTTTTAGTGTCTTTTTTATTTTTTCGAAGTCATTTTGAGAATGGGTTTTTAATATACTGTAAATAACCCTATCTTCAATTCCTGAAAATGAAATCATTCACTTATTTTATTCCTCAGATGACAATCCAAACAAAACACATGATAAAAAAGAGAAGAAGATGGTGGTTCAGAAGCCCCATGGTACTATGGAATACACTGTAAGTATAAACAGGTAGTACAAACATTTGTTAATACTGCTAGATTTACATAATGTTTCTCCCTGACACCTCCTGCCCCTTAGCTGCTTTCCTCTTATGTAGCCGTTAAATAGCAAAGCTTCTTAAGACCTCAGTCATTTCTCCTTTCTGTAATTTTTCCCTGAATAAACCTATTACTTGAATTACCTTTGATATACCAATGATGAGTAATTTTAGGTCTCCTTCTTAGACATGCTTTCTGACTTCCCAAACCATACATTCAGTTGTCTCCTCAACACAGTCACTTAGACCTTCAGGCTTGGCTTGTTTTCAAGGAACAATGACTCCATCATCCATACATTTCTACAAACCAGAACCTCAGCCTGAACACCATCTTCCCATCCCTCTCCACATTCATTCTTCCTTTCTGTGGCCATCCTGCAAGTCTAGGGCAGATCCCTTCATTTTACCATCTCATAGAATTGTGTTCTTTTCGATCAGTTTAACAGTGTAATCCGCTAGTGTAATTGTTATCCACTAGATCCACTAGTGTAATTGTTATCTTTCAGTGTCTGTCTTTTGCCTTAATTCATATGCCCATGGAGAGAGACCAGATCTCATTTTGGTTGCCATTCTAATTCTGGTGCTTGCAGGGTATTAGACCTCCATATGGTTCAATCAGCAGACGAGCGATCAGTGCGTGTGTCTGTGACTGCACCTCCCCATTATGTACTCATCTCTCCCATCACACCATGAGTTTCTGGAGGGCAGCAGCTGTGCATGCTTATCCCAGGCCTGGCACGAAGGGGACACACAGTTATAGATCTGTTTTCATTACTTTGAACTGGCATTGCTGAGGAGTAATCTCTGATTTCTAGAAAGAAATTAAGTGCTGGTGCCCCTGCCCCCGTGTTTTCCTCATGTGTATTTATTTTCTACTCATTATTTGTGTGCAATGCCTGGGGCTCTTTATATAAGGCAAGCAGCAAGGCCTGTCCCCCCCTGGCATTTCTTCTAGAATGGTGAATCTTCTCCAAGCTTCTGTAGCATCATGTTTGAAAGGTTGTTGCTGAACCATGGAAAGATGCCAGGATTCTTGGCCTCCGGAGAAGAAGAATTCAATCCGGGGCCAGAGACAAGGTTTAATAAAACTTTAAGTTTTACTAAAGTATAAAGGAGATAGAGAAAACTTCTGACATAGACGTCAGAAGGAGGCAGAAAGAAGACCCCCCTGCTAGTCTTTAGCTGGATGTTATATAGCTACTGCTGCTGCTAAGTCACCGCCGTCGTGTCTGACTCTGTGCGACCCCATAGACAGCAGCCCATAGCTACTAGCAGTCTGCTAATTAAAGGAAGGAAATGTCTCAAAACTCAAGAGAAGGGCACCAGGCCCCTCACCCACAAGATGCATTTTGAGATAATCTTGGCACTAGGTGAGTCATCCCCGGGCCATAAAACGATTGACATGAACCTTGAAGAAAGGCAGATTCCCATACAAATATAGAGTTTCATTAACATAGATTAAGAGACAAATGTATGAATATAACATACTGGTTTGTCAGGTCAGTTCTGAGCCTTTAGGCAAACCGATTTGAAGACAGTCTGGGGTAAATGCATAGTACATTAACATAGCTTAAGACAAATATTTCTATAAGAAAAATGCATGGGTTAACTCAAGGTTTGAGAAAAGTTAAGTTCAGGTAGAACCAGTTGTCATTATGGCAACACAGTATTTTAAGAATACTTTTTAAATCTGTATAGAGAAGGGAAAAAAAATATATCACTAGTTTGTTTCCTCCTGCTGCTTA
Source organism: Neotragus pygmaeus (assembly GCA_006410875.1). Lineage (NCBI taxonomy): Eukaryota > Metazoa > Chordata > Mammalia > Artiodactyla > Bovidae > Neotragus > Neotragus pygmaeus. Next base: position 3,578,032 of record SJYV01009358.1, on the reverse strand, counting down.
AGATAGATAAAAAATGTCTGACGCTTGCAGCCTATTTCCTCCATCTGGAGACCCCTCGCCTTCCTGCCCGTTACCCTCTCACACTGAAGGCCCTGGCACTGGCATTTCATGCTCAGTGCTCTGTGAACAGCTTTCTAGGCATCTTTCTATGGTTTATAAGCCTGGGCCTTTCCAGGAAGGATTTGCGGGTGATTATATATGTCCCATTACCACTGGCTACAATATGTTGTTGATCCCCATAACACCTAGCACAGTGCCTTTACCTCCTGCAAGATCTTGGGAAAGTGTGGGATTGTCACTAATAACATCATTGATTCTAAAGCCTTGTGTGTATCCTACAGTGCAACTCACAAGCACCTCCAAGGAAATGAGGAGTAGTCTTTGCCAGGAGGTGCTTCACACAGGGTGTACTGAATGATGCAGTAAGCGTAAAAAAATCAACCCCAAATTAATTCATATAAACAGGTGATCAAATTAGTAATGCAGATCTCGCCACCTGATTGATTTATGTTATGGAGATTAGTTGGCCAGTTATCTTGTGTACTTCTCATTATTAAAAGGTGATCCATAACTTTGTGTTTAGAGAACCATGACCAGAGCCACTTACACAATTGCTTGCGTTGTTCCAGCGCTATGGATGTTCAAGCGCTCTGTTCAGTTTCAAACATCTAATGATATACGTATCCCTCCCAGGTTCTGTAAGTTGGCTCTGCATATACGTTTTACCCTTGCGTAATACCTGCAAATCGCTAAAATTTTCCTCCTTCCCGGAAGCCCCTATACATAGTATCCTCAAGTTTTTGTGTAAAAATGTGAAGCCAGTTCATTGATCACTTGTCCTATGTGTCTCTATTTGGATGAAGAAGCTGAGTAACAGCGCAGTTAAGTGACTCAAGGTCACACAGCTGGCAAATGGCAGATTTGGAATTCAGGTCCAACAGTCTGACTCTGTCTATATTATCAATCTATGTCTTCTACTGACTCTAAACCTTGAGAAACCAGGGGTTTGAATATATTATGTAAATATGTACTACTTGAAAAATTATTTTAAAACTTTTTTGTTAACCTTTAGTACTGATGATTTTGCTCAGGGTAAGTAAGGTAGGGGCATCTGTTAAGTTTTCAGTAACTTTTAAAAAAGGTATGTATTTCTATCTTGTCCTAGAAATGTTTGAGGTAGTTTTAGTTCAATCTGTAACTATGAACTTGGTTGTAGTTCTGGGTCAATTATAGAACTGGGACAAGTGCATCCTAGTCGGTGGGCTTTTTGATACCTGAGGGCAGTGAGTGGTAAGTGGAATTCTACATCTGTCTCATTTCACCTGCTTACAAACTCCTTCAGCCACCTCAAATCTCACAGGCTCGCCTGGCGGAGCCCATTGTGCTAACAGAGTTAACCCCCAGGGTTGACCCAGGGCGGTAGCTGGGGGCATCTCAGTGACAGTTGCCAGAGGGGCCTCCTGCTAACGAGTTCCATCCGGTGACCCCGGACAGGGAGTCTGTCCTCGGGCACTGGCCTGACCAGAGGCGGCAGACTTCTTTTTGGGTGGAGCTTTTCCGTTGCGCTTTCACACCTCTTCTTTTAAATGATTTTATGTATCCACGGCTGGGCTGGGTCTTGGCTGTCACGGGGGCTTTCTCTAGGTGTGGCAGGCGGAGGGCTACTCCGCAGTTGGCGGTGCGGGGGCTTCTCCCCGCAGTGGCGCCTCTTGTTGTGAAACATGGGCTCTGGGGCGCCTGGCTTTCAGTAGTTGCAGCGCGCGGGTTCCGTAGTTGCGACTCCCAAACTCTAGGTCACTAGCTCCACGGTGGCACGAGGGCTGAGTTGCTCCACAGAATGAGGGGTCTTCCTAGATCAGGGATCAAACCTGTGTCTCCTACATTGGCAGGTGGGTTCTTTACCATTGAGCCACCAGGGAAGTCCAGTTTCATATCTTCATACAGCCCTTTTTATTCCTGCTGCTGCTGCTAAGTCACTTCAGTCGTGTCCAATTCTGTGCGACCCCACAGACAGCAGCCCACCAGGCTCCCCCGTCCCTGGGATTCTCCAGGCAAGAACACTGGAGTGGGTTGCCAGTTCCTCTTCCAGTGCATGAAAGTGAAAAGTGAAAGTGAAGTCACTCAGTCGTGTCTGACTCTTAGCAACCCCGTGGACTGCAGCCTACCAGGCTCCTCCATCCATGGGATTTTCCAGCCGAGGGTACTGGAGTGGGGTGCCATTGCCTTTTTATTCCTATTCCCCCTGTTTTAGAGAAGGACAGAGACATGAACAGCTGAGACATATCACAAATTTTACAGATTTAAAGAATAGCACTAATTTGGCTGACTGTGGGAAACTCTCATGTTAATGTCAGTGAACAGTTTTTGGTAGCTAATCTGAGTCCTTTTAGACTTCCATGCCTTTCACTGTATTCATTCGTCAAATATTTAAATGCCTTCTATGTGTCAGGCACTGTGGGGAAATGGTCTTTAACAGGCCATAATCCAGGAGCCTAAAATACAGTAAAGAGACAGGCAAATAGACAGGAAAATGCAGAGAGAGAAACTAGCTCCATTTCCCCTATGAGTAGTATGTGTAATATTTCTTTTCTTCTTGGCCTTATATTATACCTCACAGACCCTCTACTCTACACACCTAAGTTGTGCCAGAATAAGCTTAGAAATCTGTTAGTGAACAGCGAAATTTGCAAATAAGGGAGCCCAGAAATGAATAATATTTAAGACTTTTTTGTTAAGAATTGAGAATGTATTTTCTTTTTTCATAATACATTTGGATGTATGTATCACTTTTTTATGGACTCATCAAAAATAGATTAATGTGACTATCAGGAGGAAAATTTTGTCTGTCTTTTGCTTTGTGTATTGAATCTTCTTTGTTTGATTATTCTAGGCTGGAAGCCAGGACACCCTAAACTCCATAGCACTGAAATTTAACGTCACTCCCAATAAATTAGTGGAACTGAATAAGCTTTTCACGCACACTATTGTTCCGGGCCAGGTAATGATTTTCTTACTGAATCTTCCTTTAGAAACCTTTTCCTTGTGGAAATGGATTTTCGCCGCCATCTTTAATGACTTGCTCTTAGTGTCTCAGGACTGTCGTCATTGTTACTGTGTCTTGGTTCAGTCTCTTAGATCCAAGACTTCTGAAAGCATCCTGATGCTTATGAACTGCTCAGAGATAAATGCTTTGCAAATGATTCTCACAGTTGATTTCACTATCCTTTGTGTTAATAGATGTTTCCATCAAGAAAAGTTGAATTAATGTAACTTTTTTCCCTGTAAAATTATACAGATATTCTTCAAATGTTTAATTTAGAATTGCAAGTTTCAGTTTAGTCCACTTATGGGGTATATTATGGCCATCGTTTTGGTTTAAATTAGGCAAAGTTTTTGTCGTTTTGTCCTTCATGTGATGCCATGACAGAAGTAATCAATCTGGCCACAGGTGGAGACATTCAAGAGAATCATTAAGAAAAGGCCGCAGACATATGAAAAGATGCTCATCATTGCTAATTGTTAAAGAAATGCAAATAAAACTATAATGATGTGTTACTTCACACTGGTCAGAATGGTAGCGATCAAAAAGTTTACAAATAAATAAATTCTGACATTGAGTTCTTTCATGGTAAATGCGGCTACTTCTAAGAATAACTTCATTCAGGCAATGGTAGTATTCTTTGCATTTATTTCAAGGGCAGCAAATGAAACCACCAGGCTATAAATTGGCCGGTTTGTACTATCATGCTTTTGGTATTTATGTCCTTGTCATAAATGAGAGAAATTAGTATACTGCCAGTACCAGGTAATCGAGGGCAAATATGAATTAAAATTTTTCAAAAATTAATACATTTTTATCTCTGCAAAATTAATAGATTTTAGTCATTTTTATTGGGTTTCGTATAGTCTGGGATATTGCTGAATAATCTGTTAATTGACCCATAGCAGAGAACCTAGGCATATCTTTACTAATTCAAGCTATAGCCACTGGAACTTACTAAGATAATTTAGGGTGATTCTTTATTCTTTTACTAAGTCCATGAACAAAATAGTTTATTGGTACTAGATTAAGGCACAGTACTAATAGGAGAGACAGGAACTGTCTTTAATATGCCCTGTTGTTATTCAGTTGCTCAATCATGTCCAGCTCTGTGACGCCATGGACTGTAGCACTCCAGGCTCCTCTGTCCTCCACTATCTCCTGGAGTTTGCTCAAATTCATGTCCATTGAGTTGGTGATTCTATCTAACCATCTCATCTAACCATTTTAATATGCCTCCTTAAGGATAATAATACAAAAATAGGTGCCCCAAAGCCTCATTTCCTTTGACCCTTTAATAGCTATTAAACTTGGGCAAGTCACTCTCTTTTTGACCTTGGTTTCATCTCTGAAATGAGGGATTGGGCTACATTTACTCGGATGGTCCTTCTTGCCTTTACTATGCTGTGTAGCCCTCATATAGCTAAACAGTTATGTGCTGTTAGTTGTCCCAAGATCTGGCTGTGCTCATGATTTTTCTGGCAAAGATGAGGATTAAGAAGAATGATCCAGACTCACTTCCACGTTGAAGGAGGACATGTAGTGACTGGGCTTCTCCATGTTAACACTCACTTCTGTCTACACAGTACAACGGGCTATTTAAGCATAGGAATTATCTCTTTGATTTTTACATTTAGAATGTCAGGCAATAGAATCTCAACCTATGTTGCCTAACACTTGTCAAGAGCTCAGGTGCAAAAAGAAAATATTAATGGAGAATTGACATCTGTTTGGAAGAAATCTGTTTCTGTCCTAGCCCAGAAACATAACAATAAATAAGAGCTGTATACTAAGACCATGTAATTTTAGCCTTCTGTAAATTACTTTCCCGAAACTCTAACCTTTTGACATTTGCCACTGACCCATTTTGACGTTGTTACAAAGAACAGTCCTTCAAAACTGGTTATTGCATTTACTGTCAATGTATCATTAGGACAAAGAGTTCACTGTTAGACACCTTTTTTTCAAATGAGGCTTCGTGGGAGACTACTTGTACTAGTAAGAAACTGGTTTTATTTTATGGACAGTGAATTCTGTTGATTCATGATGTCTGTATTTTTCCATTGGTTATTTGGAAACTTAGACCAAATCTAATGTCCACTTCTTAATGAATGTTTGGTAATTTGGGAGCTCATAGTTTCAGTATTATCAGTCCTCATCTTATTTCTCCTTGATGATGATTTTTCCACCTTATCTTAAGGTGTGTTTTGTTCTTGGCTCACTTTTTTTCTGGACTGAAGAGAGATTTAAAAGAACTAAAGTTAAAATTTGTCTATGACAAACCTAGACAGTGTGTTGAAAAGCAGAGACATTACTCTGCCAACAAAGATTCGTAGAGTCAAAGCTATGGTCTTTCCTGTGGTAACATATGGTTGTGAGAGCTGGACCATAAAAAAGGCAGAAGCCAAAGAATTGATGCCTTTAAGCTGTGGTGCTGATGAAGACTCCTGAGAGTCCTTTGGGCAGCAAAGAGATCAAACCTGTCAACCTTAAAGGAAATCAACTCTGAAACTTGTTGGAAGGACTGATGCCAAAGCTCCAGTCTGATGTGAACAGCCAACTCATTGGAAAAGTCCCTGATGCTGAAAAAGATTGAGGGCAGAAGAAGAAGAGGGCGTCAGAGGTGAGGTGGCTGGATGGCATCACTGATGGAGTGGACATGAACTTGGGCAAGCTTCAGGAGATCGTGAGGGGACAGGGAGTTCTGGTGTGCTGCAGTCCATGGGGTTGCAAAGAGTTGGACACGACTGGGCTACTGAACAACAATGTTAAAATAGAGATATGCAAAAGAATGATTTGAGTGAGCCCAGACTCTTGCATCTTCCCATACAAGAGAAGTGCTAAATTCCTTCACTTGGGATATCTGGTTTTCTTTAGCAATAATCTGTTGATGTTCAAACTACCTGCCCTTTGTTGTAAAACTCCTGTATAACCCGGCTCCTCCCCTTGCCTCCTCAGAGCAGTTCTGTCAGGGTTACTTGAGATGCTGTCTCCTGGGCTTAAGTCCTAAAAATTCCCACTGAATAAAACATAACTCTCAAAAATAAATAAGTAAATAAAATAGAGATACAACTAGAAGATGGGGCAAAGTGTTCAGTAACAACATGGAGAAGACTCCTGAGAGTTCCTTGGACTGCAAGGAGATCCAACCAGTCCATTCTGAAGGAGATCAGCCCTAGAATTTCTTTGGAAGGAATGATGCTAAAGCTGAAACTCCAGTACTTTGGCCACCTCATGCCAAGAGGTGACTCACTGGAAAAGACTCTGATGCTGGGAGAGATTGGGGGCAGGAGGAGAAGGGGACGACAGAGGATGAGATGGCTGGATGGCATCACTGACTCGATGGACATGAATCTGAGTGAACTCTGGGAGTTGATGATGGACAGGGAGGCCTGGCGTGCTGCGATTCATGGGGTCTCAAAGAGTTGGACACGACTGAACGACTGAACTGAACAATATTGAACAGTTGTTACATGATTAGCTGTGAATTATGGCAGCTCAGATGGTAAAGAATCTGCCTACAATGCAGGAGACCCCGGTTCAGTCCCTGGGTTAGGAAAATCCCCTGGAGAAGGGAATGGCAACCCACTCCAGTATTCTTGCCTGGAGAATCCCATGCACAGACCATGAGGTTGCACATAGCTGGACATGACTGAGTGACGAACACTTTCACTTTCACATATTTTATAACATTAGAGGCCATTTTAAAATAGTATTTGATATAATACCAGAATGTAGCTTGTATTGTTAAAAGAGTGTTGAATAACAGAATCGTAATAGCATTTCGGGAACCAGAATATCTTGCAGAAGAAAGCGGTTTAGTGCAGTATGGGCTCATTCGCTCAGTTGTGTCTGATTCTTTGTGGCTCCATCGACTGTGGCCTGCCAGGCTCCTCTGTCCATGGAATTCTCCAGGCAGGAATACTGGAGTGGGATGCCATTTCCTCCTCCAGGGGATCTTCCTGACCCAAGGATCGAACCTGCGTCTTTTGTGTCTCCTGCATTGACAGGTGGATTCTTTGCCACCAGCACCACCAAGTTAAGGGATTTTTAGATATCCCAAACAGTGATGGAAGAGCAGGTGCTGAGATTATCGATGCTGCTGTGTACAGCTTTTTCATATAAGGACCTGAATGCATTAGCACTCAGGGCCTGCTTGGAGTCAGGAAGCCTGGATGCGTCCTATTTCTTCCTGACGCGGGTGCTGCGTTTAAAAGTACGCCATGTTACTCTTGCCTCTATTCCCTGTATTGTCGTACCCTGCCCTGGAAGGCTCTCCCCTCCCTGTCCAAATCCTGCTGCCCACGGCTTCACTTGGACCCACCTGCTTCACATAGCCTATGCAGAGTATTCCCCCACCTTTCTCTCTCCTGTGAGCGCCTGCAGTATGTTCAACACCCTTTGCACTGCACACATTCCTCTCTCTGAACATTATTGCATAGATTAGTCTGGGAGACCCCGAGTAAGTCAGAAGTTCAGCGCAAGCCAATGAGGTCTTCGTCCCACACCCAGCGTGATACTGTGTGGAGAGAAACTGCTCTGAGCGCTGCCCTGGTTCCTGGGACTCACCTAGCCTTTCTCTCCCATTCTCAGGTTCTTTTTGTGCCAGATGCCAACTTCCCCTCGAGTACCTTAAGGTTATCATCATCCAGTCCTGGTGCTACTGTCTCTCCGTCATCGTCAGATGCAGAATACGATAAACTGCCTGTATGTATTTCACTCTGGCACTGAAGCGCATATTTATCAGCACCGGTTTTTGAGGAATTATAGAAAATAACTCACGTTATTTTTCTCAANAGAATTTCTTTGGAAGGAATGATGCTAAAGCTGAAACTCCAGTACTTTGGCCACCTCATGCCAAGAGGTGACTCACTGGAAAAGACTCTGATGCTGGGAGAGATTGGGGGCAGGAGGAGAAGGGGACGACAGAGGATGAGATGGCTGGATGGCATCACTGACTCGATGGACATGAATCTGAGTGAACTCTGGGAGTTGATGATGGACAGGGAGGCCTGGCGTGCTGCGATTCATGGGGTCTCAAAGAGTTGGACACGACTGAACGACTGAACTGAACAATATTGAACAGTTGTTACATGATTAGCTGTGAATTATGGCAGCTCAGATGGTAAAGAATCTGCCTACAATGCAGGAGACCCCGGTTCAGTCCCTGGGTTAGGAAAATCCCCTGGAGAAGGGAATGGCAACCCACTCCAGTATTCTTGCCTGGAGAATCCCATGCACAGACCATGAGGTTGCACATAGCTGGACATGACTGAGTGACGAACACTTTCACTTTCACATATTTTATAACATTAGAGGCCATTTTAAAATAGTATTTGATATAATACCAGAATGTAGCTTGTATTGTTAAAAGAGTGTTGAATAACAGAATCGTAATAGCATTTCGGGAACCAGAATATCTTGCAGAAGAAAGCGGTTTAGTGCAGTATGGGCTCATTCGCTCAGTTGTGTCTGATTCTTTGTGGCTCCATCGACTGTGGCCTGCCAGGCTCCTCTGTCCATGGAATTCTCCAGGCAGGAATACTGGAGTGGGATGCCATTTCCTCCTCCAGGGGATCTTCCTGACCCAAGGATCGAACCTGCGTCTTTTGTGTCTCCTGCATTGACAGGTGGATTCTTTGCCACCAGCACCACCAAGTTAAGGGATTTTTAGATATCCCAAACAGTGATGGAAGAGCAGGTGCTGAGATTATCGATGCTGCTGTGTACAGCTTTTTCATATAAGGACCTGAATGCATTAGCACTCAGGGCCTGCTTGGAGTCAGGAAGCCTGGATGCGTCCTATTTCTTCCTGACGCGGGTGCTGCGTTTAAAAGTACGCCATGTTACTCTTGCCTCTATTCCCTGTATTGTCGTACCCTGCCCTGGAAGGCTCTCCCCTCCCTGTCCAAATCCTGCTGCCCACGGCTTCACTTGGACCCACCTGCTTCACATAGCCTATGCAGAGTATTCCCCCACCTTTCTCTCTCCTGTGAGCGCCTGCAGTATGTTCAACACCCTTTGCACTGCACACATTCCTCTCTCTGAACATTATTGCATAGATTAGTCTGGGAGACCCCGAGTAAGTCAGAAGTTCAGCGCAAGCCAATGAGGTCTTCGTCCCACACCCAGCGTGATACTGTGTGGAGAGAAACTGCTCTGAGCGCTGCCCTGGTTCCTGGGACTCACCTAGCCTTTCTCTCCCATTCTCAGGTTCTTTTTGTGCCAGATGCCAACTTCCCCTCGAGTACCTTAAGGTTATCATCATCCAGTCCTGGTGCTACTGTCTCTCCGTCATCGTCAGATGCAGAATACGATAAACTGCCTGTATGTATTTCACTCTGGCACTGAAGCGCATATTTATCAGCACCGGTTTTTGAGGAATTATAGAAAATAACTCACGTTATTTTTCTCAAGAGTTCCTCTGAAACTCTCCTCCCTCACTGAAGAGGTGGCGTTAAAATAATTTGTCATTAGTTGAGAGAAGAAACTGGTTCACATTTAAGGTCTCAAAGGCAGAAATGTATGTCTAGTTTATGTAGAAGTTAAACTCTCAGTGAGGCCAGTAGTTTATTTGTACCACTTTTACTCCTTTTCTTCAGAATTTGAATGAGTTCAATGTGAATTCTTTCATTTAAGGTATTTTCTTAAGACGTGATGGGGCATTTTTATAGGTTCATACATATATGCCTTGAAAATCTTAGTTTGATTTGGGCAATTATTTTTGAAGGATGGAAGACATTTGCCTTTTATGAATATTCACGTTTAATAAAAAGTTACTTATAGGAAACTTAGATAACTAAATTCACATAAATAATATTTTTTAAAAATGTTTCTATTTGTGGAAATTTTTGCTTTCTGTAGGATGCTGACTTAGCAAGAAAGGCCTTAAAACCCATCGAGAGAGTCTTATCATCCACTTCGGAAGAGGATGAGCCAGGAGTGGTAAAATTTTTGAAAATGAATTGCCGGTACTTCACTGATGGAAAGGTATATGGCTATGCAGTTTGTTTGTTTGTTTGTTTTTTCCCCCTTAGAATCTGTGGAAAACAAAACCAGTTCCAAATTACCAAAGGCAGACTACTTAAAAATGTCTTACCCAAAGTTTCAGCTGTAAGATTTCACAACTGAGCATTTGTTTTTTCCTCTTGGATGCCTGGCATTTTACTTATTAAGGGAATAGTAACCATTGAGTGAACATGTGATTCTTTGTGATCTTGGGCTTATCACTTATATTTCAGTTCTTAGCCCATAAAGTTTTAGGGAGACAGTATAAAATGTGTTGTAACAGCAAATGCTAGAGTCAGAGTTGCTGAACTTAAATTACAGCTCTTCGCCACTAGCTCTGAGACCATGGGCAAAATATTTACATTTCCTAAGCTTTCATTTTCCTCATATGAAGCAAGAATAATAATACAATTTAATTAATAGGGTGTGCTAACTAAAAGATAATTCATGATAACCAACAGGGACGTACTGTGTAACACACGAAACTCTAGAGCTCAGTGTTATGTGGCAGCCTGGGTAGGTTTGGGGGAGAATGAATACATGCATGTGTATGGCTGAGTTCCTTTGCTGTTCACCTGAAACTACCACAACGTTGTTGTGCAAAATAAAACATTTTAAAAAATAGTTAAAAAAATATGATTCATTTAAGGAGCTTAGCACTTAACCTGGAAAATGCTAAGTTATCAACTTTTTTTGCCACTAGAGATGCTGGTATGAAAATGTCTGTTATATAATTGTTTTACTTTTTTGCTTGTTGGTGTTTTGTATAAAAAACAAACCTGACTTTCAGTGAGCCTCTGAAGAAGGGGCAATGTTGACATAAAGTGAATTCCTATGTTCATAGGAATGCTAGGTTCTAATGGTAGGAAAAACTTCTGCAACCAAGAATGAGTAATGTCTGAAAGGCAAAACTTTTTGCTGAGGTGACCACTAAACTTATTAAGAGTGTCAAAATAAATAATTTACCTAAAGGGAGTCGTTTGTATCCTACTGTGCCTGGTAGACAATATCCCCGTGGTCAACATGGTCTACCGTGTAAACCGACAAAGTTTCAGACAAGTTCCTACCATGCTACTGCTTTTTGCTTTCTTTTTTTTTTTTCTTTTAGGCCACATCACATGGCTTGTGGGATCTTAGTTTCCTAAGCACGAATTGAATCCAGGCCCTCAGCAGTGAAAGTACTAGGTCCTAACCACTGGAATGCCAGGGAATTCCCAACTGTTCTTTGCTTTCAGTTTCCATAATTTGACTATATTCACTTCTCTTTGTAAAAATTTCATATTCCTATTTGCTGAATGGGGGCTTTCTGAGCATCTTAGATCAAAATATTAGGGGTGTTCTTTGACACCGAGACTGAGACAGCTGCCCCCAGAGCACAGGACTGTGCACTTGCGGGACATGTGAATACCTGCTGAGTGAACAGTTCTCAATCAGGAAACCACCCGGGACAGCCCTTCTCATTTTACCAGCAGGGAACTGGGGGATCTGAGACATACCTGTGAAACCCAAGATCCCTGTGCTGTTGAGCAGCCATGCTCGAACCAGGCTCAGCTGATGGCCACAGCGAGGCGTGTCTGTTTCTCTGACTCAGCACTCACCCACTGACACAATTTCTTCGGCCTGTTTTTCCAGTAGAAGGGTTGCAATTGTCCTGTAAGATACCGGGGTTCGTGAAATCGCTGGGATGGCAACATGAGTTCACTGGAGCTGCTGTGCTGGCTGCATCTCGCCTGTAGCGACCCTGTCCTGTCTTTCTCCTCAGGGTGTAGTCGGAGGCGTCATGATTGTCACTCCTAACAACATCATGTTTGACCCTCACAAGTCCGATCCCCTGGTCATTGAAAATGGGTGTGAGGAATATGGCCTCATCTGCCCCATGGAAGAGGTCGTTTCCATCGCCCTCTACAACGATATCTCCCACATGAAGATCAAAGATGCCTTGCCATCGTAAGACACCTTTCTTTGTTTACCAGCCAAGGGGGTATTGGGAGAATTAAGTGTAGTTAAAAACGGAGGGCATTGGTGGGAGGGAGAGACTGTGTAGAGGTGAGTTTGAAGGTAGGATATTTGTGTACTAAATTTTTAAAAAAGAGAAAAAAGAGAAAATGGAAATGATAGAGTCAACAATAAGGAAGAGTAGAACATTCACAGATGAGAAAATTAAAAAAAAAAAAAACAGCATGTAAAAATGCTGTTTCTTTGGCTTATTTTCCTGAATGCATGTTCTTAATTTATGAAAGAATAAGTGAAGTTTCTCTGAAAGAATTTGTCTGATTATCAAGAGTTAATCAGGATTTTCTATTCGGTTTAATTGGTAAGCAGAGTTACATTCTTTTTCAGCATGTGTCTTTCCTTAATCATTTGTGGAGAGAGATCTAAGTGGACAGTGCAGAGACAGTGTCTTGTAGCCAGACTGCCTTAAGTGGTGTGAAAGAGAGTAATAGTAGTTTATTTTGTCTCTGAAGTGTAGGTGGATATTGGTTTAGTTCTGATTACTTTTGTCTTCTAAAACTTGAGTGTTTTGATTGGAAAAAAAGAAGGTCCCCATGAAGAAATAGCTTAAGGAAACTCAGAGAATTGATTCACTTGTAGAGCTAATCTGATTCTCTGTCATTTTGTCAGTGTGCCTAATTCTGTATCCTGTGTATCTGCTAGCAGTATAAACATCTTTAGAAGCTCTCAGTGACAGGAAGCCAGAGGTGGAGTGGTGGGTCCAACAGCAGAAAGGGAACCAGCCCCTTGGACTCATAAAAAGAATGAAAGGAAACTAGGGAACTAACCCAGAAACCGAGTCCCTAGGGGTTTATGCCAGCTGGCTCCCCTGGACTTCTGCAGTCCTTAGCATCTGGTCTGCTCCCGTGGCCTCGCCACTGCGGGAACAATGGACCCATGGCCACTGAGGTCTCTCTCAGTCCTGGTGGAAGTGTCCAAGTGGGAGGTTTTAGGAGGCAGTACAGCAGGCCAGGCAGTTTTGCATGACAGTGCCTGGGTTTTCTGCCACTCTGTGACTCCACGACCTTCCTGAGTAACTCAACCTTGAGCCTCGGTTTTCTCATCTGAAAAATAGAATTAACAGTATTTTTTAGCCTGCAGAGCTGTTACAAGAACTAAAAGGTTTGATATACCTAAACTCTTAGACAATAGCCTGGTGCCTAATATGTATAGGCTGTTTATTTGAACCTTCCGTGCATATCTGAAACTCTTCATTATTCTGTGGGAATCTTCTGTTTGTGCAGATTGAGGGTGCTAATACGTTTTAGTGTACACCTCTTGTGTGGCTGGGATTTGTTGACGAGTGGGTCACAGCCACTGTCTCGTCGTCTGCTGTCAGACAAGAGTGGTCCCTGAACAGCATTGTAGACATAGACGTGAGCACAGCGTTCCATGAGAACTATGTGAGGGAGTATCCAGCCATCTCGGAATCTTTAGATGAGGAAGAGCAAAGGAGTGAAAGAGTTAGTTTTGAAAAGAAAGAATGAACATGGTGATGAGGGGAAAGAAGACAAGAATGGGTAAAGAAACAGTTAAGTTTGGAAGCGGATGGCCAGGCAGTTAGTGGCATTTCCTGCCCAGGGATGGCTTCTAGTGGAGCAATTCTATTGCACATTTTCAGAGTAAGATGTTAAGTGTTCTTTTAGTAATAGGGAAGATACACCCTTACAGAAAGATTTCTCTCAATGTGAGATTGTGTTTCATGGTCGAAGGCTAATGCTGTAGCTGCGAGGAGAGGGAGGAGTTGGGAATTGGCTCCTAGTGTGCTGAAGTATTTCAGAGTTGTACAGTGATTGTTCCTGTGGATGCAGAGCTCTAAAGACGTTTTTAGTCTAATGAAGACTATGTGCACCAAAGAGCAAAATAGAATGAGATAGTAGAATCAGTGTCAAATGAATTTGGTACTGACCTCAGAATCCCATCAACTGTTGAAAAGTTTAAAGTAGTTTAAATTTCATTATTTAAAGTTGTATGTTAAAATAAGAAGTGGAAATTATCTGGTTGCCACATGAAAATAGTTGTTATTTATTTTTATTATTACAAAATTTTTTATTGGAAGATAATAAAAGTGTGTGTGTGTAAAACCTCTCAATCTTCACCTTCAGGCCTTATATACTTTGTGCAAGACATTTTGTAGCTCCAGCTGCCATGGAGACTAGGAAGGGAACAACTGAAGGGATTATTGGTCATCATTAGGCCCCTGGTTGAGTCTAGAAAACATTAATTAACAGCAGAGCCAGTTGACACCACTGTGTACGTAGCCCCAGAAGAGCTTGGCAGCTGTGATATCAAAAAAAAAAAAAAAGGGCAAAACAAAACAGATGGCTAAATTAATCCTGGCTTGGATTAGGTAGAACAAGAAGGGAGGGGTAGATGAGAAGGTAATATAGAAGGCTGATTAGAGTGCAGTCATATGCTTTCTTTGTGGAGGTCAAGCTAGCCAGGGAAGCAAGAGATGAGGAAGGGACTTAGGTATTCATTGGAAGATGATTTTACTTATCAATTTGCTCATTAAGTATGTGAAAAGGGGCTTCTTTGTTCTTTGGTCTTTGGACTTTGGTCTTTAATATGCCAAATTAAATTTGGGGTCTGAAAATGGAAATTATGCTACATTATACTTGAGTCTAGGATTGAAGCATCTGTAACATTTCTTGAGATGCTCATGGTGAGCAGAACATTTTTGTGTCTGTAGGCTTCTTCCAAACAGAGATACTGTCACAATTGTCTTTTAGCATATATGATGTGTAGTAAATAATCAGTAAATGATTATTGAATTGAAGTAAATTATGAATTAGAGGCCTCTTAGAGCATTTATCAGAGTCTAACAGTTACATAGGCTTTTATTTTATATTGGAAAAAACCTGGATACTCCATGCAAGTGATTTATTCAGTAACTTTGGGGAGACAGTCTTGTAACTTGAACTTCCTAGGACTTTGCTGAGTATTTTCATAATTATTTCAAAGCCAGGATAATAAAGTTTTACCTGAATATGATTTAGCCTTTTTAGAAAATTTATTTCTGTAATCCAAACATGTTATTTTAAAAAAGGGTTTTATATCTGTGTTTTAATCCATATCAACAGTAAGGTAAGTAAACTATAAAGAACTTTGGAGAACATGTTTAATCAATATTTTTTGTATAATTTAAATCTGGGTAATAGAGCATCTGTCACTAAGGAAAAATAATTGGCCAAGTCCCAAGAAATTATGTTTCAGCTGATAAAACAGCTGCCTATTGCCATAAAGTAAAATGATAGTATAATAAAATGAAAGAGATAAGAACTGTAAACCCATTGTTGTAAGTAAGAGCTCATTTGACTTATTTTCACAAATTTTTAAACTGTAAAATGGAGCTGGTGCTATATACCTGCAGTAATAGGGGAAATAATCCTCTTGTATCTCCTTTAGGAGTACAAGGATGTCTCTTTTTGAAAGCGTTGGATCTTAAACCATGAAACCAAAATTATGGTTCCATGTCAGTTACTTTACAAAGCAGTTAAATGAGTAGCTACTTGGTCAATGAGCCATTCAGAAGTAATGTAGTTGGTTTATGTACTTTTTTATGAAAAAAGGAAAAGCCTTGAATATCTAAGGAATTTTAGACATAGTACTAAAACATTCACTCTCCCTTTGTCTTTCATGAAAATCAGAAACTTTATTTCATCATTAAAAATCTGGTGGGTGACATCTCCATGTTCATAAATGACCTCAAATACCATTCATTCGCTTCTAATAGGATATGCAAGCAGCTCTCATGGTTCTTTATTTTGCCACTTTTTATGGTTAATTTTATTTTTTCATTTTGAAGTCAGTCTCTTGATTTTATTTCCTTGCTTTAAAGTCCTTTAAACATAAATTTAAGTTGTGGTGTGTTTATGTTTTGTTTCTTTTGTTGGATTTAGTTTTAGTTTTTTTTTGCCTTTCATCCTTTTTCTTTTGGTTTTGTTTTTAACATTCCATGTGCACCCACCATTTTTCCCCCTGCAGTGACCTACCTCAGGATCTTTGTCCTCTGTACAGGCCTGGAGAATGGGAAGACCTGGCTTCAGAAAAGGATATCAACCCATTCAGTAAGTTCAAATCTCTCAACAAAGAAAAACGGCAGCAGAACGGAGAGAGGACAATCATTTCAGATTCCACATCAACAGGACCTTCAGAGAAGTCAACAGAGTACATAGAAATGAAGCCCTCAGACAGCTCTGTGTCAGTCAAGGTAAAGAAACTGGAATCCTCTGCAGAGGCAACCCAACAATCTACCCCAGTAGCTAACGTCAGCAAGGAACCTTCTGACACTCGGGCTGCGTTTGAATCTATAGCCAAAGAAAATTCTCTTTTAGGGGAAGATGATGACTTCGTTGACTTGGAAGAACTTTCTTCTCAAACTAGGGTTGGAACAGACAAAAGAGACACTGCAAAGGAGTGCCTTTCTCTTGACCCAGAAGAACGAAGGAAGATGAAAGCACATATAATCAGTTCTACTACGGAAATTCAGTCAGCCCTGAACTTTACGGGAACAGAGTGTGATGCTGAACTGAAGGGAACCCTAGACTTAGAAACCTGTGAGAAGCAGGATATAATGCCAGAGGTGGACAAGCAGTCTGGGTCCCCAGAAAGCCAGGTGGAAAACACACTGAACATACATGAAGATCTAGATAAAGTCAAACTCATTGAATATTACCTTCATAAGAACAAAGAAGGGTCACAATTACCTGAAAATGTGCAGAAGGCAGAATTAAGTGATGGCAGAAGTACTGAGCCAGTGGGCATAGACATCACCCTTAGTAGTTCTCTTCCCCAGACAGGTGATCCCCTGACTGAGGGCAAGGAAGAGCCAGGTAAAACCTGGGCAAAAGAGAGAGCACCCCTTCCGTTGCAACTGAACTCCTCTGCGGAAGAAAGTATGAATAAAGAGTATCCAGACTCCTCTTTGGAATCTACTCTGGACAATAGCTGCCGAGGTGCACAGACGGATAATAAATCTGAAATTCAGCTATGGCTATTAAAGAGAATTCAGGTGCCCATTGAAGGTAAGCCATTTTTCATTTCTTTCTATTCTGTTCCATAGGTATATCTTGTTTTATTGTGCCTCACAGAAACTGCATTTTTTTTTTTTACAAATTGAAGATCTGTGGCAACCCCGCATCAAACAAGACCATTGGCACCCTGTTTCCAACAGTATTTGTCTGCTTTATGTCTCTCTTTCACATTTTGGTCATTCTTGCAATATTTCAGACTTTTTCATTATTACGTTTGTGGTGATCTGTGATCAGTGATCTTAGATATTACCCCTGAAGGTTCAGATGGTGGTTAACAGTTTTTTAGCAATAAAGGATTCTCTAATTACATTGTACTCTTTTTTTTAGATATAATGCCATTGCACACTTTCAGTTCAGTTCAGTTCAGTCACTCAGTCGTGTCCGACTCTTTGCGACCCCATGAATTGCAGCACACCAGGCCTCCCTGTCCATCACCATCTCCCGGAGTTCACTCAGACTCATGTCCATTGAGTCCGTGATGCCATCCAGCCATCTCATCCTCGGTCGTCCCCTTCTCCTCCTGCCCCTAATCCCTCCCAGCATCAGAGTCTTTTCCAGTGAGTTAACTC
>SJYV01009358.1:3515815-3559653 GCA_006410875.1 Neotragus pygmaeus | reverse complement strand
ACAGTTCAAAAGCATCAATTCTTCGGCGCTCAGCCTTCTTCACAGTCCAACTGTCACATCCATACATGACCACAGGAAAAACCATAGCCTTGACTAGACGGACCTTAGTTGGCAAAGTAATGTCTCTGCTTTTCAATATCCTATCTAGGTTGGTCATAACTTTTCTTCCAAGGAATAAGCATCTTTTAATTTCATGGCTGCAGTCACCATCTGCAGTGATTTTGGAGCCCCCCAAAATAAAGTCTGACACTGTTTCCACTGGTTCCCCATCTATTTCCCATGTAGTGATGGGACCAGATGCCATGATCTTCATTTATAAACAACTTTTATAGGCACTGGGAAACCAAAAAAAAAAAAAAATGTGTCACAATCACTTGATTGTGATATTTGCTTTATCTTGATAGTCTGGGACGAAACCCACAATATCTCCAAGGGATGCCTGTATAGTTGCCTTTCTAAAATTTGTACATGCATTAGCAAAAGTTGTACAGTTATTTGAGAACAATGTTTCGTCAATAGAGCATATGTTTATTGATACACAGAAGGGTTTGAACTGCATAGGTCCACTTGTATACAGATTTTTTTCCCAATAAATTTGACATACAATATTGCACCATCAATAGTTGGTTGAATCCATGGAGGAGGGATGTGGAGAGACAGCTCTAAAGTTATACGTGTATTTTTAACTGCAGAAGTGTCAGCATCTCTAAACCCTGTGTTATTCAAGGGTCAATAGTAATTGGGAAGAATCAGCAATATATGGTATCTATTTTGAACATTGAACTATGACACAGAATTCTATAATGAAAGTAGTGTGCTTTTTTTTCCTAATCTTTCAAGGAACTTTTCCTTTTTCACTTTGGTTTTTGAAGGTATTTCAGCTTTACACTGAATGGCATTGTGGTATGATATGGTCCTCAGTACCATTCATTAATATGTATTCTTGTGGGTTGTCACAAATCTCTACTCTTTGCTGTGATGTTGGTTTTTATCCTTATTCCTAGTTTGTAACATCTCATGTGATGTAGACCAACGTGAAACATCCAGAACTTTCACCTTTTGTGCTTAAGAAGATCTGAAAGATTTAGTTAGTCCTAATCTAACATGATCATGTTATATTGTATTTATGCCATATGTTTTGACTTTCCACCACCAAGAGGGGACTGGAAATTCTTTGTAAGTTGAAATATTTCAGTATCACCAATATTATTAATAATGGAGAATTTTTTTCACGTGTGATTCAGATATACTTCCTTCAAAAGAAGAGAAAAGCAAAACTCCACCCATGTTTCTGTGCATTAAAGTGGGAAAACCAATGAGGAAATCCTTTGCCACTCACACGACAGCCGTGGTCCAGCAGTATGGCAAACGAAGAAAGCAACCGGAGTACTGGTTTGCTGTTCCTCGGGAGAGGTGAGTGTGGGCTGGAATAGGAAATCTGTTGGTCAAGTAGACTCTAATTGCATCTCAATTTTTAATTTAGTCTTGAAATTCTTGGGTTTATTCTTGAATAAGAGATTTCTTTTCATAGTACATCTTAGAATTTCTAAAAGGATGTTATTTCAGTAGCTTTCGGCTAAAGGGTGATTTCAATATAGCAAATTTGAAGTCATCCTCAGTCCTGTGTGTGGAACCACTTTCAAAACTTTCTACTCAGTTGAATTTTAAATGAAGGAAGATTGAGGTATTTTCAGGTGCCAGTAAGTGGAAGTGCATTCTGTTGGGAATAAAGGAATATGATGGAGCAGAGCTAAACCCCAGGTGCTGCAGAATGGCATGATTTTAATTTTAAAGTGCCTGTTATTCTTGCGGTGGGGGGGACTAAAGACTGCTTTCCCCTTATGGAGAAAGTGTCTGTGAGTCAGCAGCATGAGAAATGTGACTGAAACCATCTGGGTGCGCTTGGGGGGCTACATAGACCTCTAAAGAGATTTGTATTTTTAAATTGCCAAAGGAGTTTTATTGGTGAGTGACAGTCTAGGACAGCAGGGACAGTGGCATGGGATTCTTCAGCAGTGTGTCACTGAGCAGTAAATATTTAGGAAATGTTATTTTTTAGGAAAGAAATTTTCTTTTGTATGTGATAGAATAAAAATTTCTTCTCAGAGGGCTTGAAACTAGTCTTCAAAATTATTGAACGTACATGTTTTTCCTTTTCCCAACTAGTCATCAAGGCATGCTTTTTGGTTAACATACCTGCCAAGAATAAATACTCAGTGAGCTTCCTTAAGCATGAATGTTTATTTATTTAAATGAACTTTTCCCCAGATATTTCAGTATTGAAGAGATAATTTCATTTTTACTTTATTTTTTTGGCCATGCCACTCAGCTTGTGGAAACTTAGTTTGCGACCAGGGATTGAACCCAGTCCACGGCTGTGAAAGAGCCAAGTCTTAACCACTGGACCTCCAGGGAATTCCCAAGCATGATTTCTTAATAAAGCAAAATTAAATTCCAAGCACAAGCACAACTTCTGGCTGATTAGTGCCCAGAATGGTAATTCTCATGAAGAGTTGCCTGATCTTAATAAATCATAGTTTAATGTGAAGCTAATAGAATTTTAATTAAGGAATTTGCTAATATTTTTTCTGTTTGGAATACAAACTCATGTTAACATAGATGTTAAGCATAATTTGTTTTGTGTTTACAAGGTATACTCCTCTCCCTGTGCTTAGAACCCCAACACTGACTCCTTCAAAGTTTACAGATACAGAGGAGATACAAAGGAAATGTGTGTCTTTTACATTTCTTCTTCTTGAAATATTTACAAATAATTTCTGAAGCCCTGTGAAAATCGGAGTTCTAGAATCATATGTCATAGACGTATAATGTCTTAGAGGTTTAGGCCAATTCCTGATTTTATTGGTGGAGATAACAAAGTACTGACTCTTTCAGCTATATTTAAGTTATGTGGATTCTTGGTCTATTGGGAAACCTACCTATATCATTTTCTCTCTGGAAAAATGTATTGTTTATAATATAATGAATTTAGGTTTTTTTCAGTTTTATTATCTTTGAGATATAGGTGTACCAATGAATCTTACAGAGTGATTTATTTGCAGTCTCACACATGTAGTTATTTTACTGTCATTCTTTAAGCCAGAATAAGTCTGTAATGCTGAAATAGCACTTCTCTTTGACCTCGCACACAAGTAGTTATTGTGAGCTTTTTTAAAGTATGTCACTTGTTGAATTCCATTACGTTGTATTTTATAGGGTCCCTGTTTTTTTGTTTTTGTTTTTGTTTTGTCTTTGGCTAGCAAATAACCTGACATACTTGTCTTTCTTAAACTAATCATTAATTGACCAAATATTTTTCTGGGAAATATTATATCTCACTATGTTAATGATGTTTTTTGTGCAGATGTTGGGAAACTTTTTTTAGTTCTTTACGTATTTCTGTCTCTACCTACCCTAAGGGAAGCCACATTTTAGTTTAAGATTGGGAAATGAAATAGAATGGGGAGCCCCAAAATAAACCCACATTTTTATGGTCAGTTAATCTACAATAAAGGAGGCGAGAATATAGGGCAAAGATAGTCTCTTCAATAAATGGTGATGGGAAACTGAATCACTTTCTTACACCACATAGAAAAGTAAAATAGGTTAAAGGTATAAATGCAAGACTTGAAACTCCTTCAAGAAAACATAGGCAGTAAGCTCTTTGACATCAGTCTCAGTAATATTTTTTTGGATATGCCTTAGGTGAGAGCAACAGGAGCAAAAATAAACAAATAGGACTGCATCAAGCTTGAAAGGTGTTTGCACAGCGAAGGAAGCCATAGAAAAATGAAACAGCAGCCTACTGAAAGGGAGAAGATATTTGCAGATTATATGCCTGATAAGGAGTTAATGTCCAAAATACGTAAAGAACTCAAATATGTAAAGAACTCATACAACTTAGTATCAAAAAATTTGATTAAAAAGCAGGTGGAGGATCTGAGTAGACATCTTTCCAAAGAAGACATACAGAAGGCCAAGAGGCATGTGAAAAGATGCGCAAATCACTAATCATCAGGGAAATGCAAATCAAAATCTTGATACCTCACACCTGTCAGAATGGTTGTCATCAAAAAGACAACACGAGTTGGCGAGGATGTAGAAAAAGGGAAACCTCATGCACTATTGGTGGGAGTGCAAACTGGTGCAACCACTATGGTAAACAGTGTGGAGGTTCTGCAAAACATTTAAAAAGGAACTACCACACAGTCTAGCAATTTCACCTCTGGGTATTTATTTGAAGAAAACAAAAGTCAGAAAGAAATATACACTTCCATGTTATTGTGTTGCTATTCAGTCGCTCAGTCATGTCCAACTCTGTGACCTCATGGACTGCAGCACACGAGGCTTCCCTGGCCATCACCAGCTCCCACTTGCTCAAACTCATGTCCATTGAGTTTGGTAATGCCATCCAACCATCTCATCTCCTGTCGTCCCCTGCTCTTCCTGCCTTCTATCTTTCCCAGCATCATGGTCTTTTCCCATGAGTAGGCTCTTCGCATCAGATGGCCAAAGCGTTGGAGCTTCAGCTTCAGCATCAATCCTTCCAATGAATATTCAGGGTTGATTTCCTATAGGATGGTCTGGTTGGATCTCCTTGCAGTCCAAGGGACTCTCAAGAGTCTTCTCCAACACCACAGTTCAGAAGCATCAATTCTTCAGTGCCCAGCCTCCTTTATGTCCAGCTCTTACATCCATACATGACTACTGGAAAAACCATAGCTTTGACTAGACAGACTTTTGTTGCCAAGGTAATGTCTCTGCTTTTTAAAATGCTGTCTATATTTGTCATAACTTTTCTTCCAAGGAGCAAGCGTCTTTTAATTTCATGGCTGCAGTCACCATCCATAGTGATTTTGGAGCCCAAGAAAATAAAGTCTGTCACTGTTTCCTGAGTGGGGAGAGAGTGGCCATTCCTGGTTCTCATGGACCCAGCAGATGGAGGGTAGTCTGGAGCACTGACTGGCATGCTAGGACCGCCCAGGCCATTCCAGTGCTGCTCTCATCTGAGGCAAAGGTGCCAATGCTGGGGATAGGGAGCATGTACACTTAGTGGAACTGAGCCAGCTCATACCTGCTTCAGCACCTTGTGACTGACACTGTACCCAATGAGACAGCATCAGCCACTAGGCACAGGGGAGACTCCAGCTCACAGTTCTGGCTGTGTCTCCTCCATCACCAGCTCCACCTCCCACTCCAGCTCACACTTCTGGCTGTGTCTCCTCCATCACCAGCTCCACCTCTCACTCCAGCTCACACCTGGTTCTGGCTGTGTCTCCTCCATCACCAGCTCCACCTCCCACCAAAGTGAGAGCTGCCTGGGCACCTGAGGAAAAACATGACCTGTGCTAACTTCATATCCTGCTCTCCCACCAGAGCCACAGGCAGACTGTATCAGAATGCTCTTATACAAGGGCAGCCCTGCAAGACCTGGATAGGTAACCGTTTAACCCTAATTTCATAGAAAATGAAAGTGAAGTCACTCAGTCCGACTCTCTGTGACCCCATGGACCGTAGCCTACCAGGTTTCTCCATCTGTGAGATTTTCCAGGAAAGAGTACTGGAGTGGGTTGCCATTGCCTTCTCCAGGAGATCTTTCTGACCCAGGGGTTGATCCCAGGTCTCCCGCATTGTAGGCAGACGCTTTACCATCTGAGCCACCAGGGAAGACTCAGAGATAGTTGTTTCAAACAAAAGAACAAGAAAACTCCCTGAAAAAAACAACTTAATGAAACAAAGATAAATAATCGACCAGATAAAGAATTCGAAACATTAATAATAAGAATGCTAACTGAACTAGGGAAGAGAATAGATGAACAGAATGAGAATTTTAATAAGGATCTTGAGAACAAAAGCCAGTCAGAACTGAAGATAGTAACTGAAATAGAAAACACTAGAAGGAATTAACGGCACACAGGGTGATACAGAACACGTGAGCAATCTGGGAAATTAGATTAATGAAAATCACCCAATCAGAACAGCAAAAAGAAAAACATGAACAATTTAAGGGACCTTTGGGATAACATCAGGCATACTAACATCTTCTTTATATGGGTCCCAGAAGGAGAAGACAGAGGAAAGTGTTAAAAATGTATTTGATAAAATTATGACTGTAAGCTTTCCAGACCTGAAAGAGAGAAACATATATCCTGGTACAGGAAGCAGAAGAGTCTCAAAGGAGTCTCAAACCCAAGGAGATCCACCCCAACACACCATATTTAAAATGGCAAAACTTAGAGAATTCTATAGGCAACAAGAGGAAAAGTAATGTACAAGGGAATCCCCATAAGGCTATCAAATGAATTCTCTGCAGAAACTTTGCAAGCCAGAAGAGAGTGTCATGTTAAATTTGAAATGCTATAAGAGAAAAAGCTATCCCACCAAGAGTGTTCCACCTGACAAGACTGTCATTCAGAATAGGAGAGATAAAGAACTTCTCAGAGAAGCAAAAACTAAGAGTTCATAAACACTATACCACCTCTTTAAAAGCAATGTTGAAGGGTCTTCTCTAAGTGGAAAAGAGTAGGCTCCAAACTCCAATAAGAATTTATAAGAAAGGAAAAAGCCTACTAGTAAAGGCAAGTATATAGAAAAGGCTGTGGATCAACCACTTACATAAGCCAGTATGAAGATTAAAAGAGGAAAAAAAAAGGAAAAATCTTAACTGTAACTATAGCTAACAGTTAAGGGAAAAACAAGAGAAAGATGTAAGATGTCAAATATGGCATCAAAACACAAAATACCAGGGAGGTGGTGGCAAAGACACAGATCTTTTAGTATGTGTTGAAACTTAATGACTATCTAGAGGCTTAATATAGATTGTATTCCAAACATTTGGATACTCTTCTTTGTAAAAAATACATTTGTCTTTTTTCCTCTACTGAGATTATTTCCTTTCTTAGAAAGAACCAATCATTCCTATTTAAATTAAAAATGTTATCTTTTTTTCGACTGTTTATGGTCTCTTAACCTCTGAAATATTTCATAATAATTGATTTCATATTATTTAGCTTTTAAAATCAGTAAGATGGAAACAGGAGGAATTATGTAGAATTGGCCAAATCATGTATAAATGTTTAATTCATCAATACAGGATGAAGTAACTGGTAAGTGTGATTTGTGTAATAAGTAGGCTAATAAGAGAGGGAAGGGGAGAAAGGGAGAGCCCATGAGTATTTTTCAGTCAGTTCAGTCACTCAGTCATGTCCGACTCTTTGTGACCCTGTGGACCGCAGCACGCCAGGCTTCCCTGTCCATCACCAACTCCCGGAGTTTTTGAGTCGGTGATACCATTTAACCATCTCATTCTGTGTCATCCCCTTCTCCTCCCNTGCATGAAAGTGAAAAGTGAAAGTAAAAGTCCCTCAGTCGTGTCCAACTCTTAGCGACCCCATGGACTGCAGCCTACCAGGCTCCTCCGCCCATGGGATTTTCTAGACAAGAGTACTGGAGTGGGGTGCCATTGCCTTCTCCCAGGCTGAAGTGCATAGAATATCTTTAATTTACCATTCATACAGCTGAACAGTGGGACTACATATGTACTCCATACTGTCTGGGTCACATTCTTCCTTCTTCCCTTTCTTGTAGTATTATTTCCTATTTTCTGTACCATAATGTACTCTAAAGTATATCTTTAATGTAATAACCATTAAATTGTTTAATGGTTCCTGCTTAGTTTTTAGATTAAGTGTGTGGTTTGCGAGTTATATCTTGCTGTGTGTCGCCCCAGTTTCTTTTCGTACCAGTCAAGTGATCTTTGATAAGATGAGAGTGCCTAACTGCTTCTGGGTCATTTTGGTCAGGTTCGTTGGTCTATGTGGTAGCACGATTTTAGAGAATCACGTATAGGGGACTTTCTGAAGGATCTGTTCAAGAGTAGAATGAACATATGCATTTAACACTCCATACACCGGAATGAGGAGCTAGGTTTTCTTACCTTCATTTTAAGAGCTCAGAGACGGATTTCCCTGGTGGTCCAGTGGCTAAAACTCCTCACTCCCAAGGCAGGGGGCCCAGGTTCGATCCCTAGTCGTGGAACTAGATCCTGTGTGCTGCCACTAACACCCACTGCAGCCAAATAAATAAATAGATTAAGAACAATAAAATAAAAGCACAGAGAGATTAAGGAACTTTCCCAAAGCCTCTAGCTGATAACAAGTGGAACTAACTTGGGAGGTCAGGTCTTTAACTTATAAATGGTGCTTTTGTCCTTTAGCTCACAATTATGTTAAAAAAAAAAAAAGCAACAGTAAATAAAATCCCACCATAACTAGTAGTCTTGTTTGATAGCGTAAATGATAATCATACCTAAAACCTTTACACCTAAACTATGAATAGCTGGAATAATGTTTGTTCCAAGCATCACCTCTGATTTGTCCTCACGTTTTGTATCCCTCAACCCTACAGCGTGGTCAGTGGTGGGCTTTTATGAAATAGGAAAACCGGAACAGCAAGACTGACATAAAGGAAACAGTGCAACGTGTGGGTTGAGACCATGAACTGACCTGAGGTTAATGCCAGGTCTGCCCCTAACATACTGGGTGGCTGTGGGCAAGTTAGTTAACCTGTGTAGGCATGTGTTTCTTCCAGCACTAACTAGGAGCGCTAATTACAGTGGCTGCCCCCTGAAGTTATCATGAGAAATAACTGCGCTCGTCTGTCCTCTAAATGAAAGTCACTTGTTGCTGCTCCGCGGCTTCCTTTCCTATAGTTGGCAGGACTTTTTGCCTCTAAGGTAAGCCTGCTGCCTTCTAAGAACCTTTATCATTTCCCTTCTTTGAATTTCTTTCTCAGAGATGACAACTCTATCTGCTAAATGCAGATTTGTAACTTGAATATGGTGTCTTCTTTGGGGTGAATCTCTAAAGGAGCCTTGAGGCTTATGACGAAATCTCAGTTCAGTTCAGTCACTCAGTCGTGTCCGACTCTTTGCGACCCCATGGCCCTCAGCACGCCAGGCCTCCCTGTCCATCACCAACTCCTAGAGCCTACTCAAACTCATGTCCATTGAGTTGGTGATGCCTTTCAACTGTCTCATCCTCTGCCATCCCCTTTTCCTGTCTTCAATCCTTCCCAGCATCAGGGTCTTTTCAAATGAGTCAGTTCTTCATATCAGGTGGCTAAAGTATTAGAGTTTCAGCATCAGTCCTTCCAATGAATATTCAGGACTGATTTCCTTTAGGATGGACTGACTGGATTTCCTAGCTGTCCAAGGGACTCTAAAAAGTCTTCTCCAGCACCACAGTTCAAAAGCATCAATTCTATGGCACTCAGCTTTCCTTATAGTCCAACTCACACGTGACTACTGGAAAAACCATAGCCTTGACTAGATGGACTTTTGTTGGCAAAATAATGTCTCTGCTTTTTAATATGCTGTCTAGGTTGGTCATAGCTTTTCTCCCAAGGAGTAAACGTCTTTTCATTTCATGGCTGAAGTCACCATCTGCATCCAAAATCGCTGCAGATGATGAAATATGATTAAGCCCAAATTTGGAGTTAGACAGGAAACCTGAACAAATCTCGAGTGCCAGGTTTTGGTATCACCAGTGGCTGGATGGGTGGGAACTATTCTTGTGCCTGGAGCAGTGTGAATGGCAAGCTCCCTGCTATGTCCACCACTTCGCCTCAACTCTGGCCTTGATCGCCTCCTGGCTGGTTTGCCATTGCCGCCTTCTCCACAAAGTCTTTGTTGCCAGTTAGTCGTATCTCTTCCTGACCTTCCCTCCTTGGCTGCACAGCAGTCTGTCTAAACTGCAGATCTGGCTGGGCCACTTCACTGTCGGAGCCCTGAACATTGCCTAGTGGTGCTTCTAAAACTTCGGTCATTCCCTTCCTTTCTAAATACCCCCATATCTGCAAACCATCTGTACTACTATTTCCTTAAGAGTTGTCTTAAGGAAAGGATTAGATCAACTCTTTTTTTTTTTTTAACTTAGGCTCTTCCTGAGCAGTAATATCTGTGAAATTTAGGAGCTAATAATATGCTAATTGTGTTGACTCCCAATACACTTTAAATAAATACGTAACTATGGAAATAGGTTCCTCTGGGCATCCTCTGAAGTCACTGGAGCTGCCCCTGATACACTTTGGAGAACGGTAGCCTCGGAATAAGGTCAGAGCATATTATCTTGTGCCCAGAATTTGCTGTGACCCACTGACCCAGCTCCTCTGGCTTTTTCTTCCCCGCTTCCTGCCAGTCCATTAAAAAGGATAAAACTCTTATCTTTTTTCCCACTTGTCACGAGTTCTTCCCCTCCCTGATGAGTTCTTGTCCTACGTGGACATCCCAGTCCTGACGCCCACTGGCTTCTGCCATTGTGTTGCTGGAACTGTGCGAGGCATTTTTGTTGGCTTCCCTCAACCTGAGCACTCGAGGGCAGGGGCTGGATCACCCTGGGCAGGCACTGTGTCTCAGTAGCCTGTCCCGATTACAGAATCGGCATCAAGAAGCCACCAAGGACATGATTGCATTGTCCCTCCTTCCCTCTGCTATGTCCATTGTGACCTCCTTCCAACATCACCCTGCCCCTACGATGCCAGGTCTTTTTGCACACGTCCCCTGAAGTGGAATACTTCTCCCCTTCCTCCTGTAACTGACTGTTCCTTCAGAACTCAGCTGGACCTGGACCCCTCGGAGGCCTTCCCTGACCCCAGCGTGAAATGATTCTCCACCAGGCTTACCTTTGTTATCAGTCTTCTTAAAATAATAATAACAAGAACGAAAGAGGCTCAACAGATGGAACGTGGAGGCCAGAGAGGGATGTTGGAGCAGAGAGATACAAGAGCATGTGGCTGCAGCAAAGAACCCGTTAGGGAGACTGACACAAAGCAAAGCTCTCAGGCAGCCCTAAGCAGTTTGAGATTATCCGGAAACCTCCAGGGAGAGAGCGGAAGGGTTTGGCACAGCGGGGTCCAGTGCTCAGATCTGTATTTTATCACCTCGCTTCTACTTCTCTGCCTCTTCTTCTTGACTTTGTTCCAGGACTTCTCCTACTGCTTTTTCCTCACATACCAGGTTTTCCCAGGACCCAGTGCCTGTCCTGTGAGTCCCCCGCTCACAGGTGTTGCCACCCTTCTTGCTCCATGACCACATGGTAGCCGGCAGGGCGGTAACTACTGGTGATGCAGTGACTGGGTTGGCTTGGCCAGAGGCCGTAGACAGTGTTCTGAGGTAACTGAGGCCGAAGCTTGGTGACTCACGGAGACTGCAGGGTGAGTCACTGTGCTTCAAAAATAAAATAAAAGCCATCAGCGGGCTGCCAGAGGTCAAGACAAACGATGAATGAGATACCGTAGAGTTTCTTCACGGCAGGTCGAGTTTGAGGAAGTCAGCTTCACTGTGGAAGTGAGGGAGGGAACAGGATGTAAAAGCCCTGCCTCCACCCACACGGTTTCTGAGGCAGGCCTCTTCTGTGCTGTGCTAAGTCGTGTTAGTCGTGTCTGACTCCTTGCCACCCTATGGACCGTAGCCCGCCAGGCTCCTCTGTCCATGGGATTCTCCAGGCAAGAATACTGGAGTGGGTTGCCATGCCCTCCTCCAGGGCATCTTTCTGACCCAGGAATCGAACCCTCGTCTCTTATGTCTCCTTCATTGGCAGGCAGGTTCCTTCCCACTAGCGCCACCTGGGACAAAGGGCATATACTAGAAGGTTAATAGAGTCAGGCATAAAAAGGAGTTGCGAAAAAAATGTTTAACCCAAATGTTAACGATATAACCTGAAGGGGAGATGAGGTATGGGAAGGAAGCCTTAGGAGAAACAAAATCTCGAGGCTTTTTTTTGTTTGTTTGTTTGTTTGGGATTTTTTGACCACAAAGCAATGCATGTGGGATCCGAGTGCCCTGACTAGGGATCAAATTCATAGCCTTTGCATTGGGAGCTCGGAGCCTTAACCACTGGACCACAAGGAAGGTCCCAGAGGCTTATATATGTATTTTTAAGAATGGGGAAGTGCAAGTAAATTTGTGGATTAAGATGAAGGAGATAAAGTGGTGGAGAAGTGAGATGGGAATAATGTAGGGAGACCGCTCAAGGGTGGGACTGTTTGAATTTCTGAGAGGAGGATTAAAACAGGAGAGCAGTTACTTCTTCTGAAGAGAATGCTTACTAAGGGGGGCCAGAGGGGAGCACCTATTAGAATGGTACAACAGAGAGTCCTCTGTCCTGAGAGGCAGGGTGGGTAGAAGAGAGACTGAATGTGGACTGAGGGCTGAATCTGGAATAGCTGCTGAGTGGAGGAGCCACAGAGGAGAGGCGCTGGAGAGGAGTAGAGAGCCCCACGAGGGCGGGCTTCGTCTGGCACATGCTGGGAGCCCTTGACTTGTAGTGGACCCATTAAGCTCCAGTAAGCAAATTCAGCAGCATCCATCGTCTCATTAGAGGAGTTAGAAAGATGATTGTTTCTGTGAATAGGCGTTTGGAAGGGCAGGTGCCACAGGAGGGTGAAAGCTGTGTGCCTTTAGGAAGCCCTGGTGGGGGTGAGGTGCAGAGACTGGCCTGGAAGTGTGTGAATTCCCGAGGAGCTGATGCTGGGCAAAAGCGAGGGGTGAGGGTCAAGGTGAGAGCGGAACTGACGGGGTCATGGTCGTGAGGAACACGTGGGTGAGGGGATGGCAGAGGGACAAGGAGGGGGTTTTCAGAACAGTTTCCAGAGGGCAGGATTCAGTTCTGGGAACTAACCACCAGGAAAATCCAGTTAAGCTAGCCAAAAAGAACTGTTCCAGGAATTAGGTTAGAGAAACTTAAATAAACTCAGGGCCACTCTAATCTAGAAGGAGAAAAAAAAATGAAGTCACATCCTCTTCTCTTTGGTCTCCAAGGACCAAGGAATGAAGCAATCAGACCAGCTCCAAGTGAGCTTTAAGTTTCTCTTGTAGAACGGGCCTTTCTAACTGTTCACCCCTGCTTTCCCCTCAGAAGCAGAGTGTGAAAACCCCTCCTGTAAGACAATGCTGAGGTTTTACGTGTGGAAGGCTATGGTTGAGGGATGCTGGGGTGCGCCAGGGTCCTGGGCATCTGAGAAAAGAGACATGGGCACTCCCCAGCAGTTTGCCCTGTTGCACAACCTACTCTGGAGGTTTCCTGTATCCCCTGAGGCTTCTCGAGGCGGGGGAGACTGTTGGCTGCAGGCAGAGAGCCTGCCACCTGAGAGAGGCGGGAGGCTGTCCAGGGCTGTTGCACAGCCATCGCAGCCAGCGGAGAGCCGTTCCCAGTGGCGTGGCTGAGCAGAGTAGGCTGCCCTGATGTTCCCCAGGCCTGGAGCTGAGTGCTGTGTGCAGTGCGTGGAAATGTGGAGGAGGAGGTATGGGGGGCAGGGTGCCCCCATGTGACCTAAGGGCCAGTCAGGGCATCTCACACCTACTTAAGCTTCGTTCTTAAAACCCCAAACCAAGAAAATAGCCGACCCATTCTATGAGACCCTTAACAGTTGCAAAAGCGCACCATCCCCCTTGGGGCTCAGCAAGCATAAAAGAAGAGGCAGTCAGCTTAGACTGGCTGGAACATCTCCAGTGATGGGGTATTCGGGCACATCATTCAGTCTTCGGAGCCTCAGTTTTCTGATCTTTAAACTGGGCCTAATAACACTTGACTTTTATAGCTGTTGTGTAATAGGAGGTCCTCAAGGCAGGGAATCCAATCTTTTCTTTTTAGGTAGCTGATATACTTCATCAGCATTGCTTAAAACATAAGGTCGCTTCTGTGTTTAACAGTAAAATTTTTCGGACACTGACCTTCTTTTCTGTGGTATTTTGAGAATGCATGTCCTCTCTGTTCTAGATACTTCCTTTTGTGGTAAGTTCAGCAAGCCCAGGGATTGTCCAGTTTAAAGGGATGGCCCTGGCTGCTCTTGACCTGGCTACAAAATAGGCTACTCTGTCAACCAATGATCCAGAGGCTTGATTCACCTCTCAAGACATCCAGCTGTCCCTAGAGAAGAGATTGGAATAAACCTCTCTTACTTGGTCACTGCAGATTCTTGCCCCCAGGTTGACATAGTTCTTCTAGAGATAAAAGTGCATGGTGGCAAGAATACTTTGTGCCAAAACTCACCTTTCCCTCCCCAGCCCTTCACTTGTTATAGCTCCTAGGGATCTCATAGTAAAGGAGAGGTAAGCCTGGCGTGCTGCAGTTCATGGGATTCCACTCAGTGGTGACTGAGTGAACAATGGCAAAGGGAACTCACACATATATGTATGACATGTGTAGCCATTTCTTCCATCATATGCCCACTGTGGCAAGTGGGTTGACCTAAGTTTTTCCATCAGCATTACAACATGCCCCAAATAATCTGCTCCTGAAATAACCATGGCGTTCATATGGATCCCAGGTCATCAGTCTAGATCAGACTGTTCCCCCCTCCACCTTGAAGAGTTTCTCTTCCAGAAGGAAGGGGTATTTCTTCCAGAAAAGGATATTGTCCTTTTCTGAGAGCTTACCTCTATTAGGACCAGCTTAATTCAACAGAGATGCTCTGATAATGGTGAACTTTGAAAAAGAAGGTGTTAGGCCTGAGATTTCCTCCTTCTTAGGAAATCGTTTGGCCCTCATACAGATCTTCTATCCCACCCACCTGCCTAGTGGGTTATAGGAACAAGATGTGGTCACCAAACAGGAACTGTTCAACTCTGCCCTCCTGTAAGATAATATGTCCTACTCACCTTGAATCTGCATAATAAAAAGAATTGCTCAAATGGTTTCCCAAGCAGTTTATTGTCTTGGTCATCAAAAAGGGAAGTGACTGGCAATTGCTGAGATAGGACCTCACCTTAAAATCTTCATTTACCTGCAGTTGTCACAGTTTATATTTTCTTATAAGAAAATTATAATTTATAATATTATACATTTTCTTGTAAGAGTCTTCAGTTCGAATCTCTGCCTCATCCCTCATTCCCTTGCAGCCTTACACAGGGATATATGCCAGCTTGAGACTCTAGCATTTCTTAGGAGGCTTCTTCAGTGTTTATACTTGAACAGTGTCTTCTCCTTTGAGAGTAACCTGTTAGAGGATAAATAAATGAGCAGTCCTTCATGGATAGTTGGTTCAAAAAGTGATGAAGAAAATGTGTCTTGTGTCATAACCAGGATGTTACCTGGGAACCAATGCAGAAATCAGTGGAGGGTGCACACGGGGAAGACTTTGCAATGTGATTCAAAGAACCCTGATTGTCACCTCAGGAGATCTGGTCCTGGCTGTGATGCTGATAGTAGACTTCAACGCCCTCATTCTCATATCAAGAAGAGTCAGCTGGATTAAATGATACCTTATATCTCCAACTCTAATATTCCAGAAGGTAGCTCCTCCAGGGCTGGGTCACTGGTGCATAGTGGGTGCACAGGGAGTATTGTTTAAGGAAGCGATGCCCTGCAGCCAGGGACCACCAGGAATACCCCTGAAGTTGAATGAGCTTGCTTGACTTACTGTATTGAAGAAGAGTGCATGGGACTTAGGGCCATCTTAGGGCCCTTTGTAGTTAGAGAGTGCTAGAAAGGGGTCACGGGATGTATGTTAGGTGATTCAAGGGAGAACTTTAAGTCGGACTTTACCCTGGATTAGAAGTAGAAATCCCATGTCGAAGGAGGGAAAACTGGAGAAGCTAATGCCATAATTGGTGAAGTAGCACAGTCATTTGTATTAGCCAGATTAGAGGGATGTTTGGTCATTTTTGTGGTTGGACACTGTTTGTGTTCAGATACAGGACCTCAGCAGTCTCATCTCTGTCATGATTCATCCTGGTCATAGAGTATCTTTGCCTGATGTTAATGTTCTGTGGAATTGTTTATGTTCAACAGGAGATTACCAGAGCCGAGCTGGGAGTGCTAGGCCAGCTCCCCTACCACTGGGACCTGGCCGATAGGAGCAGACCAGCTCCCATGTATCCCATGCTTTCTTCTTTCTCACAAATAAGCTAACCCACATATATTTAGGAAGCCATTTTATCTGAGATGGGTAAGCATGTAATAAGTGTGTCCTTTTACAAAAGTTAGAGTGAAGCATATTTGCTTCTCAACTTTTTTCTAAAATACACTTAAGATGGACTAAATTTTAAGTGTTAGAAAACTCAAAAAGAGTTAGAATTGTATACTTATCAACCTTTCTGGAGTCATGATTTATTTTACCGTTTCTAAGTTAACTTTTAATAGGAAGTGTCATATTGTGTGATAAAAATAGTTTGGAGATTCAAAAGAGCAAACATATAGCTGGTGGGGGGCAAAAAATGATGCTGTAAGTGAATTGCTCCTTCGATAACGCAGTCTCACTTCTGAGGATACATCCTATAGCTCTACCTGTATCACATGCAAAAATGACGCTCCACCTTACCCATAGCATAGTTTATGACAGCACTGTCTTGAAAACAAGCCAGGTGACCAGGTTAGAGAGGATGGTTACATAAACTAGGGTAAATCCACACAGTAAAGTACCGTGTAGTTATAAAGGAAACAATGAGGAAGCCATCTCTCTACTGCTGTGCAAGGATATCCAGGCTCTACTGTTAAGCAAAAAAAAAAACAAAAAAAACTAGAGAATAGTACTATTTTTCATAAAAATAAAAGAGGAAAAGAATTTATATTCATGTTTATTTCTAGCTATAAAAAGATATAAATATCAAACCAGTCAGTCCTAAAGGAAATTAACCCTGAATAGTCATTGGAAGGATTGATGCTGAAGCTCCAATACTTTGGCCACCTGATGTGAAGAACTGACTCATTGGAAAAGATCCTGATGCTGGGAAAGATTGAAGGCAGGAAAAGAAGAGGGTGACAGAGGATGAGATGGTTAGATGGCATCACCAGCTCGATGGACATGAGTTTGAGCGAATTCTAGGAGATAGTGAAGGACAGGAAGGTCTGGTGTGCTGCAGTCCATGGGGTCGCAAAGAGTCGGACACGACTTAGCGACTGAACGACAATGAACAACATACAGACAGCACCACAGGAACACACAAGGGGATAATCAAGGGGCCACCTAAAGCGGGGAGAGGTGGGCCCAGATTGCGGAGATGATAGAGGGGCCACCTAAAGCAGGGAGAGGCGGGCCCAGAGCGCGGAGATGATAGAGGGGCCACCTAAGGCGGGGGGAGGCGGGCCCAGAGCGGAGATGATAGAGGGGCCACATAAGGCGGGGAGAGGCGGGCCCAGAGCGCGGAGATGATAGAGGGGCCACCTAAGGCGGGGAGAGGCGGGCCCAGAGCGCGGAGANCACGTGCAGCTACTACGAAGATGAGGACGAGGCCGCCCTGCCGACCCTGCAGCCCCACAGCGCGCTTCTGGAGAACATGCACATCGAGCAGGTGCGTCCTCCCTGGGGATGAGGGTAGGCGCCTTCCAAACCGTGAAACCATTTGCTCTTCTCACGTGGCGTGGAGAGTGAGTCCAGTTTTAAAGGAAAACCCCAGCAGCCTGACCAAGGCCCCCTGTTTCAGAAAGACAGTGTCTCTGCCACCCTCTTGGGAGAAGGCGGACTTGGCCAACACCTACATCCATTTCCTGAGACCTGAGCCAAAAACCATTTCTTGTCTTCAGAATAACGTTTAAAGTGTCCTGTTATAGTTCTAACATATTTTAAAAGGGTCATTTATCTCAGAGTTCCAGTGGTTTTAATTGATTAGGCTCAGTAAACGTCGCATAGCAAGTACACTTAACTTGCTTTATGAAAACCATCTATTACTACTAGGAAAAACTTTCCTTTCTCTTAGTTTTGTTTTGTTTTGTTTAGTTTCTATTTCCTGAGCATCTCTTAATTCTGTTTTCATGAAATACTATGTGCTTGAGTTTGAACTTTAGGAAGGAACCTCTTGCACTTCCCCCATCAATCAGCTTAGAAACTGAAATTCAGAGACCTTAAAGAATCACCAAGTTCAAGTCCCTCAATTTATAAAAGCATCTGTGAAGGCCCGTAAAGCTAAGTAACTTGACCAAGCAGTTACAGAGTTCATGTTGATTCTAGAACTATGCCAAGCATTCTGAGGACCTCAACATCTTACATAGCCTCCGTTGTTTGTATTTTTTAAAAGATATGCATTATTGATATTTATGACAGCTACTGTGCTAAGTCACTTCAGTCGTGTGCGATCCTATGGACTGTAACCCTCCAGGCTTCTCTGTCCATGGGATTCTCTAGGCGAGAATACTGGAGTGGGTTGCCATGCCCTCCTCCAGGGGATCTTCNTGACAGCTACTGTGCTAAGTCACTTCAGTCGTGTGCGATCCTATGGACTGTAACCCTCCAGGCTTCTCTGTCCATGGGATTCTCTAGGCGAGAATACTGGAGTGGGTTGCCATGCCCTCCTCCAGGGGATCTTCCCGACCCAGGGATCAAACCTGCATCTCTATGTCTTCTGCATTGCCAAGTGGGTTCTTTACCACTAGCACCACCTGAGAAGCCCTATGACAGCCAAAATCAAGTTAAATATTAAAGTTAGTGAAAAATACAAGTGCAAGGAGGATAAACTCTGTCTGATTACTGGCATAAAATACCCATGCTTTCTTGTGCTCAGTTTGGTGAGACTCTTCAGTTGTTAGGAACAGCTCTGAGCCTTGGCATGTTTAGAAAGATCAGCTGGTAAAATACTCAGTGAAAGAAAGGTTGAAGTGTACAGAAGACAGCATGAGTCTAATTCATACCTCTTAAGCTCGGTGCTCTATCTTCAAATGTATAGTGGCACAGTAACCCTTCAGCATCATCCCTGAGAGGGAGTATATGCTCTGGGAGCATCCCTGCCAAGGTAAACAATGTCAAGCAATGATGGTTTTGCCTTCTCAGTTTATAGTGGCAAGTGTTTGCTAGAGTAAAGGGGAACAATGTGGAAAGTCATATGATTTTTGAGTTTGAGCCACAGGCATCTGTTTGGTGCTACAAGTTCATGCGTGATGATTTTCAAGCAGCCTGTATATTTACCTCTCCATCCTTGGATTCACAGCTGGCCCGACGCCTTCCAGCAAGGGTGCAGGGCTATCCATGGAGACTCGCGTACAGCACGCTAGAGCATGGGACCAGCTTGAAAACTCTCTACCGGAAGTCAGCAGCACTAGACAGTCCTGTCCTATTGGTCATCAAAGATATGGATAATCAGGTGAGGCTTGTTCCTCTTGTAGAGAAACATTTTTTCAATGAAGTTTCTCAAACCTACGCGATAGGAAAGAGACGGATACAATGAACTCCCATCAGCCAGACTGCACAGTTAGCAGGATTTGCCACAGACTCTTGGTTCTTTTTCTTTCCTGAAGAATTGAAGTAAATCCCCAATTATTATGTTGTTTTATCCCTACTTACTTCAGAATGCACTCTAAAAAAGAAAATGGAGCATGTCTCCAAGTACAGTCACGTCATTTTCCCCTGTTCTCATCATAGAGTAGGAAGCTACAGGGATATCCTGCAAGCTGAAACTGGAGAAATTGGAAGAATTCAAGTCGAGATTTGGAGATAGTTGCAGAAAGAAGTTTCAGTGCCATCCCCGAACTCTTCAGGTGGCCGAGTAGCGCCCACCACTTTTGTCTGCGTAGCTCCGCACGTGGTGTGTTGTACCTTATGGGCCCAGTTACGGATCAGGAGAAAATGCTCTGGGCCACTGCTCATCACACTTTCATCTCTCTCACTTTCATCTCTGTTTCATCCCTCTTGGTCTTGGAGGCCCCGATGAAATCTATTAATAGATATTACTCCCATCTACCCTACACTAATAATTCTTGGCTCAGTCAGCTGGGAGTTTGGGTGGAATCTGTCTGGGTTTCTTTTCTACACCATCCAGGCCGACTTCTGCATTACAAAAGGAAGAAATCTTTCAAGTCTGCTTTTTTTATCTTTCAAGAGCATTTCAATGTGGTCTGTATTTTAGCAAGAAGAAATTTCTTTGCTCTCCTCAGATGTAGGTATCCTTATTCTCTATTTCTGGCATTTGGAAGCAGGGTTTACTTGACAACCATTTATTTATGCATCCATTCAGAAAGTGCATGAGTGTCTGTTAGGTGAGGGGCACTATTAAACACTGAGGAGCTTGCTGAGAAGCTGTGTAATTAGGATCGGTTTAGGGGAAATAGATATTTGCTGTCATAGTTTGTCTTGGGAAAAATGAGTGGTGGCGGTACTAAAGGCACCTTCTGTCTCAACTGTGATCTTTCCTGTGAGTAGGTTACAGTATAATTATAGATTAAGAGTTGTGGGGAATGATTCAGCTATTATCACTGTTACTACTGTTATTTACAGATTGAGAACACTTTATTTAATCATAGTCCAAGCTGAATAGTAGAGAGAGGCAAGGTAAAAAAAATTTAAATAATAACAACAAAGATTTAAAATGGAATTTACTTGGAGATTTAGTGAAATGTTTGCAAAATTAGGTGCTACGTTTTAGATGAGATAGAGCTAGACGGTGTTAGACCATACACAGACCTGCACTGTAGGTATAGGTTAGTTCTCCTGTTAAGTTATGAATAGGTAGCAAACTTGTTGGGAAATCTGTTGGCCTCACAGAGCAGGTTTTGATGATGCATGGTTTTACTCAGCTTCCTATCAGAAGGTATGTAATGGATGTCTGCCTATTTCTGAAGATTACACTATTTGTCTCTGAGGTGTTATCTTACTGAAAACATTTGTGTTATTTGAAAGGCAGATGGACACTAACTGCTTTCCCCATCCCATCTACCCCCAAGGCAAGGAAGGATGCAGCTCCACTGTGTTTGGGAACATGATAGCACAACATCTGTACATTTATCTGGAAATGAACCATATACAGTTCTAATATAAAAACATTACATATGCAGACTGGCCGGCATGAGGAGTTCTACAGAACCAATCCCCAGGGAAACAGCCATTACTGATGGGAATTATAAAAGCAATAATCACTTAGTCTCTGGATATTGTCCTAAGGGCATACGGCAAGTGAAAATTCATTTAAAGAATATCTGATAAATCTTGGTAATAACAGTGGGATTCTGTGGCACTTGTTCTTGGCCCCCCTGCCCCCCGACCCCAGTCCCTGTTCAGACACAGGCTTCGTTCCGGGCATGCGTGGACAAGAAGATGAGAATCCATCAACCCCAGCTCCCAGGCAGGTCCTCAGCATTTCTTATCCCCTACCCACCATTCAGCTTCAGAGGCTGAATTGCAGCCAAGGGCAGCCTGGAGGTAGGGGGCACTCTTCCCCTTACAGGCCCCTTCTTGGAGGACGGTTGGTCTACCTTCAGCACAGCAGGCTGAGAATACAGGGGTCTCTACTGCCCTTGCTTCAGCACAGAGCAGAAGTTACAGGTAGGAGAGCGGAGCCAAGATCAGTTGCTACTGCCCCTGCCCAGCACTCTGCTCGTAAAGCAGGATTGTATCTTTGAGAAAAGCAAACCACTATCCACCTCCCAGCTCCAAAGCTGAGTCCCTAGCTCCCAGCTCCAGGTGAATCGGCAGACCATAAAACATACAGCTCAGAAGCTCTCCCCAAAAGACCTGACATTATTTAGAAGAACATGGGGGACGTTCAAGCTAAAGGGANCACCTCCCAGCTCCAAAGCTGAGTCCCTAGCTCCCAGCTCCAGGTGAATCGGCAGACCATAAAACATACAGCTCAGAAGCTCTCCCCAAAAGACCTGACATTATTTAGAAGAACATGGGGGACGTTCAAGCTAAAGGGAAGTCTGCTGCTGCTGCTGCTGCTAAGTCGCTTCAGTCGTGTCCGACTCTGTGTGACCCCATAGATGGCAGCCCACCAGGCACTCCCATCCCTGGGATTCTCCAGGCAAGAGCACTGGAGTGGGTTGCCATTTCCTTCTCCAATGCATGAAAGTGAAAAGTGAAAGTGAAGTCGCTCAGTCGTGTCCAACTCTTGGCGACCCCACGGACTGCAGCCTACCAGGTTCCTCTAGAAAACAAAACAAAAAAAATGTGGTGGTAAACAATTAAGAGGAGGCTAGTAGCTGCATGAAGGCAGCAGACTAAGCTATAGACCTTCCAGAGAGAACCAAGGCGAGAGACAGCTGAGGAGAGCCTTCCTGGAGTCAGGATAAATTACATAGACTGGCCAAGGAAACTACCGTGGCAAAGGGGCCTAAATGTAATTGAGTGAGAATTACCATGGAGTAATTTATACCACAAGGCACCAGGGAAAATAATAGAGCAATCATCAGGTAACAGAGCCTGATTTATACTAACTTAATTCCAGTGAGGTATAGAGATGTTACTCCTATATTGTTCTATTACATCTTTCCCCTTTTAATAGTAATTTTGTGGTATAACATTGATATATATTACAAAGTCAACAATAAACTGTTATTTATATAGTTGTGCAATTTTTATCTACTAAGAAAGTGAGAGAAGAAGGAGAGCAATTAAGCGTTTATAGGTTTTGTTGTATTAATCCTTTTACCACTTCTGGCTATCTTCCTTCCCCTCCCTGGATTCCTTTGTTCTATTATTGTCAAATATATTAAATTTTTAGATGCTATAGACCCAAGAATACAATTATGTACATATTATATAACTTCTTTCTAAATAAATTAATATAAAAAATAAAATGAATGTTTTCTTACATAACCATAATGCTGTATATCCAAAAAATTAAGTTGTTTCTTAGTGTCATCCTATCTCTAGTGCTTAAACAAATTAGCAGCTCTATGGAGAGATTTTGGTATGAGGAACATGGGTTAGAAAGAGTTTTGAGACTCTGCCTAATTTTTAGTATTTCAAGGAGCTAGGAATTGAAGCAGAGATTTCATGATGATAATAATCAGATTTAAATTATTTTGAAGAATTATAAGACATTTTCCAGATAGACTCCATTTGAAGCTTTTTTCTCAAGTGGAATTTGGAGAAGATATATCAGAATCACCTAGGGACATTTCCAGAATATGTATGCTCGTTTTTACCAGTCTTCATCCCTACAAGTACTGGTTGGCACCTGAGGAGGATAAGAGGCTGAAGCAGTGGGATGGTCATTCTGAAAACACTGCCCCAACAAGAAAAAATAGACAAAATCATTGATTCAGATACACCTAAACCACCTTGAAAGCCCATAGTATTATGGAATTGTTACTTTTTTCTTAAAAGTCATTTTGAACTAAGTATTGGATCAGTCACGTCAAGGATACAGTTCTATTAAGCATATTGAAAACTCATTTTTACGAATCAAGGGAGAGGGAAATTTATTTTCTCTGGGGAAATATCTGACCATGATTCTACTTATAAAACACATCAGAGACAGGCCCTCACTGTCTCAACCACTCTTTTCTGTGAGCAAGGTGTATGTTGTAGTTGTTTAATGTTCCAGTGTGCCACCCGTATTCACTGGAAGACTTTTGTCTCTACAGTGGACTTTGGAAGTCTTTTTAAATTGAAGCAATTGTTGACCTTTGACCTATAAGTTCTCTGAGCCCCTTGGGTACTAATAAGAACCAGGATATTGTATTTGTTGGTTGGGGGTCTTTTTTACTTAGAAACTCTGACTTAGTAATGCTCTTCATAATTATCTTGCTGAAAGAGATATAATGAGACCTCAGAATAGGATTATGCTAAAATATTTCAGAAGGGCTTTCTTTGAGAGGTTTGTGTTTGAAAGCTGCTAACATTTCTGTTTTCTTTTGACAGATCTTTGGAGCATATGCGACTCATCCTTTCAAGTTTAGTGATCACTATTATGGCACAGGCGAAACTTTTCTCTACACATTTAGCCCCCATTTCAAGGTACCTAGATGGAAGGAATACTGATGNAGTGTCGTGGTGTCAGGAGGGTGGGTGGGGCTGGAAGTGGGGGGCTGTGGTCGGAGTAGTAGACATCCCATCCCATAACCTCACTTGGCCTCACTCTAACCTGCTCAGCACTTCATGACCGCAGCATAGAAACCGCTTGGTTCCCTTTCTGGGCCTTGGGAACTTTTGCATGAACTTCTGAGATCCAGGGTCGAATTGCAGGTCAGAGCCAACATGTGTGTGAGAGATCTTTCCTGCCTCCTAAGCCCTTTGGAGA
The DNA here is from genome assembly GCA_006410875.1 of Neotragus pygmaeus. Taxonomy (NCBI): domain Eukaryota; kingdom Metazoa; phylum Chordata; class Mammalia; order Artiodactyla; family Bovidae; genus Neotragus; species Neotragus pygmaeus. Next base: position 3,535,709 of record SJYV01009358.1, on the reverse strand, counting down.
GCTCATCCTGGTGTGGGAAAGGTCTAGAAGTCAGGAGCTTCCTCAGCCTATGGGTGGTCCCCTCCCCCTTTACTAATTCTCCAGATTGAAGTGTCTGATCTCTCTTTGTCTTGTGTTTCTACCTAAGGTCTTCAAGTGGAGTGGAGAAAACTCATACTTTATCAATGGAGACATAAGTTCTTTGGAACTTGGTGGCGGAGGGTAAGGTTTTTGTTATTGTTATTAATTTACCACTTGACCAGAGTGGGTCTGTTTTAATTCAGGTAACTGAAACTTTGGTGTCAGCTGCTTGTAGTTAGTCCATGTGTAGTTAGTCGATTATTTAGGACAGTGTGGTCTAACACATGACACTAAGAACTGAAGATAAAATGACTTATAAATGTGTCCAAATGAAGGACCACCTGAAAGACAGGTCATTTAAATGAAATAAAGGAAATGTTTTATAAGCAGTTTAGAGTTTTGACTATAGCATAAAAGAAAGAAGTTGGGACGAGGGAGGACAGATAGCGTGTACATAAAGTTGAGATGTTTTCACCATTTTGCTTTTTTAACCTTTTTAGGGGACGATTTGGCTTATGGTTAGATGCCGACTTATACCATGGACGAAGCAACTCCTGCAGCACTTTTAATAATGATATTCTTTCCAAAAAGGAAGACTTCATAGTTCAAGACCTCGAGGTATGGACATTCGAGTGAAATTTAGACTGCCTTAAAATAGAACATTTAGAAAGACTGGGTTCGGTCAGCCCTGCTAAAGCTGGCTGGAAGACGAAGCCCCAGCCCAGACTCCTCATCCCATCCTACTGCTTTCTTTCTGCCATCATCTCAGTGCGCAGTTGCATTGCAGAGAGATTCTGAAAGGTCCATGTGGAAGGCAGACGATGAAGAAAGAATTTGAAGTTCGGATCATTGAAAGACTTTATACTCTCACTTTCTTCAAACCCATCGAGTGAGGGGTCAGAATATTTATAGATGTGAGTTGTATGCAATTTTTATTTTTGGTAACTGTGAAAAAGAAAATACTGTAGAAGTATATAATTCCTTGTATATTTATCAACATAATTTTCATTACCAAAATGTACAGCATACTATTGTTTGCCATGGAAAAGTTTAGTCTCATTTAGAAAAGTTGAAAGTGCACAGCACTTAAAGGGAATATATGATTTTTTAAAACTGTTTTATTTATTATTTCTAGTATATTGTTTGAAATGTGTTGGTAATTTTTTTCTTTCAATGTGTCAAATCTTGAAGTAAAGAAGTGTATACATTTTGTGCTGTTTGGCAACAAATCCATTTGATTTATACAGTTTTATATTAAATTTTCTTTGCCCTGATTGTTTAGGGTGATCTGTATATGTATGTGCTGCTTAATGTCCATATATATACACACACACAATTCTGAATTTTTAAAAACTCATTATCAATGTTTATTGATTTGACTGTTGTAGGCCATCTTTCCATTTTGTCATTGAAAAGGTACATTTTTAGTTATTTACTCTGAACATAATTGTGTAAAGAAGAATAAGCCATTTCTCACAGTCATAAATTGATATTTATAGTAATGTATACTTTTATGATCCTGGATTGAGAACCCTGCTTTTGAAAAGAAATGTTTTGCTTCTTATAAAATCTCATGTGTTAGTAACAAAAATTGTATTTTTATTGGATTTTTTTGCATAATTTTCCCCAGGTTTTTACATTAACAGGCCTCTGTTTTAAATGAGACTGAATGTTTTAATTTCTGTATATTTTATATCAAATGAAAAGTGTCCATTATCCCAATTGTCTTGGTTTCTACACTCTTTTATTTGAAAAAAATTCAATGCAAAGAAATGCATTTATACCACAATCAGAATAAAAAGTAAAAAGCAGTTTTTAAATATCAACTCACTTTCATATCATTAAACACTCTTTTATGAATGTTAATAATAATACCTTATTAAAATTTTAACAAATATTATTGATTGTCAAACTTTTACAAAAGCCAAAGACTGCTAATAGAAAAAAATGTCAAGTAATAGCCAAAGCTGAGAAAGTTGTCTGTCATAAATTACATTTCCAGTGATCTTTGAAAGGAAAAATTAATAGAAAGTAGTAGTTTATAGACCTGCATTTAAAAAATGTAAACAGTGCTTAGAATGTTGGCTTTAAGCTGGTGGAATACTTCCTCTAGCTTATTCTCTTACTTTAGACTATTTATAAAACAGAACAAACAAATTGCCATGTGGCCTCCTGTCAGATCAACAATTATTTCACTCCACTCACATTCCATACAAGTTTCTTTGAATGCTATAAAATCTTAAACCTGTAGCCTGGGTATACTTTCACCCAAGTTCTGTTGTGAACTCTTCATTAACAACTTATTGGCAGTTGAACCTTATTAATCTGCTTGTTACATAATGTGCCTGTGTGAGATTCCAGGAATGTCTCAGTATGATCATGTTTACCATTTATGCCATTTGCAACCATATGCTATTAACAAAATGGTCATTTTACATTAGGTCACTCTTACCTAGTTTAGTCCATGATATTATACTTGTGAGAGCATATTCAGATGCTGTGTTCTCTATTTAAAACAGTATTGTCCAATCAGACATGTGTGGCCCTTCATTTATGGATACTGAGTGTATGTAATGCAGTGCTAGCCCAATATTTTCAATAAAGGAATTCATGCATTCAATGTGATTTTCTTTCCTGAGGATTCATTCAGCAAGTATTTATTGCATGCTGGAGCTTTCACTTGCGTGAGAGGATGGTGAAATAACCAAGATTAAATAAGTAAGGTCCAGTGCTCATGGTTTTATTGCTACCTTGGAAATTCCCTTTGTTCCCCGTACCCACACTCCTATTCAGTTCATGAAAACTGCTCCTGTTACAGTTACTAGCGACAACTCCTGGCTCAGTTGCTAGTTTCTCTGTTCTTAATCCTAGTTGTTCTTTGAATAGTGACTTTCTTTTTAATATCTCTCTCTTGACCTACTTCTTAACTTCCATGAGAGACACCTTACCCTCCGATCAATTGTCTTTAACATCCTGTCTCCTAGCCCCTGAAGATGAAGACCTCAGACAGTGTTCTTTCTTTCCCAGTTCCTCAGTTCATGAGGCAATCTCAAAAGACGTAGATGGGAGAGGGCAGTCAAATGTCTCACCACTGTCGAAAGTGGCTTAGATACACCCTCATGTGACAAGCCACCAGGGAAATCCTGAACTCTTGTGAGAGGTATTATCAGCCTTCATTTGATTTCCCTTTCCTTAAATCCTTTTAAAGTTTTAGAGGTATATGAAACAGGACTAATAAAAGAAATACTTTCCTTTTGAGGAAGGCATTAAGAATCTCTTAAACCAGAAAAGAAAGCTGAGGTTCACTTTGTTAAGATGCCTAACCTATTTTATATAATCAGATAAAGAAAGGTAAGGAGGTCAGAAACCAAAGGAAGTTCCAGAAACTAAACAGCCGTGCTCGCCCTTTGTGCAACTATCAAAAGTACCTTTGCGCACCGCCTCCTGCCCAGTCAGGTCACACACTCCTCATTCAGGGCAAGCCCTAACCTTTCAACATCCTCCTACCTACTCGCCTATGACCCATGTCCGCAGTGATCTGCCAACAGAAGGTTATCTTTACTGAAAAAATTGGGCTTTACGGTCCACTCCAAATCTAAAATCATACTGCCTCCACCCTTCTATCAATCCTTCAGATATCTAGTGGTTCAGAATAAAAACTAGATAGAATCTCCCTGGTGTGGCCAATCAAGCATCCAGATGGTGATTTTTGGTAGACTCTCTTTGGAGACCTATTTATTTTCTAGATCAATGCTGTTCAACAGAACATTCTACTCCAATCGAACTGTTCCCTGAATTTGCACTGTCATTTATGGTAGCCACTACCATACTACTGTTGAACACTTGAAATGTGACTTGGATGGCTGAGGAGTTGAATTTTTTAAGTTTAATTTTTATTAATTTCATTTAATTAAAGTATTTAAATCTAGCCACATATGGTTAGTGGCTGCCATGTTGAACAGCACAGCTCGGGATCAAGATTTGGCAAAACCAAATCATATGTTATCTGCAATGAACTCAGCCTATTACTCCATCACCAGAAGGGAACCTTTAGTTCTAAGTACTTTGATTTGTCCCTGCCATTATGGATCTTCACAAAACTAGGTACCACCTAAAGTAATAGTATGTCTCATTGTTTAGGTGGTCTGCTAATAAAATAACCAGAAGGTTCACTTCCCTGAGAGTCTTTTCACACTGAAAACCTAGATTTGTATAGGATAAATGATGTTCATCTTTGAGGAAAAAATAGTTCTAAAAATAGTTTTCCCAGTGCCCAGACCTTGTCTTAAATAAATTTCCTCCTTGGCCATCTGTATGTGTTTTGTTCCTATCATAGATATTCTGGTGCCCATGGCAGTCCTATAGGATGACATAGCCCTCATCAGGCACCAATCCACAATGCACAATGAACCACAGGAAGGAAAAAACATTTATTTCCTACACAGAGTTGTGCATCCAGTTTCAGAATCCTCAAGGAACAATGAACCACCCAAAATGCCTCAAACAGTTCTGCTCACTGACTGGTCTTCCTTACTGAGCTTGCCGGCTGGGATGCCCAATGGCTGCACGCACACCCAGAGAACCTGCTGCCTATGGAGAAAGCTTTCAACATCAACCTGTTAGAATGAAGGGCAATCAAAAAGCATAAGAAAAGGGATGATTAGATCATCTTAGTGTCCTATTTACCCATCAACAAGAACCCATCATTTCATCAACCAATCCACTTCTAGGCTTACAAAAAGTAGCCTTGATAGAGCTTAACACAAGTCTGAGATTATACTGAAGAAAATGATCAACAAGAAACACCTACAAGGAACATTCACATTCAACAAACTTGGATGATAAGGCAGCCCTTTTCATGTCTCTCCAGCTAAAAAAATCCTCCTTGACATATGTTGAAAACAGTGGAATTCAGCCCATCAATTCAGCCTTTAGTCTCCACAGCAGTCCTTCTTGGTTCAACAGTCTCTACTGGCTAATGGATCAGCCACATTTTACCTAACAGCTGACTGAGATCAACCCTTTCATCTTTGAAGATGCCAATTAACAGTAAGAATATTTCTACAAAAATATGCTGTGTTGAGGTATTGTGTAGACCTTGAGAGCTGCTAAAAGGTCCTGTTATTACTCCATGCCCAGCAGGGCTTAGTCTTGTTCTCCTACAGCATTTGTTTCTCTCTTAGATCCTGCTGCTGCTGCTAAGTCACTTCAGTCGTGTCTGACTCTGTGCGACCCCGTAGAGGGCAGCCCACCAGGCTCCGCCATCCCTGGGATTCTCCATGCAAGAACACTAGAGTGGGTTGCCATTTCCTTCTCCAATGCATGAAAGTGAAAAGTGAAAGTTAAAAAGCTCAGTCATGTCCGACTCTTTGCAGCCCCATGGACTGCAGCCTACCAGCCTCCTCCGTCCATGGGATTTTCCAGGCAAGAGTACTCTTAGATCCTACAAAGGGTCAGAAATGTGGGTAGGTTGGACCTGGGGTGTCCCAAGGAGAGCTGGGGGCTATGCATGGCGTAAGTTCCTTTCAGCAGATCATACAACCAGATTACCTGGCAAGAGCTCAAAGCTTCTAAAGACTTCCAAAGGCAACAAAAGCATGGGTTAAGGCATGGCTTCTCTAGACCCAGTCTGGGTTTGAATCTTAGTTCTAGAGCTTACTAGCACTGTGACCCTGGTTAAGTGTTTTAACCTCTATGTGCGTCATCTTCTTGATCCCCACTATGGGGATAATAACAACCACCTCATGATTGTATCATGATGAGAGCACTTAAAATAGTGTCTGACATAAAGCAAGCACAGCTAAGGGATAGATAAGTAAATGAAGAAATGCTTCCCTCGAATGGAGGATTCAACTAATGACGTGAGCGTTGCACAGGAAAGTTCATCTTCTAAGGCAGCAATGTATTTAGTAATGAAAACTACTTTCAGATACTGCAATGGTTCCCATTTGCTATTTAGAATTTTTAAGCTGAGGTTTTTTTTCTTTCTTTAATTATAAAAGTAAAACATATTCGTGGTAAAGTTTTCAAACAGGACAGAGAAAATTCAGTAAAAGGCGAACATTTCCTTGCTATATCCCCAGAAGTAACCACCACAGAAATTCCTTGTGTTTCCTTCTGGAGCATGTCTATGCATATATCTTTGTATCTTCTTTTTTTAAACAGAACCATACTATGCACACTGTTCTTCGTCTTTTTAATTTAACAATATACTATGAACAGCATTTTTTAATCAATATATGTAGACTTACCTCATTATACATTGCATGGGTCTGTCATTGTTTAAACAGCTATTCATTAATGAACTTTTTTTTGGCTCTTACAAATAATTCTTAGTGAACATCCATACATATAGAACTTTGTGCAATATGAATTTGTATATCTGTAAGATCATTTTTGCTTCTCAGGTGGGTCAGTGGTAAAGGATTCACCTGCCAATGCAAGAGACATGGTTTCAATCCCTGAGTCTGGAAGATCCCCTAGAGAAAAAAATGGCAACCCACTCCAGTATTCTTGCCTGGAAAACCCCATGGACAGAGGAACCTGGTGGGCTACAGTCCATGGGGTCACATATATTGCCCAGATTTATGTCTTTTTTTCCTAAATAAGCTAAGTCTTTTATCTATTTTTCTACTGAGTTACTCACCATCTTATGTATTTGTAAGATTTCTTTAGTATATTTGCAATGCTAGCCCTTTGTCATATACATAAATGACAAAACATAGCAAATATTTTTGCTCAGTTTATACTTTTGAAATGCATGCATTTTAATACATAGGAAGTTAATTACAATTTCTTTATAATCATATTCATCATTCATTTCTGATATAATTCTGGACCACAGTTTTTTAGATTAAGTCAAATTTATTCAGCATGATTTACATTCATTTAAGCATCTCCCCAAAGAATGGACTGACCCATCCTTAGTTTAAAATGCATCCTCTTGCTTATTCTATGATTAATTATACCTCCTTCCATATTTCAGGTCATTTATAAATAACCCCCTCCAAGATCAATTTCACTTTGCACTGGCCTGTAATCATCCTGTTAAAACATGTCAACATTTTCAGGAACCATCTTGGGACACGATCTGAATATCCATCTAAAGTACCATCTTCCAGCTAGAGCCAAGCAAGACAATGGACAGCTTCTGTCTAAATCTCCAAACTCTTTCACAGTGCCTTATGGAGAAACAAATGATGTATTAACAATAATAATATGAAGAGGAGAATGAAGAGGACAGGTAACATTTATTTATCATGAATCTCAACCTCCTTTTATATTCATTTATCATATTTGACTCTCAAATTGAATATAGTATAATCACAGTATATACATATATAATATAGTGTATGTATATATGTATAGTATAGCATATGTAGTATTATCTGTTTTAGAGATGAGTAAACTGATTCTTCAGGAGGTTACATAACTTGCCAGAAATCACAGAGTTCATCAGAGTTAAAGCCAGGATACGTTTGGTTATAACTGACCCCAGAGCTAAGCTCTTAACCATAAGAGTATGCTGACCATGTCCAGTCTCTGCCTCTCTACCACAAGGTTACCCACACTCTGCTTAACCATCTCAGGCGCCAAGATGACACAGGTTTTCACTCTGGAAAGAAAGCTCCTTAATGGCTGGGAGGCTGTCTGTAGCTAACAAGGACTATGCATCCCTATAGTCCCAGTGCTTGTCCGGGTGCCATGCTTGGCAGTGTGCATGGCACCTAGGAGGCATTTGATAAATGCCTGTCAAGGCTGACTGGACAAAGTGCATAACTAAAGTAAATGAACGCCAGAGAATTTGAATTTGCCCAATGTTGTACAGCGAAGTAGTAGAACTTGAGGTTAAAATACAGGTTTTGAATTCCTGGCTCTCCTCCCCTTCCTGCTATATAGTGCTTAGTCACAGGTTTACAAGCGTCATTCTTAAGATTGTGATGCGAGAAGAAATGACCTTCCTCTAGCTGCTCAAGTTCTGTCCTTTGGGTCTTAGGAGTGTCATGTAAAGTCTGGGGTGGAGGGCAGGGTGGTCTGCGAATGCTTTCTGGGAATAAAATTCCTTCATTTTCAGACCTCTTAGTTACTGGCATTCTGAAAAGTATAGACTAAACGGAAGTTCAAGGCTTCGGGGCTTTAGGGTGTGGACAGTGAGTCACACTCTGCTTCCAAGTGAGGAATCTAGAAAATAGTTCAGAAGACCATTTAAGTAAAGATCCAACTATCCAGTGAGTTTGCACTTTGGTGATAGGGTTAGGAGAAGAGTGCAAAGGCATATGATAAACTGGGTTCTTCACTCCTAACTCTAGGGGTTGATTTTAGAAGAAAGATTAGTCAGGAAAAAAAAAAANAGACCATTTAAGTAAAGATCCAACTATCCAGTGAGTTTGCACTTTGGTGATAGGGTTAGGAGAAGAGTGCAAAGGCATATGATAAACTGGGTTCTTCACTCCTAACTCTAGGGGTTGATTTTAGAAGAAAGATTAGTCAGGAAAAAAAAAAAATCAAGGACATGTTATGTGGAGCATTTCTCATAAAATAATAACCCAGGAAAGTCGGACATGACTGAGCGACTTCACTTTCACCTTTCCCTTTCATGCATTGGAGAAGGAAATGGTGACCCACTCCAGTGTTCTTGCCTGGAGAATCCTAGGGACGGCGGAGCCTGGTGGGCTGCCGTCTCTGGGGTCCCACAGAGTCAGACACGACTGAAGCGACTTAGCAGCAGCAGCAGCAGCAGGAAAATACATGGTATGGTAAGCACGAAGTAAATGTTAGCTAGACCCTGGAACCTTCCCCTTGTCAGCAAGCTATTTAAACTCTCTGTGCCATCAGTTTCTCACTTGGCAAATGAGAGCAATGTTGGAAGAATCAAGTGGATTCATAAATGTAAAATGTCATTATACTATTTACTTGTTAGAGATGTGGTTTTTTCTTTTCATCATTGTTTCTAAGGTTCTGCCATGTTGTTATTGCTTTTGTATTTCATTTCTATGTGTGCTTAATATTCTTTGGTGTGAAGGTACCATTGTATCACTATTTAATCCATTCTATCAGTGGATAGGGTTGCTGGCAGTTTTGTCTGATTCTGAAAATTATCCTGAGGCCCACAAGAAAAAGGTTCATGGGGGTGGAATGGCTAGTCTATGGAGTAGTATTTGGCTTTACAAGATAATCTCTCAATGTTTCACAAAGTGACTGTACCATTTATATGCCTGTTAGAATATTCTGCCCAACACCTGACATTGTTAAATTTCTTAGTTTTTGCCAATTTCAGGAATGTGCATTGTTATTTCATTGTAGTTCCAACTTGCATTTTCCTATTAATGAGGATATGCATCTTTTAACATATTCCTTAGCCATTTATGTTTTCTTCTTTGCCTATGTTTTCATGTCAATGCCTGTTTCTTCTAGTCTGTCTTCTGGGAAGTAGTCACCCTGAAATCCTTGTTGTTATTGCCCAAAGAATAAAAGAAATTAGTCAGTCCGTTAATCCTATCTACCTTTGATGAGGAGGACAAACAGTTAACATGATGATATCAGAGGTCCTTGGGCTTCCCAGGTGATAAAGGATCTGCCTGTCAATGCAGGAGACACAGTTTGATCCCTGGGTCAGGAATATGCCCTGGAGGAGGAAATGGCAACCCACTCCAGTATTCTTGCCTGGGAAATCCTATGAACAGAAGAGCCTGGTGGGCTACAGTTCATGGGGACGCAAAGAGTCAGACATGACTGAGCACACACACATATCTCAGAGGTCCTCAGGCCCTTCAAGGGTATTTTCTCAAGTGTCTCCTTTCAGTGGGCAGTATCTAGCCAGAGGGGTGGAAAAGAGGGATGTTCATTGATTTGTGTTTTGCTTTGCAGATTTGGGCATATATTGGCACTTATTAATTTGATTATGTGATTCTTTTAAGCAGCAGCATCAAGCAGTTTATTTGTAATAACAATAAAGATTTTTGAGCACTTATGTGTGAGGCATAACACTATTCTAATCACTTCACGTACATTACCTCAATTAATCTTCATAATAACTTATGATGGTCCTAAGTACTCTATTATTATTTCCCAACTGAGGAACTGAAAGCCCTGAAAAATTAATGACTTGTTTAAGATAGAATCACTACTAAATGGTAGAAATTGAGGAAGTCTGACTCCCTAGCTCGTGCCTTTAACCACTGAGATAACCACAAGCAATACAAAGTTGGTACAGCAACAATAGAGGGAGGGCATGGTGGGTGCCCAGAAGCAATTCTGGGATATAATGGGCTTTGGGAGTTTATGCTGGGAAGGGAGAGAAGTGAAGGTGGGAATCCAACAGAAAGCGTTGAAGAAAGATCAAGAACAGAAATCACTAAGAAGTCAGGAGAGAGTGAAAGTTGCTAGGACGGGTGCTTTCAGAGTTGTGAAGAGTCGTTAAAGTTTAGGTTTTTCAGAGCATCTGGAGGATGTCAGGTTGGGATTTTGCCACAGGAATGAGTTGTGTTAAAGAGGAATGGAAGCACATGCAGTTCCTTTGTGTGACTGAGAGGCTGTGAGTCACGGGTGCTGGGGTTGTGTGAGATAACATGGCAGTTTGGCAGCATGTGTGGGCCAGGTGCTGAAGCTCTCTGTTTATCTGAGGGAGTGACCAAGAAGCTGGTGCACGATGTGATTGTGCTTCGTGCTACAACATGATACGCGGAAGGGCGCAGAGGGTGCGGAGGTGCACACGGGTAGGAATGGGATCACTTGGACTGGCAGTTAGAAGCTAGAGAATGCCAATATTGCTGCCAGATTGCTTCAGCATGTTGGAAGGGGGGGCAGAAAAAGCAGTTTTTGTTTGTCAGGCCTCAAGGGGAGTGATGTCCTTAGGGGAATGCCAGGTTTCAGTCAAGGCAAGAAGGTGAAGGTATGGTTCTGTGAGGAAGTTGTGGATATAGATTAGGGTGCTTATGAAGAAATTGTGGCTATTAGAGTGGAAAAAGATTCAAAGAGGCCAGAGGTGGAAAAAAAGGGGAAAAGAAAGCATAAGACAGTTTGGGTATGAGTAAAGACAAAAGAAATTTAATAAGAAAAAGAATGAGTGGTAAAGATGAGATTAATTGGCCTTGAGATTATGAAAAGATACAGGTGCGATTTGACAAGAAAACTGATGTTAACTTCAAGATGATGGGAGTGTGCTGATTGATGTGGGAGCTGTTTTCTGTTGATTTGGGGAAGAAAAGAAGTGCCTCTGGTTCTGGTTCTACTAAAAGGTCTGAAAGACGGGCCCCTCTATTCTCTACCACCTAAGTGATTCTGAGGAGGCTGATTCACCTTCCTCTGTCCCATTTTCTCCATTTCCACAATAGAAGTAATAACATTGTCTTCTCTGATTTGTCAAGAGAATCAAATTAATTTACATATGTGAAACAAGTGAAAAAGTGAAAGTGTTAGTTGCTCAGCTGTGTCCAACTGTTTGAGACCCCAAAGGACTGTAGCCCACCACACTCCTCTGTCCATGGAATTCTCCAGGCAAGAATACTGAAGTGGGTAGCCATTCCCTTCTCCAGGGGATCTTCCCAACCCAGGGATTGAACCCAAGTCTCCTGTGTTGCAGGCGTGAAAGTGCCTTAGAAAACTGCAAAGTGCCAGACAAAAGTAAGGGAGTGCTATTATGGTGTTAGTCACATCAAACTTTGCTTATTCTGCATTCTTTATCAGAAATGCAAGGTCTAACTGTAATGTGGTTTCTGATAAAAGTAGAAGTTACTTTCAGTGCTTTGAAGACATGGCTTTCAGAAAAGGATTATGACAAAAAGCAGAAGTGTCTACATTATATTCTGTAGACAAGTAAACAAAATATCAGTGAAGGAATGGGAAAGTTGCTATAAGGAGATGGGATTTTTTTTTCTTTTGTCATCCTATCCATTACAAACAATTTACCAAGTTTCCACTTCAGAACAACAGATCAGGACTTCCCTTAAAGTCCTTCAGCAGAGCTCAGTCACAAGTTAGGATCCTGGGCCATGTGCCAATATTTGCTCAAAGAGAGGTCTAAATAAGGCAGTTTAATAATCAGAAACTGGAAAGTTCTCTCCTTTCCCACACACAAGCACTTCTTCCTCCCCTTTTTTGCTTGTTAGACATTTCACTCACTCCAACAGTTGGAGGCCAGCATCATGCAATACTTAATACCAAGCAGTGGCCACTTTAGCCTTAAGTATTTCCTTTTATGGGCATACCATGCGGCTCAGTGGTAAAGAATCTGCCTGCCGATGCAGGAGATATGGGTTCAATCCCTGGGTCAGGAAGATCCCATGGAGAAGGAAATGGCAACTCACTCCAGTATTCTTGCCTGGAAAATCCCATGGATAGAGGAGCCTGACGGGCTACAGTCCATGGGGTCACAGAGAGTCAGACATGGCTTTGCACCTACACATACACTTACTTTTACACTGGTTTTCTTAGGGAGAGGGAAATGTGCCCATGCTTATACTTTATCTCTAGAATAATCTAAAATTCTTGAGACTGGTGAAGTAGTAAAAAGTTATTCCTTTTTACTCAATATAAGCCATAGAAGGTTTTTGTATTTATATTCAGGAAATTTCTATTTAGGATGTGGAAAAGGGGTGTCTACTGTTGAGATGATATTTTATGAGATGAAGACAAACTCACAACACACTTTCCATATCCTCACTGTAGAATGGACTCAGCACTGCGCTGTATCAGACATATGGCTGTAGCAGCTCCATTATCTGTCTCTGCCGGAAACACCAAAAAATCTGCCCGAAAAATGCCCTGTGATTTTTGACACCATGGCTGAACAACTTAATAAGTGTATGGAATGAGATTATTTATGAAACAGAGGATGATGAAATGAAGTTTATCTGGAATCCTGAATTTTAAGTCTGTCAAAATGTTTTCCTTATGACAAAAATACTATATTTTCATTGTTGAAGATGTAAAATATATAGCTAAACCATCGAGTCATAATTTATCCATCCAGAGATCACAGTGCAAATATATTTGGTATATATTCTTTCAGGCAGCTTTCTTAGAAATTCATATGTATATTTGATAAACATGGACTCATACTAGGTATATCATCTCATAACCTACTGAACACACATCTATGTCAAAGGACTATGGTTTAAGAGCACATGTTCCCATTAGACTGCTTGGATTTGCGTCTCAGCTCTGTCACTGACTAATGTGATGGCATTAGGCTGCAGGAGATCACCAAGGGAGTGAGTACAGTTAAGGGAGGACTTACATGTTAAATATGTACAGCTTTCTATATGTGAAAGGGAGAGAATGAGAGAGAGAAGGAGGGAGGTAGAGAAAAGAACCTAGGACCAAAGCCCATTAGTGATGAGAGAGGTCTGGAAGAAGAGGAAGGAGCCAAGGAGACTTGAGAAGAAACAACCAACCCAGAAGGAGGAAAGCTGAGAAAGTGTCGTGTCCTGGAAACAAGAGAAGTTCATTAAGAGGAAGATGATAATTAACTTTTGCTGAAAATATGACCACTGACCCATTAGATTTGGTGACATGGAAGTCATTGGTCCTCTCGGCAGGATAGTTCGGATGGAATGATGGCCATAAAAGCCTGATGAGAGACAGTGTGAGAGGAGGGGCCGGGAGGGATTGGGAAGAGCAAGGTCAACTCTTGAGGGGGAGTTTGGCTGCAAAGGAGAGCAGAGAAAGGGATCAGTAAGTGATAGGGAAAGCATGGACAAATGACGGCCTGTTTTATTGTGATATGATGTTGAAAGTGAAAGTAAAGTTGCTCAGTCATGTCGGACTCTTTTTGACCCCATGGACTGTAGTCTACCACACTCCTCCGTCCATGGGATTTTCCAGGCAAGGGTACTGGAGTGGGTTGCCATTTCCTTCTCCAATGATGTTCAAAGTTGGCTCTTAATAAATGCTTGCTACTGATAACTGTAGTGTGACTTACTCCATATTGTATATTATTTTTGATATCAGTTATTTTTTATTAAATTCTAGTTAATTTTACAATGTATTAGTTTCAGGTATACAGCAAAGTATACAGAGAGAGAGAAAAAAAGTTAGCCCATGTCTTCACAGATGGCAAGTTGCACAGCTGTCTAATTCCAGAGCCTGCTCTGAAACAGGGCTGCTATTGCCCCATCTGGTACCCTTTTGAAGTTAGAAAAGAGCACTCCGTTTTGCAAATAAAATTTAAAGTTCGTTTACTGTCACACAACTCAAATTGCTGTTTCCCAGGGCAGCTATCCAGAGTACCAGCTGGTATCAGCCCTGCCTGTGCACACACAGTGCCTGTATTTTTGCCTGCTCCCACACCAGGACACATACTCTAGAAAATTTTCAAATACTTTGTTCTGCTCCTCCCACTTCTATGGCAGGGAACTATATAAAGTCCAGGGTTTGGAAACGGAAAGCAGCTTTTTGAAAATAGCAGGTAAGTGAGCGAAGCAATTGTAGGTATCACTAGGGATATAACCAGGACAGCTGCCACTCTGCCTATGTTCACACCAGCACTATTCACAACAGCCAAGGCATGGAAATAACCTAAACGTTCATCTATAAATGAATGGATAAAGAAAACATGGTACATATGTACAGTGGAATACTACTCAGCCGTGAAAAGAATGAAGCAATGCCAATTGCAGCGATGTGAATGCAACTAGAGACCATCACACTTAGTGAAGCAGTTCAGAAAGAGAAAGACAAATAGCACATATCACGGAGAAGTTATCCACAAAGCAGAGACAGACTTACAGATGCAGAGAACGCACCTGTGGCTGCCAAGCCAGGGCATTCCGGACTGGCAGTTCAGGATCAGCAGAGCAAACTATTATATACTGAATGGATAAACAACAAGGCACCACTGTAGAGCACAGGAAACTGTATACAATATTCTGTGAAAAAGCATAATGGGAAAGAATATGAAAAAGAATGTGTGTATGTGTGTATATATATAACTGAATCACTGTGCAGTACAACAGAAATTAACACAACATTGTAAATCAACTGTACTTCAATAATGTAAATGTAAAAAAGCAAAAATGTTTCATTTCAGGAAGATTCACAGAAAGGGTTTTCTGACAAATGCAGTTTCTGATAACTTTCGTATCATTCTACTGAACTGACTATTGATGGCTCTAGAAAGCTGTTAATTACATAGGACTGAGTAAACTGATGGGTATGGTTATAATTCTTTTGTTTTGTCTGAGATATTATTAGCTTATTATTCTGTGTTCGCCATATATAAGAAAACCCTTCCCTTAAAGCTAATTATGATTTACAGCAGTTTTATAAATTACAACGCTAAGTAGAATTGAAGCATTTATATTTTCTCTCTACCTGATCCCTCCAGAAACTGGAAACTCAGAGTTTCCCAGGAACTTTATCTGGTAAATAAGGAAGCCCACCTCTAAACAAATGCAAGAATTTCAAGATCATTTGGGGGAAAAACCACAGAAAGGGAGGAATTTCTTCAAATCTGTTAGGCAAAATCTGTGATAAACCCTTGGCATGGCTTTCCTGGGTCCTGGGAGGTCTTTTAAAAGTTTAGTCTGAGACCTCTTTATGAAAAGTCCAGCATAGCCAATTTAAAAGAACCTATATGATCAATTACACTTACATAAGTAATCTGTATTTACTGCCTAGAACTCACCTCCCAGATAGCCCCTTCCTGTAGTTTGAGTTATTAAAAAGATGTTCTAAGCTTTTTTTTTTTTCTGAAGCTTATTGCTGCAATCTATCCTTAAATAAAGATCAAATGCTCCATGACCTATGACCAGGCTCTATTAAAAAATTGAGACTTATTCTGTTAACTGTATGGTTGCCCCAATACTTAGCAAAGAGGAATGTTAACTGCTAGAAATTCTCTTTAAAATCATAAAGATTTAATTCTGGCTTTCTAGAAACAGTGCAATTCCCAAGCCAGGTAGCAGGAATCCACTGAAGGATGGATCTTTTGTGAGCCACGGGAACAGCAAAAGCTGATCAAACTGCAAAACAGGCAGCTTGACCACAAGAACCTGATCAAGTTATGGCCCTAGTGATTGGCCCTCCTGAATTTCCTAGATTTCCCCAGTATTCCCCACAGGAAGAAGAAAATGCTGAGAAATGGGGCTATGAGAAAGGAAACACAGGCTGGCCTAAAGGCTCACAAGGCTCTAATCCCTAAGGTTCAACAACAGAAACTCGCTAAGAGCTTGCCTGATGCCAGCTACTGTGGCAGGGATGCACTATGGGGCTTGACGCAAAAGGCTCTTCTAGGAAAGGGGCTCCAAAGAACAGTAAAACAAGTAACCCTTGCCTACGAATTGTGTGCCTGTAACAACCCACAAACCCATCCAATCCACCCTTTGCTACTCAGGCCAGTTCAACATCAAGGGACACACACAGGGAAGACTGGCTGGCAGTTAGATTTCACCCAAATGCCCCCACAGTGAGGCTGTATCTTCTTGTGTATTTGCTGATATTTTCAGAGGATGAGTTGAAGCCTTCCCCACTCTACCTGAAAAGGCTACTGAAGTCTAAGTCCTTTTTAAAAGAAATAATTCCTTGGTTTGAACTAGGGCAATAGCAGGCCCCTCCAGGGCAATAGCAGGCCCCCTTTTATAGCCGAAATCATACAGGGGCTCACAAGGGCTCTAGTGGTTGATTACAAGCTATATACTTCTTGGCTTCATACTTGAAGACCTCCAGTCTTCAGGGAAGGTGGAGAAAATGAACCATACTTTAAAGAAAACCTTAGCAAAGCTCTGCCAAGAGACTCATGACGCTTGCTCCCTCTTGCAGTCCTTAGGGTCCATCTAGCCCCCAGGAGTGGTCTGAGGCTTAGCTCAGAAATGACCAGTGGGAGGCCTTTTCTTACTACTGACATTGTAGTAGATGTGGAAGTGAGCTGGACACTGGTATATTACTAATCTAGGACACGTTCATAAGGCAATCTATGACTATGCCCACAAGGCACTGCCAGCCCCCACTAAAAACCCACTGCAAGGGGTAGTCCCTTCACAAATAAACGCTGGGGACCAGGTTCTTCTTAAAGCCTGGGAAGAGAGGTTCCCCCGAAGACCAACTATTACCAAAATGGAAAGGCCCCTGTGAAGTAATTTTAGCCATCCTGACTGCTGTCAAACTGCAAGGGATATCTAGGTGGGTACATTTGTCTAGACTAAAGCTGCTGCTGCTAAGTCACTTCAGTCATGTCCGACTCTGTGTGACCCCATAGATGGCAGCCCACCAGGCTCCCTCATCCTTGGGAGTCTCCAGGCAAGAACACTCTATTACCTCCAAAAACCCCACAAGTCATTAGAGAAGAGCAACACATCTGTGAGCCAGTGGAAAGCCTGAGATGCCTATTGCAAGGATAGGCAGATCCACAGGTAAGTAAATCAGTGTGGTGAGTTGGACTCCCGTTTGCAATTTTGCTATTGTGCTGTTGCTTGCATCCTACTGGTTTGCTCGGCCACCCTCGCCAGAGAATTAACTCCCTTGACCATGCTGGTTTAAGGGAAAATTCTCCACCCACAAAATGCTCTGTTATTGACTTTGTGTGCCCTACTAGTCCTTGTAACCAGGGAAAAATAGTGAGAACACTCACTTATCAACATTTCCAAAATCATGTCCAAGAGAGAACATTTAAAATAATGCTGGATATACCATCAACACTCACCACCCCAGCTGGATACTGGCCCTCCTCTCGCATTTCCCCTGATCCTTCCGGTTCCAACATTGATTAACAAAATAAATTGTGGACAATTGCCACCCCTTCCCTCTCTGCTAGTCACACTTGCACTTTTCAGGGGGCTATTACAATGCTTTAACTTGAATCCCCTATACAACGACCCAAGGCACGGGGCACTCTACGTTAAACTACACAAATAGTACTTGTTTCGTATGCCTACCCTCCAACCCCCGGCAATCGGAGACAGAATGACACCAGATATTCTGCCTCTTATATAGGGAGAAACTATACTTACAACCTCCCCCGCCCGTATCCTGTTTCAAACTATGGCTCTGTCTTCCTAAACATGGAAGGAGAGTGTGAACAGTTGAAAGAAACATCTCATCCACCTGTCAATCCAATTCAACCTGCCTGTGGGACTTTGAGCAAATAATGAGCTGGACTACAGCTGTCAACTTTGACAAAACCAACCAGATCACACTGAAGCATTTCATGAAGACCTTTATAACATGATATAATCTAAATTACCAGCATAAAGATTTGTAGTCTCCTAGTTGCATATGTACTAGCAACAGCTATGTCCTTCAAGAACTATCAGCTCTGAACAAATAAGACATTCAGAAGGGTTTGCCCTGCTGAAGGGTTTGTTTTCCTCTGAAGACACCCAAAATATCATGTTATGGAGTTATGCCAGGCCATGCCCTTTTCCCAAGGCCTTCATACTATGGCCTGTAAATGCACTGATGATGTCCACTTCGTGTGAGAGTGTCCTGTATGGTCTATAGGAATAAGAAGGATATTATCTATAACAGGACCAGGCTGGCTCACTCCCGAATCTGGAGAGCAAAAGGAATGATCTTAGCACAGGGCAGGGCTAGCCATAGGACAGGCAGCTCTACATGGAGGCTTAACTTATCATGAAGTAACACAGAAATTTCCCCCGGACAGTGTGGTTATGTGATGGAACTGATAGAACAAGCCTTAATGGGACCTAAGACCTCTCTTGTCTCTTTGGCTAGTATAGTTCTTCATAATTGCCTGGCTCTTTGTTACTTTCTGGCAGAACAAGGCAGAGTTTGTTTGGTAACTAACACTTCCGACTGTGCCTGGATCAGTGCAACAGGACAGGTGGATGTTAATATTAAAGAAATACTCACCCATGCAGAACGGCGTCACAGTTCTGGCAAGAGCAACACAATCTCACTGTCTGGTCAACAGTTACAGGGGCCCTACTCCCAAAGTTAACTTGGTTTCTTCCATTTCTAGGCCCGTTAGTGGCTATTATTGCTCTTTTTGGCTCTTGTCTGGTTAATCTTTTGGTTAACTTTGTATCTTCTAGGCTCCAGCAGTTTCAAGTAAGGCTCATTATGGTTCAAGGGTTTCAATCCATTCCAGCAGAGGGTGGGCCCAGGTCCCTATATGTCCCTGAAACAATCAGCAAGGGATTTCTGCACCTCTAGTGTAAGCTAGGGTCTGAGACCTCTGTCCAGCAGGAAGATGCTTCAGAAGAGGAAAACTTCAGCCCCTTAACCCTTAAAAAAAGGGGTGCAAAAGCTCACGGGGTGAGGGAGAATGAGAGAGACCGAGGACTTGGGACCCTTTGCTACAGTGTTTGCACATGGACAAATGTCTCCTTGAGCAACAGAATATAAAGAAACTAAAGGACTAAAAATAACTGCTTGCAAGTTTTGAGCAAGCTCTAGGGAGTTGGTGAGTGACCCAGAAGCCTGGCATGCCACAATCCATGGGGTCACAAAGAGTTGGACAGGTCTGAGGGACTGAACTGAAGTACAGCCTGAACAAATTATAAACAACAAGGTACAAAAAGACCCAACTGCTACTTCTGTGATGTCCTGAGCAGAAAGAGGGTATTAATATTACTCATGATCCCTGCACACAGCACCCTCAAGAGGGTGGGGGTGGGTGGGCAGACCTCCTAAGCCCCACCCTGCCCGCCGATAGACCCCCAGATCTGCCCGGGCCCTCATCCCGTTTAAGGGACCAACTCATGCGCCCCTCCCAACACAGGGAGCCAGCAGTTCAGTTCGGTGGCTCAGTGGTGTCCGACTCTTTGCAACCCCATGAATCGCAGCACGCCAGGCTTCCTTGTTCATCACCATCTCCCGGAGTTCACTCAGACTCATGTCCATCGAGTCCATGATACCATCCAGCCATCTCATCCTC
>SJYV01009358.1:3496797-3515715 GCA_006410875.1 Neotragus pygmaeus | reverse complement strand
TGACAGAGGATGAGATGGCTGGATGGCATCACCAACTCAATGGACATGAGTTTGAGTATACTCCAGGAGTTGGTAGTGGACAGGGAGGCCTGGTGTGCTGCAGTCCATGGGGTCACAGAGTCAGACACTACTGAGCGACTGAACTGAACTGATGGATACTGATAAGGGAGTTCATGATACATGTACAGTTGCCTTTCATCATTATTCTTGTTGAAATCAAGATTATTGGTATGCATATGAGACCCTTGTCCCAGTTGAATTTTAGTTCTTGGAATGGAGAACTAATGAGCAACAGTGCATTCTGTCAGTGTTTCTGAGGGAAACTATGATTATTGATACTGATTTTAGTTTTTACTTAATTTTTAAGTATGAGAAATTGAATAAGCTTATCTAGGGAATATAGATTTTTCTCTTGGAAAAGCTTGAAACTCAAATGTTAATAGGTTGAAAGATTCACTATTTTATTTCCTTTTTGTTTTTCCTTACATTGCTGTATAGAGTGTATAAAACAGAAAACTGATGCCATACATATCTTAGCACAATATATTGGAGTTTGTTTTCAATATTTTGAGCCTTTTTTAATGCTGTAAAGTGGCAAATAAAAAAATTTTGTAGAAAAAGCTTTAAAATGTAATCCCATGTAGATGCTAGATGATGCTATAATTGAAGAAAATGTGACTTTAGAAAAAAACTAAATTTAAAAAAGAATTTATCAAACTTGCTATGATTCTGTAGTCAAACCTTTAAAAGTACATATTAGGAGGAGAAAAACCTTAGGGTAGAGATGGAAAAATATATAATGAAATTTAAAAAAACATTGGGGATTATAGTGATGATTTCAATAGCTTCATTCATAATTGTTTCCTTGAAATTGACTTTATATAAGTCTTTTTCTTCTCTGGGATAAATGAATGTCTCATGAAGGAAGCTAAAGCTTGTCTTTATGGACCTAATGCATAATCACAAAATTGCCCACTGGAGATTAATTGTAACATAGTACCGTTTCCATATCAGACTGAGATTTATGATGTTTAACACATGCCTCAACTGCATTAGGAAATTCTTTTTAAAAATTTACTAACAAATGACATGTTCTTTTCCCCTTAGAATGAGAACCTAGTTTGCTTCAAAGATATCAAGCCGGCAGCACCTCATCATTATCTTGTGGTGCCAAAGAAGCATTTTGAAAACTGCAAATATCTAAAGAAAGATCACATAAAACTCAGTAAGTGGATGGAGGTATTCTTCACGGTCATATCATCTTGAACGGGCATCAGTGATGGCAGTGGCAATTGAAATAGTTTAGACAGGTATTGTGATAAAGGAGCATGTGGCTTTTTAAACTTTCATTATGAAGAATTTCCAATATATACAAAATTAAAGAAAATATTTAGTATAACCTTTATGTACTTATCATCGAACCTCAACATTTATTAACTCGTGGCCAGGCTCAGTAGTTGTGGCACACGGGCCTAGCTGCTCTCTGGCACGTGGGATCTTCCCAGATCATGGATCAAACCTATTTCTCCTGCACTGGCAGGCAGACACTCTACCACTGAGCCGTCAGGGAAGCCCCTTAAGTATTTACTTTGTTTTTTCTTTTTTTAAGAGGAAGAAATGTGTTTATGCTTGCTTTTCTTTTTCTAATATTTCTTCTTGAAAGCTTTTATAACTGTTGCAAATCAAATGTTACTAATTTTGAAGCAGCATAGTAGATATTTTGGATTTCATTATATAAAACTGTTTTTACTGATTTTGTGTATATTTGAATATTTTCATAATAAACCTTTAAAAGTCCTTGCAATTAATTTTTTATAGTCTTTAAAGTTGGGAAAATAATAACCATATAGAAGAGCTTAGTAACAGTGTCAAGCCCTGTGACTATGCTTCTGCTGCTGCTAAGTCGCTTCACTCGTGTCCGACTCTGTGCGACCCCATAGACGGCAGCCCAGCAGGCTGCCCCGTCCCTGGGATTCTCCAGGCAAGAACACTGGAGTGGGTTGCCATTTCCTTCTCCAATGTATGAAAATGAAAAGTGAAAGTGAAGTTGCTCAGTCGTGTCCGACCCTTAGGGACCCCATGGACTGCAGCCCACCAGGCTCCTCCATCCATGGGATTTTCCAGGCAAGAGTACTGGAGTGGGGTGCCGTTGCATCCAACTCTTTTGAGACCCCGTGGACTGTAGCCTGTCAGGCTTCTCTGTCCGTGGGATTTCCCAGGCTAGAGTCGGTTGCCGTTTTCTTTTCCACGGGAGCTTTCCTACCCAGGGATGGAAGCTGTGTCCCCTGCATTGGCAGGCGGATTCTTTACCACTGAGTCGCCAGGGAAGCCCCTTCTATCCTTTACTTACAATAAATTGAATATGTATATTTAAAGACGTGAAGATAGCAGTGTAATTGCATCTGGCATTTAAAAAAAACAATATAATGTGGAAATCTCTGTCTTTTAATTGGACTGTCTAGTTCAGAAACATTTAATATAACTATTGAAATAGCTGGATTTAGGTCCGCCGTCTTGCCATTTGTTTTCTATTTGTCCCACTTGCTTTTTGTTGCCCTGTTTCTTCTTTCCTGCTTTTCTGTGGTTGATCAAACATACTTTTTTTTTTAAACATACTTTTAATATTCTACTTTAATTTATCTCCTGTCATTTTAGCCAATTTTCTTTGTATATTTTTAAAGTAGTTGCTATAGCAAAATTAAAATACACATCCTGCAATTAAAACAGCCTACTTAGAGTTAGCATTGTATCAATTCAAAATATGAGAAACTTTGCAGCACTTTGTTGTGTTACTGTTGTCATTTGTATTTCATCTATATACTTTATAATGCCATGTTACTATTAAAATGATTAAATAGTCATATGTCCTTTAAAGAAATTAAAAGAAAAAAGTCTTTTTTATTTATTCAAATGTTTGGCATCTTGGGGGTATTTTTTTTCTCAAATTATACTTTCGAGAATGGTTTTAATGTTGAAAGCAAAAGCAAGTTGAATAATCACACAGGTCTCCATATTGAACCAGAAACTAGGCAACATTCTTCTGAATATTTTCAGTTTAATTTGTCATCCAGTTAAGATCTCGGAACTATATTTATGGTGCTGAAAGTCCTTCTCTATCTTGTTACATGGACTGTAGCATGCTTCTACCATCTCTCTCTTATTTTAAAATTTTTTCATTGAAGTATAGTTAGTATTGTGTTAGTTCAGGTATACAGCATAGCGATTCAGTCATACATGTATGTATATATATTCTTTCTCAAATTCTTCTTCCTTACAGGTTATAACAAAATACTGAGTGTAGTTCCCTGTGTTATACAACAGTAGGTCCCTGTTGGTTATCTGTTGTACATATAGTAATGTATATATGTTAATCGCAGCCTCCTAATTTAACTTTACCCCGCCCCCTCGAATCTTGGGAGTCTTTTGAAAGAAAACAAGATACAATCTGGCTTAGGCTTTTTTTTTTTTGACTGAGTGGTGCTGACCTTGTCATGGAAGCCTTTCTACTCAAGCCTGACTTAAGCAAACTGATAGCAATAATTTTAAACCTCTTATAAAACTATCCCCTGCAGATTCCCTCACTTCTTCCCTTTTTAAATGCTTGATTACACCATTCAGATCTGAAGTTTGGCATTGTGCTTGAAGATACCAGGTTGCCAAAAATGTTTTAATGAGGAAGCATATCTCATTTGAAGCCCGTGAAACACTGAGACTAAGATGCTAAGGCAGATGAGAGTTTGGAAGAAAAACAAACATTTAATCACAGTCGGGCTATTATAAAGGGGTGTCATATTCCTAATTTGAGTTCAAAGGCAAGTTCAAAGTTCTCTTGTCTTCTTAACTCAGACAAGTTTTGTGTAGATACTTGGTTTCCTTATGATTAGAATTAGACCACAGTAGGATCCGATATTCTAAATAGTATCACTTGGTAATATCCCTCAAGAACTGTTTAGAGTCAGCTCATGTGTGATAGTTTGTGATAGGTTGAATCTTCGTTTCAGGTATTGATCAGCAAACATCACAGTAACTTAGAGCTATTGAAGGAGTCTTTAAATGTGTATCCATTTGATATGACTTTTTACTAGGATCTAAAAGTTTGGGTTAATAACTAGGTAATGAACTTAATGTCTCCTAGAGCATAATGTAGTTTCTTTCCTGTTTTACAGTTGAGAACATGGTAACTGCTGGAAAAGCCATTCTAGAAAGGAATAATTTCACTGACTTTGAGAATATAAGGTTCGTATGCTTCCAGATAGAAACCAATACATACAGTTGGTTTTTCTCAAATGTTATTTCCTCAGGAAAATGAAAGTAGAGGTGCAGAGTTCATGGCTTAAATGCAGTTTTCCTGAAAGTGAACACATTGTTCATTAGTAAATTTAATAAACAGAACTTCTTTTCACATCTCAGCATCTTCTAATAATCGCCACCTGCAGTTTGGACAGACAGGTATATTCAAGCAGTGGGCAGGGAAAATTAGTTAGTCTTCTTTGTTCAGTATGTGCATTCCTATAAAACTGTGTATAAATTGAATTTCCTTAGGGAAAAAATCTAACTTACTTTTAGTATTCAAGAAACTTGAAAGTGATGACAACGTTTTTTTAGTGATGGTAAGGAAATGACCACTTTATTTAGGAGAAAGCATGCCATCTACTGGTCATGTCTTAGAACTAAGGACTCCCCACTTCTACTCAGTGTCCAATGACTCAACATTTTTTAGGAAAATTAAAGATACTATGATAAGAACTGAAAGTAAAAGTGAAGTCGCTCAGTCGTGTCTGACTCTTTGCCACCTCATGGACTGTAGCCTACCAGGCTCCTCTGTCCATGGGATTTTCCAGGCAATAGTCCTGGAGTGGATTGCCTTTTCCTTCTCCAGGGGATCTTCCCAACCCAGGGATCAAACCCAGATCTCCTGCATTGTAGACAGATAGATGCTTTACCGTCTGAGCCACCAGGGATAAAAACTGAAGTAAAACATAATACCAGCTCAGAATTCATAAGAGTTATACAGTGCCATAATATTCTGTGAAAGCTTTTCTTGATGAAGATTTTATCTTACTGTGAACTTCAACATGAGAAAGAACTGTGTGAATACTCTGAAGTTCATGTAGAAAAACAGTGGAAGAGTTGTTTGAGTGGTAATCTGTCTACCTTAGGTAACCTATTTTGGGTATCTTTAATATTTATGTGTTTTAACCTGAAAATATAACTGTAAACTATTGTAGAACTAATCTGTCAGTTATCTCATACTTTTCTGTTTCAGAATGGGTTTCCATGTGTCACCATTCTGTTCCATTGCCCACTTGCACCTTCATGTTCTGGCACCAGCTGATCAGCTGAGCTTCATGTCAAGATTGGTTTATAGAGTGAATTCCTATTGGTTTATCACAGTGAGTATTACTGTTACGTTGCTGCTGCTGCTGAGTCACATCAGTCATGTCCAACTCTGTGTGACCCCACAGACGGCAGCCCACCAGGCTCCCCTGTCCCTGGGATTCTCCAGGCAAGAACACTGGAGTGGGTTGCCATTTCCTCTCCAATGTAGGAAGTGAAAAGTGAAAGTGAAGTCGCTAAGTCATGTCCGACCCTCAGTGACCCCATGGACTGCAGCCTTCCAGGCTCCTCCATCCATGGGATTTTCCAGGCAAGAATACTGGAGTGGGGTGCCATTGCCTTCTCCGCTAGCAGCATACAAAAATATTTGTCCTTTTGGTTGTAGTTTTTCTTTTCTTGGCAACAGTAGACACTTACACCTCCTATAGATTTGGTCATCTGTTTTAACATACTATTTGCACATATCCGAAATAATCTTTTTAACCTGGGGGACTTTCCAGGTCATCAGATCTGTAGGAAGAGACACTGTGGTGAAGTCTCTGAATTGTAAGCAGAGGATATGATATAGAAGTTCGTGGCATTAATAGTTCTGAATTCTGGCTCCACTAGTTATTCAAGTGACCAGGTGCAAGTTACTTAAACTTTTTAAGGCCCAAGTTTTTTGTCTACTACTGACTTACTACTGGTAATAGTGTCTGGCTCCAGGGTTCAGAAGAGGATTGATGATTTAATTAACATTGTGCAGTGGTAAGGAGTCTGCCTGCCAATGCAGGAGGTGCTGGAGCCAAAGGTTCGATCCCTGGATCAGGAAGACCCTGTGGAGAAGGAAATGGCAGCCCACTCCAGTATTCTTGCCTGGAAAATTCAGTTGAAAGAGGAGCTAGGTGGCCCATAGTCCATGGGGTTGCAAAGAGTTGGATACAGCTGAGTGACTAAGCACAGATGCAGACAAACACACATGTGCACAAAGTGCTTAAAACTGTACCTTGCAGATAGTAAGGGCTCAGTAAATGCAGCCTCTATCATCATTAGCCTCTTTGTAGAAACAGAGGCAAGTAGCATCAGCTACTAAACTTGGAGTTGAAGCTCTGAGTCTAAAAAATTGCAAAATTCTGCTTTGCTCGAGCAACAGTAGAATAGAATTCTACTGATTATAAGCTTGTAACCCGACAGTCAAGCTTTGTTATTAAATCACTCTGTCTTTCCAGGGCCACTTGACTACTAATTTACCAGTTTCTTCTATGTCCATGATGATAAGGTGACCTGTAGCAGCTATATCTGAAAAACCATCAAATTACAAATTAAGTAATTACCATTAGTTAATATACATTATTATTATAGTCATATTACAGAAGAAATGAAAATACATTTGATTTTTAGAAACTTTGCATTTCAGACTTATTATCTCTTTCAACTTGTCCAGATTATTTTATTTAATTAAAAATATATTTAGGATGTATGTGTGTGCATACTCAGTTGCTTCAGTCATGTCCAACTCTGTGTGACCCCATGGACTGTAACCTGCCAGGCTCCTCTGTCCATGGAATTTTCGAGGCAGGAAAACTGGAGTGGACAGCCATACCCTCTTCTAATGGATCTACCTAACCTAGGAATCGAGTCCCCGTCTGTTACATCTCCTGCATTGGCAGATGAGTTCCTTACCACTAGTGCCACCTGGGAAGCCAAGATGTATGTGTACTTCAGATTAAAAAATTGGACATTTTGTAGGAAGCTGGTGTGGTCTCTTTTAAAGATTGGTATGATAAAAAAGAGGTATTTTTAAAAATCTGTATTTCTAATTTTCTATACTATATTTTATAATAAAAAATTTAAATACATTTTTATAATTTCTAAACTGTATTCCTTACAAGATTTTTTAGTTGGGGAAAAAAATGATTGAACAAAGTTATGATATCTGTTAATGGTTCATCCTGGGAATCTGAACTCTTCTTAAATATAGATATTAAGTATGTATTATGAGACTTTGAAAAAATCAAAATAAAGATGTTAACATTTATTCTGAAATCTTATATAGTATTCCAGATATATATAAGATGATTGAGTAAAGTATCTGAAATAATTTAACTAGAAGACCTTAGTTTTTATTCTTTTTTAAACAGATTTTTTTTTTTTAAGAATTTTAGGTTCACAGCAAAATTGAATGGAAAGTTCAGAGAGTTCCCATATATCCTGTGTCCCCACGTACTCACAGTCTCTCCCACTGTCAACATCGTACACCACAGTGATAAATCTGTTATAATCCATGAAACTGCACTGATATATCATCATCACTCAAAGTCCATAGTTTTTATTGGGGTTCATTCCTTGCGTAGTATATACTATGGCTTTGGACAAATGTATCCTGACATATATCCAGCACTGCAGTACCGTGCAGAGTAGTTAGGGTGCCCTGAAAATCCTCTGTGCTCTGGTCATTCATTTCTCCCTGCCCTTTAACCTCTAGTAACCACTGATTTTTTTTTCCAAGTCTCCAGTTTTGCCTTTTCCAGAATATCATATAGTTAGAACCATATTGTGTATAGCCTTTTCACTTCTTTCACTTAGTAAAATGCATTTCAAGTTCCTCCATATATAGTTTGCTTCTTGATTTTTAAAAAATAATTCTTACTGAGCTTTGGCTGCGCTGGGTCTTGGCTGCTGCACGGGCTTTTCTCTAGTCGTGCAAGTGGGAGCCACTCTGCTCATTGCGGTGGCCTGTCTGTGGAGCACAAGCTCCAGGGTGCACGGGCTCGGGACTGCAGCTCCTGGGCTCTGGAGGGCACGCTCAGTGGCTGTGGTACACAGGCTCGGTTGCTCCACAGCCTGTGGGATGCTCCCTGGCCAGGGGTTGAACGCTTGTCCCCTGATGTGCAGGCGGATTCTTTTACTGCTGAGCCACTAGGGAAGCCCCCCGAGTTTACTTGATAAAACGTTAGTGTGATGTATTTCTTTTTCTTTTTGAAACTTTCTGACAAGTAGGCAATGTGGATAAAAATCTGCCTATTTATATACAAAATATTAAATAAACACCTTTACCATAGTTTAAAAACAATTGAGAGTTTTTGTAAGATTTTTAGGAAAAGAATATGTAGTATCCAGCTCTTCTGTTGTGGCTTATTATAATAGGAGTGCCAGTAAAATTATTTCATATAGGCTATGATAATTAGAATAAAGATATGTTATTTTTTTAATTACAGGCTGATTATCTGATTGAAAAACTAAGAACATGAAAATGTCAACAATGGAAATTTCCTAATCTTGGCTCAACATAGACTAATATTTTCATCTCTTTGAAGTCTAATTACAATTGTAAGGTTCACTGGGTTTTATGAAAAGCTATTACTGGGTAGCCTTAAATTGTTTCTTCACGTTTGTTTCCTGAAATGTGTGATATAGTCATATAAATTCTTTGTCATTGACTTTGTTTTAATGGTTCCTTGTCTAAAGTATAAGATACTCTAGATAAAATCCCATTTAAACAAATTCTGTTAATCAAGAAGGGCTCTGTATTTTTTTAAGAAATTCAAATATTTTTATTTCTCAGTAAGTAGTCAATTATAATAGTGATTTATTTATGAAGAATAAACCGGTATAAAAGTACTTTGTTGGAACCTTTGTTATATGAAGGAGAGAAAGAAATAACTTATTGATTGTTCTATAATTTTACACGTAAAATTTCAAAATAAAGAGTACCAGACTACACAGTGATCTCTGATCTTGATGGAAAGAATTGTATGTGTGTCACTTTTTACTCAGATTTCAGATGCTGGTTTTCACTTCCTGAAACCTAGCATCTTTGTAATAAATTGATATTGAAAGCTATATGGTATATATAAAATAACTTCTCTAACAGTGAATTTGCTACAACAAATCAATTTGGTTATCCAAGAGAATTCATTGTAATGGAATTTTACCTGTAAGAATATAAATGGGGAAGAAACATGAAGTGGTTTTATTAATATATTAAAAACTGGAGGAAGCTGCTGCTTGATAATTTAACTATACCAAAGGAAAATTAGAATTAAAAAGTGATTAGACCTGTCTTTTATCATGAACAAGCCCTAACTTGAAAGTAGAGATGGAGAGGCATGGATGAAAAAATTTACTTTAACAATTCATTAATATATTTCTTTAGGAATTGTCTTTTGGTGCTAATCTACACTAATTGTAGCGAATGTGAATGAAAAATAAGCACTGAAAGCTATCTCATGTTGTGTCAGTGTATAATTGTACCATGTATACAAATATAAATGAACATAAGGATTAAAGTGTTGATCTTAGAAATAATCCAAGAAGACTAGTTTTTTTTTTCCTTTCTATTTGGGGGGCATTATATTAAACACAGTTTGTAGTAATGAAATACTTCCTACAATTGCAATGTTTTTCAATATTATCTAGTTCATTTATTCATTCAACAAGCATTTGCAGAGCATTTAACTTGTTCCAGGCAGTGCCAGGATCAGGAAATACAGAAGTGAGAAAGGACCATCTGCCTTTAATTGCCAATACAAGGATCAGACAAAACCAGTGAGTACAAGTTGGTATGTTAAGTATCAAAATGTCTGTAGCAGAGTCTGTGGAGAGGGCCACACTGGAGACAGGTGGCAGTGGAACTAAGTGTTCGTGACTCAGTGTTCGGCAGGTGGATCGTGGACGTTAAGGCCGAGAGACCAACATGCACTTCCCTTGGGTTTTGCCTCGTTACTATTTACTTTTTAGGATTTCCCTGGTGGCTCTAAAGTATCTGTCTACAATGCAGGAGACCTGGGTTCAGTCCCTGGGTTGGGAAGATCCCTTGGAGAAGGAAATGGCAATCCACTCCAGTACTATTGCCTGGAAAATCCCATGGACAGAGGAGCCTGGTAGGCTACAGTCCATGGGGTCGCAAAGAGTCGGACACGACTGAGCGACTTCACTATTTACTTTATAATTGAATATCCGGATTCCATTGTATTCACTGGAGGTGGAGAGAGGGGTTATGGGCTCTCAAAATCATATTTACAAGTTTTTCAGCACTACTGTATTAACTACGCAGATTCACAGTTACATGTTCCTGTAAATCACTTCAGCTTTGACCAGCTTCTTCAGGACAGGAGTTTTCAACATGTGCAACGNAGGGGTTATGGGCTCTCAAAATCATATTTACAAGTTTTTCAGCACTACTGTATTAACTACGCAGATTCACAGTTACATGTTCCTGTAAATCACTTCAGCTTTGACCAGCTTCTTCAGGAAAGGAGTTTTCAACATGTGCAACGTGTTGTGCTTTGTGACCTTGTAGTGACATAATGGACAGTATTCTGATAATACCATGTAAGGTATTTAAGGGATTCTCAGAATTCTCAGATGCCCTATGGGCTTCACAAAAAATGTTGATTAGCCATTTGATTTAATTTATATGGGATTATACCCTCTCATAGTAAGCTTTATTCCTTTGCTGGAAAACCCTTGGAGCCTTAAATTTTTAGTGGCACTTCTCCTGTCACGATTAATAATTGAATTATGACAACTGAAATTCATCCAGCTTTTACAGTCGTTTAATTATTAGGTTTATTTAAGTATATAGTTTAATTATTAGTGTCTTTATTTAATTATTAATATTGGGTAACTCTAGCTGCTACAGTTATAACATTAGCTCAGTTACAAATGCTAATTCATAACCTGTCTTAAAAATGTTTAAAGTAGTATTAAGAGCATTATTAATGCATGTTGTGATACTATTTTTGGTAACTGCAGAACTTTAACATTATTAATGATGAACTGTTTCAAATTGTTTACTTAGCTAAATTTCTGCTAAATAAATATGGAAAAATATTGTGTGAAATTTTGTCTCTGGATTAAAAAAAAATTTGTTTTTAAAAGATTTTGCTTTTTTAGAGTAGTTTTAGGTTCATGGTGGAATTGGGAGAAAGATACATAGATTTCTTATACTTCCTGTCCCCACACATGCAAGGCCTCTTCCATTATCAAGGTTCCCCACCAGAGTGGTGCATTTGTTATTAATACAACTGATTAACTTACATTGACACATCAAAATCACCCCAGAGTTCATAGTTTATCTTAAAAGTTTACCCTTGGTGTGGTACATTCTGTGGGTTTGGACAAATATATAATGAATGACATGTAGGGGCTTCCCAGGTGCCCAGTGGGTAAAGAATCCACCTGCAATACAAGAGATCCATTTAATCCCTGGGGCAGGAAGATCCCCTGGAGGGCACAGCGACCCAGACCAGTCTTCTCGCCTGGAGAATCTCATAGACAGAGGAGTCTGGTGGGCTACAGTCCATTGGAGTTGCAGAGTCAGACACAGCTGACACGACCGAGCACGCAGGGGCGCTCCCTAATGCCATGTTATCATTATGGTATCACACAGACTGTTGAGAAGGAAGCTAAAACAAAAATCTGGTCATTCCTGTAAGTGCCCAAGGTCTCTGCCTTTCCAGACACTCATCCTCTCTTGCCTTGAATGTTACTAGAATCTGTTGACTGGGCTTTCTGTTTCCATTATTGGTTCCGTTCTAACACAGCCTCCATCAGAGTCCATTCTAAATTATTGACCTGATTATGCAATTTTCTTTCTTATGAAAACGTCCATTTACCATCAAGATTATTCAGCAACCTTTTCAGCTTTATCTCCTATACTCATAGTCCACATACCAGATGTTTTTTTACTATTTCAACTAAACTGAGCACAGCTTTGAAAATCTGTTGACTTTTAAAGGCCAGGTTAAAATGTTACCTCTTTAGGGAAGTCATGTCTGATACTTCCCATCCCCAACCACAGCATTATTAAATGTACCATCAGCTGTGGTCCATGACATTTTATTTTCCTAGCATAAACCTTACACAGTCTAGCCAGGAAATACGGTGTATTTCTTGCCATTGGATTTAAAACTCTTAGTTGGATGATTTTTTTATCTTTGTATTCCCACTGCCTTAACCCAGTGACTGATGCATAATAACGCTCAGGAAATACTGTATTTTAATTTCCGCGTCTCTCAAAACGTTACCGTAACAAACCAAAATCTGATCAAGCACCATGATAATGATTTCAGGCAGCTTTCAATCCAAAAATCAAGAATACAGCCTAGATGTCAGGACCTTCCTGGCATTATGGCGGTGTCTATGACCAAGATAATTCAGGTGTGAAACCTCTGAGATTCCAAAGAATCCACCCACACCAAGAATTTCCTGCAGCTAACAACCACACCTTTGCAGGGTAAGGGGAAAGTGTTATCTAGCTCCTGCCATCTCGACTCATTTTTCCTTTACTTCTTCTCTCCTTGCCTCGGGGACACATTTATCTCACTTTGACTCGGAAATTTAAAAACTTGCTCTGAAGCCTCAATTCTAATCACCCTGCCTGGGCCACAAGAACTCACCTACCTTAGGAGGTTATATTGGAAAATCACCATGGACAGGGGAACCTGGTGGGCCACAGTCTATAGGGTCACAAAGAGCTGGACACAACTGAAGTGACCTAGCATAGGAGGCTATACTAGATATTTTCTCAGCTAAGGAGATTTATCTTTGATTCTCATTCTGGCTAGTAAGACAGGAATATTGTCTTGTTATATCTTCTGAGAAAATATTTGCAGTGTGTTGCAAATTTATCACATAAATTCTCTTCCCAAAAACGTGGGTGGAAAGAAGGCAAAACATGCTATTATCTGTGGTACCTGGGCCTCAAAGCCTATCCATCTTCCGTGCCACTGTCTTCTCAGCTGCTGCTGCTGCTAAGTCACTTCAGTCGTGTCCGACTCTGTGTGACCCCATAGAGGGCAGCCAACCGGCTCTCCCGTCCCTGGGATTCTCCAGGCAAGAACACTGGAGTGGGTTGCCATTTCCTTCTCCAATGCAAGAAAGTGAAAAGTGAAAGGGAAGTCACTCAGTCGTGTCCGACTCTTCGTGACTTCATGGACTGCAGCATACCAGGCTCCCCTGTCCATGGGATTTTCCAGGCAAGAGTACTGGAGTGGGATGCCATCGCCTTCTCCGGTCTTCTCAGCAGTGATTCTCAAACCTCACTGTACATTCGAACCACCTCATGGGCTTACTGAAAACAGACTACTGGGGCCTACACTGGAGTGTCTGATGTAGGGTAGGACAGGATTTTGCAGTTCTGAGTGGTTCCCAGGTGATATGCTGGTGGCGGCACAGTAAATAAAAACTGAGGAGTTTTTAAAAAATAACTGTGTTCAGGCCACATACCAGACAGATTAGAGTCTCTGGAGATAGATTCCAGGCCTTGTGGATTTAAAAAGTCGTCAGGTAATTCCAGTGTGCAGTTAAAATTGGAGAACCTGTGTCCTATGGGATTGAATAAAACTTCTCTGGGCCCTGTTACAGTAGATGTTCAAGAAAATCTTTCTCTGGGACCTGACGCTGACTACACTGTGTATGATTATTTTCCACTCATGGTAAGCACCTAGGATCAAGAGATGGCGATTATTGGGAATTGTGCTTAAATAAGAATCTATGGGTTGTTCCCCGCACCCCCCCCCACCGCCCCCCAGGAAAGCTGCACATCTACTTAATATCTGCAAACAAATGGTGGCCCTAGTGGAAAAGAACCTGCCTTCCAATGCAGAAGATGTAAGAGACAAGAGTTTGATCCCTGAGTTGGGAAGATCCTCTGGAGCAGGGCATGGCAACCCACTGCAGTATTTTTGCCTGGAGAATCCCACAGACAAGGAGCCTGGTGGGCTACAGTCCACAGGGTTGCAAAGAGTCAGACACAACTGAAGCAATTTAGCATGTACACTTGTCAAAAGCCTTTATTTAGATATCATATTCTGCTTCTTATATTTTAGGGAGGAAAGAAAGAAGCAGGAGAAGGAAAATGAGGAGAAAATAAAGAAAGACGAAAGACCTGGCTCAGATAAAGCACATGCACTGTGAACTTATCCCTAGTATACAAGTTCTGCCCAAGAGAAGTAATAAATGGCATTTGTTCAAAGATGTGCAGAGCCACCTAAGCTACAAAGCTGAAGCCTGGAGCAGTGTAGATGATACCCAGGTCTTGCATGGCCTTGTACTTGAAGTGGAGTAAAAGACTGAAACCATTTTTTGGTATTTTGCAATCGATCCCATTGCAAACAAAAGAAATTAAGGACAGGCCCAAAGAGGAAAGGCATTCCTAATTTTGGCAGCAGGCCCTAGGTTAGGCTCCTTTTGGAAAAACTGTTTTGACTTCATGCAGTTGCTCAGTTGGGGAGAGTTGGTTTTGAGCCTAACTCAGTCATGCTGCCAGCTTACATCTGCCTGGAAGTGTATGGCCCTTGATTATTTGAAAGTGGCAGGACGACCAAGAGAGAAGGCTGAATCTCCAGCCTGTTTCCCTTTACACTTTTTTCTATGCACAGATTGGGCTTCACAGGAAGCTAATTAGTTGGTCTAGTTTGCAACTGGGACTTCAGGTTTGTTCTGGGGAGTCTTTCGACTGGAAGATGGGATCTACTTTTATCCTCATCTAGAGATCTTGCTTGTTGGAAATTTAACCTCTAGGAGCTCAGTTTGAACTCAACGTCCCACTTTGTTCAGTTTTGTTTCCTGAAAGTAGCCAGTTTTTTTTTTTCCCTCTCTTTTCTTCCTGAATTATCGTCATTAAGACCGACGATACCGAGTATTCTTTTGAAATCCCGTGAAACAGAACTCCCTCAGGAATGCTTCACTACAGTGAAGTTTTCAGTTCTTATATGATTTGTTACAACAAATTTGTACTCTTTGAACTGCTCAGAATCCCCTTGCTTTTAATTTGTTGCAAAATTTTAGTCTTAATACATACTTTTCTCCCTCTCATTGGTTCCCAATTCCTGTGGTTCTTTGTGACACCTAAACACTTTTCAAGTATTAGATGTTCAGTTAGACGTATGGTTCCACTTCTGCTACTGGGCCTGTTAAGTCTCATTTCCTACCTTCACTATGTCTTACTAGTCTCAACACTGTAGTGACCTATGATAACCTGAACTCAAAATTCTCTCCTGACTTCCCAGGAATACCTCTGGGTTTTTATATGAGCAGCCTATCCCAGAGGCTCCAATCTCCCAGGAGGAGCCGGGTCTCTAAGAGATCTGTCTGGATAGATGAAACAAAAATGGAGCTTTGCATCAGCTCCCAGAAGACAGAATTTGAACCTCTTAACTCCTTCCAGTACCCTTTTTTTTTTTTTTAAGTTGGAGATGCAAACTGTGATATATAGAATGGATAAACAGCAAGGTCCTACTGAATAGCACAGGGAACTACATTCAATATCTGATAATAAACCATGGGAAAGGATATGAAAAAATATATATTTATATAACTGAATCACTTTGCTGTACACAAGAAACTAACACAATACTGAAAATGAACTATACTTCAACAAAATGATTTTTTTTAATTGCAAGTCTCTAGATGCTAGTTTGAACACCAAATTCCCAAATCCATACCTTCCTGCTCTTCCTTAACTACTCTAGAAAGCCCCAAAATGTTGAACAGTGCTAGCTGTGATTCCTCCAAAGGCAGTTTAATTGATTTCAGAGTAATTTCACACTAACCTTAATGGCCTATGCAGGGTTAATTTCTGTCTCCCCAGACCATGTAGCCAATGCTTTGAGATTCATGATGCAGATGCTCTCCTGCTCATTTCTGGAGTGAAGAATGAGTGGCGATTTAGTTACGAACCTTAGCTTAAAGGATCTCAGCGTGAAAAAATCTGTGAAACTTGAATTCATCTGGATTCTCTTAGGCCAGTATTCTCACTTGATATTTCTGCACAGAACCAAATCAACCCAGCCATATAAATCAGCATTTCTTTAAAACTTAAAAAGCTGTTCCATCAAAATCTCATGTATAGTATTTAATCATTCTGAGAAACTTGGAGGATAGGGGTTTATCAAGCACTGCACATCCTTGCCCTAACATTTCATTGGTTCTGTGCCTACCTTGGCCTCTTTTCTCAAAGGAGTCAACAACTCCCTTTTCACATCTAGTAGTTTTATCCCTTTCTGAAGCCTTAGCCAAGAGACATTCAGAGGCTCACTTACTGCAAGTGGGTTTAACAAGACATTTTACCTAAAAAAAGTAGATGGCTTGTTAAGAGGAATTCTCATACAGTTTTTCTTAAGAAGAAAAATATCCTCCTTAAATTTTTTTTTTTTTTGCCCTACACATACTAAGTCGCTGCAGTCATGTCCAACTCTTCACAACCATATAGATGGTAGCCCTCCAGGCTTCTCTGTCCATGGGATTCTTCAGGCAATACTGAAGTGGGTTGCTATGCCCTCTCCCCAACCCAGAGATCGAACCCACTTCTCTTATGTCTCCTGTATTGGCAGGTGGGTTCTTTACCACTGGCATAACCTGGGAAGCCCCTTTGCCCCATACAATTTGTTAAACTCCTTATGTACATTATCTCAATCAGAACAATTCCTTAAGGGAGGCAGTATTATTCCATTTCTGATAAAACAGCGTAAAAGAGGCAAAGAAATTTATAGTTGGCCTTTCAACCTCTAATCTTGTAGTCCTTTAGTAGTACTCAGTGGAAAAACAACAACCACCACATGTAACTGGACCCCAAGCAGTACAAATCTATCTTGTTCAAGGATCAACTTGAATTTTGAGAAGGACTTCCCTGGTGGCTCAACGATAAAGCGTCTGCCTACAATGTGGGAGACCCGGGCTCAGTCTCTGGGTAGGGAAGATCTCCTGGAGAAGGCAATGGCAACCCACTCCAGTATTCTTGCCTGGAGAATCCCATGGACAGAGGAGCCTGGTAGACTACAGTCCATGGGGTCACAAAGAGTCGGACACGTCTGAGCGACTTCACTTTCACTTTGTTTTCTGTGAGGTACAGAATGGATTGTTAAGAGATGACCTCCGTCCTCAAGAGCTGATTCTGACTGGCCTACAAGGCAAGTATCTCTGAAAGTTACCGAAAATATAAAAAGCATACTAAATCTTGAGTGAGTGAGCCAGCTAAGTCAGTCCCCAAGCCTAAAGTGGTTGAAGTCTACACTGAAGTAAGTGAAATTTCAGTTCAGTTAGAACTTGGATTTGAAGAGTTGTAGGGAAAGTTAGCATATTCAAATAAAGCAGAGACATCACTTTGCCGACTAAGGTCCGTCTAGTCAAGGCTACGGTTTTTCCTGTGGTCATGTATGCATGTGAGAGTTGGACTGTGAAGAAGGCTTAGCACCGAAGAATAGATGCTTTTGAATTGTGGTGNCTCCAATTAAAATAAATAAATTTATATTATTAAAATAAAGCAGAGACATCACTTTGCCGACTAAGGTCCGTCTAGTCAAGGCTACGGTTTTTCCTGTGGTCATGTATGCATGTGAGAGTTGGACTGTGAAGAAGGCTTAGCACCGAAGAATAGATGCTTTTGAATTGTGGTGTTGGAGAAGACTCGAGAGTCCCTTGGACTGCAAGGAGATCAACCAGTCCATTCTAAAGGAGATCAGTCCTAGGTGTTCTTTGGAAGGAATGATGCTAAAGCTGAAAGTCCAGTACTTTGGCCACCTCATGAGAAGAGTTGACCCATTGGAAAAGACTGATGCTGGGAGGGATTGGGGGCAGGAGAAGGGGACGACCGAGGATGAGATGGCTGGATGGCATCACTGACTCGATGGATGTGAGTCTGAGTGAACTCCAGGAGTTGGTGATGGACAGGGAGGCCTGGCGTGCTGAGATTCATGGGGTCACAAAGAGTCGGACACGACTGAGCGACTGAACTGAACTGAGGTAAAGTTAAAAGTACATTTCAGGGGAAGGATCACTGGGAGCTACATTGTCTCATCGCAACCTGCTCTGGAACACAACGTAGCATCCCACAAACGCTCCTAGCACAAGGTGGCCTCAACCAGCGCGCACCTAGTACCAGAGGAAGCATGCCCAGGAGCCCCAGGGTTCAATTTCTAACAGCTGGGAAACTCCGGACATTGCCCGGCTTGCCCTACTTCCGCTTCCGGCTCAGACTCCGCCCCAGCGGAAGTGGTGTGTGGGGGAAGAAAACGGTGAGCCACTCTGGACCGCGCAGGCGTGTTGTGGGTTGCTGAGATGGCGCCGCCGGGTATCTTGAACAGGTATCTTCTACTCATGGCACAGGAGCACCTGGAGTTCCGCCTTCCGGTGAGCCCGCGCGTCCGTCCACTGCTTCTGGCGGGAGAGGACGGCGCGGTGGGGATTGATGTGCGAGTGGGGCGACCCGCGCAGTCTGAGCCCGCGGGGAGTGGGGGTCTGTGCTTGTCGGGAGATGACTCGTTCCCTCCAATCCTTCGGCCCCTGGGACAGGTCTGAGCTCCGCGGAGGATGTGAGAGAGAAGTCCGAAACAGCTTCTCATCCTCGCTAAGCATATTTATTCATTCTAATGTCCTTGTGCCAGTTACCCGGAGTTAGGTAGGTGAAATGGCAACCTACTCCAGTAGTCTTGCCTAGAGAATCCCGTGGACAGAGGAGCCTGGTGCGCTGCCGTCCATGGGGTCGCACAGAGTCGGACACGACTGAAGCGACTTAGCACGCATGCATGCATTGGAGAAGGAAATGGCAACCCACTCCAGTATTCTTGCCTGGAGAATCCCAGGGACAGAAAAGCCTGG
>SJYV01009358.1:3461123-3488443 GCA_006410875.1 Neotragus pygmaeus | reverse complement strand
CATGTTTTTCAGAATTTTTACAGTTTATTGTGATCCACACAGTCAAAGGCTTTGGCATAGTCAATAAAGCAGAAATAGATGTTTTTCTGGAACTCTCTTGCTTTTTCCATGATCCAGCAGATGTTGGCAATTTGATCTCTGGTTCCTCTGCCTTTTCTAAAACCAGTTTGAAGATCTAGAAATTCATGGTTCACATATTGTTGAAGCCTGCCTTGTACTTACTCAATTAATCTATAGTTATGCTCCCTAATAATCACTTTTCTTTTTTTTTTAATTCAACATATATTTATTCATCTAATTAACTGGACAAGACAGCAGACTTAGTCTGAAAGTATTCTCTTCTGACATTTGGTAAAATTCTATTATTGGTCTTTGTTAATCATAAATTAATACATAACTAATGATTTTATTTTCTAGAGAAAGAATGGTTCCAAATACAGCTTGTAAACATACATTAAAAATAATTTTCTATCCAAGTAATCAAAAAATTAAAACAACAAAAGTGCTATTTTTCATATATTTAATGAATTAAAAACAGTACAGCATCCAGTTGAACAGTAGTGAAGGCAAATTGATATTCTCACCTTATAACATAAAACAATTCTTCAAGAAAGTATTTTGCCCATATGTACTTTAAGAAGCCATACAACTTTCCCCATCTCTGGGTATAATATCATTGTTTATTGCATCTCTATCTTAAAGAAACAATCTAAAATTTGGAAAAAGCCAGATATTTATGAAAATGAGTATTTAGCCTTGTTTTAAACTGATAAAATTTTGAAAATACCTAAGTGTTCAACATAAAGTATATTGTTTCCTACTGAAAAATTTGTAATCCTAATGCCAAGGTGAAAAATGTTTATGAAATTAATATTTAAAGGGAAGAAGTAAGAGTCCTAAACCTCATTACAAACATGTCATTTCCTTTCTGAACATCCTCAGATCATATAATGGTTTTGTTTTTATTGATCCATTGTCAGATATTATTTTTGTAATTATTTTTCCTTTTCAGAAATCAGGGCATTTTCTCAAAATCTTTTGACAGCTTTTTTTTTTTTTTTCTAAAATTTCTCAAAAATTGCTTCCCATGGTTGTGACTGTAAAATATTTTCAGAACCCATAGTTATAATTTGTCTCGTATTGACATTTAAGCCCCAATCAACCCCCCTCTTTTTTTTTTTAAATTGTGTTAATAACTGTGTTTTTATTATACTTATAAGTTCCATGTGTTAAAATGTATTCTCTAATATTTTCAATATAGGAGATAAAGTCTTTGCTTTCACTTTTTGGAGGTCAGTTCACCAGTAGTCAGGAAACTTATGGAAAGGTAAGTTGAATTTATATTTTTTATTAGACCTATATATATAGTATCCTTAGAAATCTTAAATTTATATTTTTATAGTTACTTGGGTCTGTTTTTAAGGGCAGTTGAATAAAAAAGATATTTTGGGAAAACTTTTGTTTTGGAAAGTTAGATTTATCTCCAACTTTCACTTTTATTAGTTTTTAAATTTTACTTCAGTAGTCTACCATAATTTTTTGTCTGTCCCTTTATTGAAAAGAGGTCTGTCTTCTGTTGATGAGGTATAATTAGAATTTGGCTGGCTTTCAGACTTACTTTGGTACTCATTTGATAATTTGAAATTAATTATGTATGTGTGAAATTGTGAGTTTATGAGCCATATATTTGGGTTTGACAGTTTATCAGTGTATTGGGGAAGTTTAAAAAATAGAAAAAAAAATCTTTCACAATTCTTTTTTGACATGACTTATAATTTGACGATACTGCTTTTTAGTCTTTTGATATATGTTTTTCTCCCTTAGTTGTAATACTAGCGATGAACTTCTGTATCTCTTTTTCATTTGATAGCATTAAATAGTCACATACCTCTGCTTAGCATTCATTACTAACAGGGCTGTATATTTTTCCATCAATTAACTCAACCATAATTTATCTAATGATTTCACTTCATTCAGCTTGCTTTAAAATTTTTCCTAATAAAAATAACACTAAGGTTACCATCTTTTTCCCTGTTTAGGTTATTTTGAATTTTTTTGTAGGATAGTATAAAAATTAGAATTAAGACTGGGTCTGGCAGGAAGGACTTCTCATAAAAAGTGAGAGAACTTAAACTGAAAGTCCTCTGGTGTTGGACTTTTACACCTGCAGTGAGGTGAAGTGAAGTTGCTCAGTTGTGTCCGACTCTTTGCGATCCCATGGACTGTAGCCTACCAGGGTCCTCCCATGGGATTTTCCAGGGAAGAGTACTGGAGTGGGTTGCTGTTTCCTTCTCCAGAGGATCTTCCCCATCCAGAGATCAAACCTGGGTCTCCTGCATTGTAGGCAGACGCTTTACCATCTGAGCCACCAGGGAAGTGAACTTCAACTGTTGATGGAGGAGGAAAAGAGAGAGTGTGTGGATATAATTGGGTGAGGGTGATGAACTGAGTTGGGGTCCTGCTACATATTGCTGCATTCTGGCAAGTGGTTATCTGGGTGGAGCACAAAGAGGCCTATAATCTTGGGTATTAAAACCCCCTGATATACTTGGAACTTTTTTCCTTGGATAAAATAATAAATGATTATTGAATAATATACTCTATATAAATTTTTCTTCATAGTTATTGCAGAGACCCCACCCTCTTAGGTGGCCAAAGCTAGCTAGAAAAAAAAAGAGATGATTCAGACATATATTACTTAGTAATTCAAAACAAAATAGCTGTATTATAAGAAAATATTAGCAACAATAAAAAAATTTCTGAGATTATATAAAGGGTAAAATGTGCATTAATTCTTGGTCATAATACATATGAGCAAACATGAAATTAACCTTAAGTTTAACCTTAAATTTGCAGTAAAAAATGTTTATGTGATCATTTTAAAAAGTATTCTGATTTTGTACTGTATTGTCCTGACAGGTTACCTATTAATTAATTTTTTCTTCCACTATTGGAGCAGTTTTTATTTTGGTTAGTGTCAGATTAGATATTCTCACATAAAAGTAGCAAATAAGAATTTCTTCTTACTGATTTCTTAAATAAGGTCATAAAACCGCTTAGAAGTAAGTTGTATATTATTATTTCTTTCAGTCTCCTTTTTGGATTCTTAGCATTCCCTCTGAGGATATTGCCAGAAACTTAATGAAACGGACAGTGTGTGCCAAGTAAGAAAAACTTACTATGTTCTCCTGCATGAGTGTAAGCTGGACTTCTCATAACTACTCTGTTCTTTTTGCTATATTGGCAGAAAGCAGAGGGGTTGATTGTTGTGAGGAGCCCAGTTTAGCTTGTAGTTAACGTGTATTTGCCACTGGATGGCGGTAAGAGAACAGAGAGTCACCTCCTGAAACTGGATGAGATAATCTCAGATGATGAAATGCAGAAGCATGTGCTTTAGAATAATTTTTTTAAACTTCTATATTAAGCAGGCATATGGTTTAAGATGTAAATGCTATGCTTAAGCTATGTTATTACATAGGAAAAAATGCCACATTTAATTATAACCAAAGTATTGAAAGCCTAAAAGTGTTTTTCTTCATGGATGGTTTTTAATTAGATGAACAGATTGGTGAAGTGTGACATGACAAGAAATGAAACCTACCATAAAATATGTTTTACTGTTTTATTTGTTAGTGTAGTTCTGATTATAATATCTTGATGTGAATTGATATAATGATGTCATTCTCGTTTGTCCTGCCTGAGTGTTTTCTGGCTTTCATCATTAGTATCCATTCTTTCTTCCTTCTTGTTTC
This sequence comes from Neotragus pygmaeus, assembly GCA_006410875.1. Taxonomy (NCBI): domain Eukaryota; kingdom Metazoa; phylum Chordata; class Mammalia; order Artiodactyla; family Bovidae; genus Neotragus; species Neotragus pygmaeus. Next base: position 3,484,691 of record SJYV01009358.1, on the reverse strand, counting down.
ATTGTTGGAAAAATCTGTCTTTGCATTTGGAAATTAAACTGCGTTTTCAACTAGCATTTTAAAATTGAAAAACTTATGCTATCCTTGCTTTATTTTTTTTTTAACACTCCCCTCCAACCCCCTGAACATTTTGACAGATTTCTGAGAACTTCCTTCCTTTTGCTTGGAAATTACATTTAATAATGCAGTGCAAATAAGAATTTACATATATCTAGTTTTGTTAACGTGGTTAACAATATTTATTGCTTTATTATTGAATAGATTACAACCCCTATATAATTGAGGGCAGGAGGAGAAGGGGGCAACAGAGGATGAGGTGGTTGGATGGCATCACCAAGTCAATGGACACGAGTTTGAGCAAACTCCAGGATGTGGACAGGAAAGCCAGGTGTGCTGCAGTCCATGGGGTCCCAAAGAGTAGGACACAACTTGGTGACTTAACAACAACAATTGAAAACTAGCTGCATTGCTAAGTCTAATCTCATAAATTGAAGCTTGTTAATGAGTTTTACTTAGTCAATAAAAATGACCAGAAAATGGAAACAGAACTAAAAAACAAGTCATTTGAATAATTATCACTATATGTTAGCATATTAAAATTTATGGCTCTGAGAGATGTTTGAATTCCAAAGATAAATTTTATAGGCTTAAAATAGCTTATTGGGAACCAGATTTATATGCTTCCTTCATAGCTCATATCTTTGATGAATGCATTTGAGTAATGGTACAGTAAATAGTTGTGTAATACTTGTGTAATATTATGAAATAATATCCCTGGCCGCTTTTTCAGTTCAGTTCAGTTGCTCAGTTGTGTCTGACTGTGACCCCATGGACTGTAGCTTGCCAGGCCTCCCTGTCCATTACCAACTCTCAGAGGTTGCTCAGACTCAAGTGCACTGAGTCAGTGATGCCATCCAACCATCTCATCCTCTGTCATCCCCTTCTCCTGCCTTCAGTCTTTCCCAGCATCAGGGTCTTTTCTAGAGAGTCAGTTCTTCTCATCAGGTGGCCAAAATATTGAAGCTTCAGCATCAGTCCTTCAGGACTGATGAATATTCAGGATTGATTTCCTTTAGGATGGACTGGTTGAATCTCCTTGCAGTCCAAGGGACTCTCAAGTCTTCTCCAACACTACAGTTCAAAAGCATCAATTCTTTGGTGCTTAGCTTTCTTTGTAGTCTAACTCTCACATCCATCCTTGACTACTGGAAAAACCATAGCTTTGACTCTATGGACCTTTGTTGGCAAAGTAATGTCTTTGCTTTTCAGTATGCTGTCTAGGCTGGTCATAGCTTTTCTTCCAAGGAGTAAGCGTCTTTTAATTCCATGGTTGCAGTCACCATCTACAATGATAATGAAGCCCAAGAAAAGAAAGTGTCTCATTGTTTCCATTGTTTCACCATCTATTTGCCATGAAGTGATGGGACTGGATACCATGATCTTAGTTTTTTTAGTTTTAAGCCAGCTTTTTCAGTCTCTTTCACTTCATTAAGAGGCTTTTTAGTTCCTCTTCACTTTCTGCTGTAAGGGTGGTGTCATCAGCATATCTGAGGTTATTGATATTTGTCCCAGCAATCTTGATTCCAGCTTCGGCTTCATCCAGCCTGGCATTTCTCATGATATACTCTGAGCAGGGTGACAGTATACAGCCTTGATGTACTCCTTTCCCAATTTTGAATCATTATTGTTTCATGTCTGGTTCTAACTGTTCCTTTTTCACCTGGATACAGATTTCTCAGGAGGCAGGTAAGGTGGTCAAATATTCCTGTCTCTTGAAGAATTTTCTGCAGTTGTGATCCACACAGTCAAAGGCTTTAGCATAGTCAATGAAGCAGAAGTAGATGTTTTTCTGGTATTCTCTTGCTTTTTTGTGGCTCTAACAGATGTTGGCAGTTTGATCTTTGGTTCCTCTGCCTTTTCTAAATCCAGCTTGAACATCTAGAAGTTCTCAGTTCACATACTGTTGAAGCCTGGCTTGGAGAATTTTGAGCATTACTTTGCTAGCGTGTGAGATCAGTGCAATTGTGCGGTACTTTGAACATTCTTTGGCATTGCCTTTCTTTGGATTTGAATGAAAACTGACCTTTTTCAGTCCTTTGGTCAGTGTTGAGTTTTCCAAATTTGCTGGCATATTGAGTGCAGCACTTTCACAGCATCATCTTTTAGGATTTGAAATAGCTCAGCTGGAATTCCATCACCTCCACTAGCTTTGTTCATCATAGTGATGCTTCCCAAGGCCCACTTGACTTCGCTTTTTAGTCTGTGTACATTTTGCATAGCTGAGGTTATACCTTCAGTGATGACTAAGTAAAAGTATCACTGTGGAGTAGTATCCTTCTTTCTATAATTAACAGGTAAAGGGGAATTCATTTTCAGAGGATAAAATTCACAGTCCTAATTGTAGCATTAATTATTCTTGAATAACAGACATTAGAAGTGTGTATTCAAAACTAACTTAGATTCAGGTTTTTTTTTGTGGTAGAATAGGGGTTGAAAGTTGATTTTGTTTGACTTATTTTTAACCTGCACTGTTTTTTTTTAGCATATTACAGAGTGAAAAATAGAACAAATGCTTAGGTACCTACCTTGTTAAATCTCAACTTTTTGGGATGATTTGCCACAATTAATAAATAAATCATTACAGAAATGATTGGTGCTCCCTGTGTATATTTCCCAGTTCTAACCCTCCTTCCTTCAAAGCATAGTTTCTTAAAGCATTATTTGTCAGAAAGGTTTCATTATTATTGCTATAATCAGTGAAATATTTTTGATCATACTGATATTAATAAGTTGACACCCATGCTTATTTATATAGCACCCATGGGAAATGTAGCAATCCATATAAGTTTTCTAATCTCTAAAACAGGAATCATAATAGTGCAGTCATATATATGGAAACAGTTTACTGTGAAAATCTAAATCATAAAAGGTGTTACTCTGGTGTGCCAGTTATAATGGAAGCTTATGATGTTATATATTGAATATTTTTATTTTTCCATTTACATATAAATTTACTATGTTATATAAATCCTTTCTGAAAGAGGATATGGAGTAGTATTATTTTTACTGAATCTGGGTTGTCACTCTAAGTATTAGTTCCTTTATTATTACTGTGTAATAGTTCATTAGGGATAATTACGAATTGTGGCATTGTGCCTTTCCTGAATGGCCTGGATTTCTTGTCTTTTTGCATAGAGAAGTGACGTATGGATTCTGGAGTCAGATGGATTGGGGTTTGAATTCTGCCTTACAAATTGCTGTATGACTTGAGAGAGTCATTTAATCTTTTTGTGCCTCAGTTTACTCACTGGTTAAATGGATGATGATCCTGGCAGCTACCTCATGATTCCTATGAGGAAAACCTGAGTTAATACTAAATGGCCTTAAAACAGTCCCTGGTACTTTGAGTTATATTAAGTGTTAGCTCTTACTTAGCTAAGTAAGAGCTGTATAATTGTAGAGGCCCTGTTTCTATAAATTCAGTACAAGGGAAAGGAAGAATTCATTTTCAAAAGATAATATTTGCAGTCCTGAGAGCAGCATTTTTTCTAATCATAAGGTAGTTGATTTTAGATGCACAAAACTGTAATATATAGATCAAGTTTCATTACAACTGATTCTAAAAGTAGTTTCGTTGACTGCAATAAAATTTTGCTTAATTTTTTTATTCCTTAAAATAGATATAAGCTTGAGATTTTTTTCATAGTAAAAATTTCATATTTAAAAGTAACAATTACTAAGTGTTATCAAATATGGCTAGATCTCAATGGTAACATTTTTATCCAGTCATTTTTCCTTTTATGTAGAAGACTTTGGGAAAGATTGAATTTCCTGCACTTTATAACTATTTCATTAAAAGAATTGATTTTTATGGCATCATTTGTGTTCTAGTTTAAAAAAAAAAATGAAATGATAATGGTGAAGACTTCAAAAAAGATTTTGACTTATAAATTCTTCTTCTATGTAAAGTTCAACATGTGTTTGTAATTTAGACTTAAGCTATATTTGTTTTCAGGATACGTATTTCTCATTTAATAGCTTAGAAACATAGGCAGTAATTGTTTTGGTGGAGCGAGCGTAAAGAACCGATGAAAGAATTGTTATATATTACTGTATGAACTAACTTTTTTTTACTGAGGTTAGTGCCAATCATTTATTTCCTAGGTCTATATTTGAACTGTGGGGTCATGGGAAGTGTCCAGAGGAGCTGTACAGTTCTCTTAAAAACTATCCTGTAGAGAAGATGGTACGTAGCAAATGTGGTTTTATATAAGCAGATCTGTAGATACTGTACTATCTACATGTCTGCTACGTACAAAACTTAAAGGATTTATCTGTTCTTATTTTAGGTTCCATTTCTGCATTCAGATTCTACATATAAAATAAAGATTCACACATTTAATAAAACATTGACACAAGAAGAAAAAGTCAAACGGATAGATGTAAGTGAATTTAGCAAAAACCAAAACCTATGGTCGCAAAGAGCTGGACACGACTGAGCACGCACGCAAAAGCAACGCTAACAGGACCTATGAGATTAATGTAAAATGGTCGCCGTTGATAGATGAGAATCCCCAATGTCTACTATGTGCTTTTATACCACATTGTATGCTAAGCACTTTTTATGTTTTGTCTTATTTAATGCTGATAACCAGACTTACAAGCTAGGAATTATTATATAAGCACTATTTTTCCTTTTAGATATTTATATTATTTAGAGTTATTTTTATTTTTTAGGCACTTGAATTTCTGCCATTTGAAGGGAAAGTAAATTTAAAGAAACCACAACATGTATTCTCTATTTTGGAGGATTATGGTTTGGACCCAAACCACATCCCTGAAAATCCACATAATATTTATTTTGGTAGATGGGTAAGCAAGTGTTCTTTTTACCTATTTTAGTTTTCTTTAAAACCTAAATGTTAGTCCTTTGAATTGGACTATATGTCAAACTTGAAAGGAGCCGAAGAGTCAGAACTACTGTGTGAAATAAAATCAGTGAAAAATATGTGGTTGTATGTTTTTTTTTTTCCGAGATTCTGATGAAATGCAAGAGGATTATTATAAGGTGTTATAAGGTGTGGGGCCTAGGTAGGAGGTTGTGTACCTGGAAACCTTAACCCCAAACTTGTTGGAAAGCGTGAACTGCTTTTTAAATAAAAGCAGAGAAAAGGCAGAGTGCTGTGACAGCAGGAACCTCATTTGTGGAGCTCTGTGATTGAGGTTTCCATTCTTAAATGAAATTACTACAAAGCAGTTCTGCCCACTTCCCTGAGGCACTGAGTGGGCAAGTGGAATCTGTGGCTTATGCTACAAGACATTGCTATTTAGGAGAATAAAAGAGGTGGCTAGAGCTCCCTACCAGCTCCTGGAATAATTGCATTCAAATTCAATTCATATTTGCTTTGAAAAGAAGAAGTAAATGGGAACACACTAAGAAATAAAAAGTGTCACATTTTTATATAAAGCAGTGATTAAGTGGAAAGAAGTTATTGTCATCAAGATACTGTGGATTTGATGTGAATAGTTATTTTAGATCCGTTTTGTAGATTTATACTTATTGAAAAATATCTCTGATCTAGATTGCAGATGGGCAGAGAGAGCTTATTGAGTCATACAGTGTCAAAAAGAGACACTTTATTGGAAATACAAGCATGGATGCTGGTTTATCATTCATCATGGCTAACCATGGAAAAGTGAAAAAAAATGATATTGTATTTGATCCATTTGTTGGAACAGGTATTTTTATTTAATTGTTTTAAACTAATGTAAAGATGTTACTTGTTTATATTAGTCAAGGTCATAGTATTATTTTTGCTAAAAGATTAAATAGAATATTTTTTTATTTATCACTAAATAAGAGACAACCACATATTTGTATAATAGTCAGTATTTGACATTTTTGCTACTTCCAAAGATAATGCTGAAAGAATTTTGTGGGCTCTGTTTTTATTTTTATTATGTTATTTAGAATTTTGTGGGGTTTTTTTCCCATAAGTAACCACTGAGGGGACCATACTATTCATTATAGAAATGTTGTAAAGCTTTACAGTTTCTTTATATAGGAAATTTTCTTACTCTACTTGAATTAAAAAAACAGGAAAGCACTTGAAGAAGAAAGACTTGAGTGACACAATTTTAAAAAGTATTCATCTTTTAAAATTGGCAGTTATATACTTACATAAAAAATAGTTAATATGCCTTATCTTTGGCTTGTGGAGGTTCATGTGTGAAGTTTGAAAACAGGAAAAGTGACTTAAGTATCAGTGGCCTAGAGCATGACTGCTGAGACTCTTACCTGGGTTTTGTATGCCTAGGATATACGATTGGATGTCCTCATAGTTAACTTTTGTGTGAAAGTCCAAGGTTATTTCACCTGACTCTGAAGACATTTTCCTGCTTCAACCCATTTTTCTTTCCATCTTGCTTATGCTTTCTTTCCACCTATGCTTATGGAGTGCTCACAGTTAGGTTCGCGTGACTAAATTTACTATGTTCAGATTGTGTAGGAATAAATTGTTCATTGTAGTGGCCTTTCCGTGTCAGAAACTCCTCTGAAACTCTGTAAGCAGTGATGATGCAGGGGCTACCATTTGTTAAATAGAAAACATGTTACGTACTAGCTGTGCACCCTAAGGTTACTCTCTGCAGCTACTGACATTGAGATACTCTACAGAATCTTCCTGAGATTATGGCGCAGAGATTAAGTGACTTGCCCAAATTTATGCACTGTATAAATCTCATGGGGTTCACACGCAAGCACTAACTCCAGGGCTCCCTGCCCGTTACTCTCAGCACTGCCTCTCTCTCAGCGTTAGGAGCTGCCAGCCAGCTGCTGTACCATAAACTAACGTGAGCAACACAGCATATGAGGAGCAAATAGAATCAAGGTCAAGAGATTTCTAAGTGGTGGAATTAACTTCCTGAGCTGTTAAATCAATCTTGTTGCGTCTCTCTGCTCCATTCCTCCATTGTCTTCATCCTACCCCCGACATACTACCCATTCCTTTCTTTCCTATCCTAATCATCCTAAGTGCCTCCCCAACGTTTTGAACTTGACAGGAAATAATACCAAACTTATGGAAATGTTACAATTATAAAAATGAAAGAAAACCTACATATCCCCAACCCAGAGTGGACTGTTGTTAAAATTTGGCATTATTTGCTTTATCACTTACTTTCTCATTATGTTTTATATACACAATATTTTTCTTTCTGTACCATTTGAAAGTAAGTTGCATCCATTATATCCCTTTACCTCTCAAACACTTTAATATATATTTCTTGATGATAAGAATATTCTCTTACATAACCACAGTATAGTTTTCACTGTTAGAAAACATGTTATTCATATGGTACTTTAGTGTTGGTATTCCATTTTTGTTAGTTGACTCATGAATGTCCTTTATACCATCTTTTTTCTTTTTCATTCTAGCATCAGGTGTTGTATTTTGTTGTCAGCATTTCTTTGATCCTTTGATATGGAATATATCCAAAGTCTTACTTTTTCTTTTAGGAAACTTGGAATATTATCCCTCCTCTATTTTTTATCCAGAATATTCCTTATTTTGGCTAATTTGATGTTTCCTTATGGTTAAATTAAGGGGTTATACTTTCCTGGCTGGACCACTGCAGCAATGATTTTTATGTCCTTTTTAGGGCATCCACATAGTACCCATCTCCCTGCATTGGTAATGATAATTTTGATCAACTGATTGAGATGGTGCTTGATCCCCCCCATCCCCCCCACCTCACTGTGTGATTACTATTTTTTTTCCTTGCAGTTAATAGGCAGTCTGTATGGAGACACACCAAGATCTTGAAAATATTCTATTCTATACATCTGAATCACCCCCACCCCGTGGTGGTCAGGTTTAGCACTGATTATCGATTTTTGCTTACACCTGTCTTGACTTTGGGTACAAAGGGATAATTTTCTGTCTTCAGCACTCCCTCCAGTGGACACCTTTCTTATTATAAGCAAAAACTTTCTTTTCCTTTGTATTCATTTATCTACTGTTAATAAGAATTAGTGGATTTCCCCTCCTTTCCCCAAGTGGTCTTAATTCACTTTTTTCTTAATTATTTTATTGCTCAAATTGTCCCAGATTTGCCTTGTGCAAGCCCTTTCATATTGGATCTGTCTTTGTGATATGTTCCTGTAGTCTTTTTTTTTTTTTTTTTATTCATTTTTATTTTAACACCTCCCTCTTTTTTCTGGCTCATTTCCTACCTCCCCAGACCCTGGAATCAGTCATGTCTCTTAGAAATTCTTATTTCTTTTAGTGGAGAATGGTATTAATATTAGAAACCAAGATCTAGGTGTGAGGTATTTTTGCTTCTACACCCTTTCAGCAGACAACTGGGAAATGCATGTGTGTGTATATATATATATATATATATATATAATCTGTATATGAATGCATATGCAAGTACACATATATATGCATACATACTGTTTGTATACATAACTAAACGTATATGCATAGTTTAGAACTTGTGAGTTCTCACATATACTACAAATTCCACTTTAACCTTTTTTTCAGTTAACAATATTTCCTGGAAATCACTTCCTTTAGTTCATAGAGATTGTTTTCATCTATTTTACAGCATACTCCATGGGTTTGAAATGAAATGAAAGTCGCTAGGTTGTGCCTGACTCTTTGTGACCCCATGGACTATACAGTCCATGGAATTCTCCAGGCCAGAATACTGGGTAGCCATTCCCTTCTCCAGGGGATCTTCCCAACCTAGGGATCAAACCCAGTCTCCTGCATTGCAGGCAGATTCTTATCTGTAATTTATTCAGACAGTCTCCTAAGCCTGGATATAGGTAGTTTCCCATATTCACAGTTATAAATAGTGCTTGCAATGAATAATCTTTATATATATACTTTTATAGTGTTGGAAATACAGCTCTAGGGTAAATTCCTTGAACTAGGTTTGAAGAGTTTATGAAGAGTATGTAATTTTATTAAATGTGGTGAAGTTACTCTGCATTATGCCATTTTGCTTTCTTGCCAGCAATATATAGGAGTCCCTGTTGCCCCACAGCCTCACCAGCAGAGTGTATTATCAGGCTTTTGAAATTTGCCAGTCCATTGGGTGAAAATGTTATCGCAGTGTAATCTTAATTTCTATTTTTTTAATTAAGAGTGAAATCTAATAACTTTCTATTTTAAGGACTAGCAGTGTAACTTTTTTGAAATTTTCTTAAAGTCATTTCCCATTTTTCTATAAATATTTTGGTTTCCCCTCTTATTTTAAAAAATACTTTGTATTTTAGTTCCCTTCTTTTTTTTTCTGTTTTAATGTATTATAAATATATAAAATCTTTTCTCTCAGTTTGCCATTTTTCTTTTGACTTTGCCTGTAACTTTGTTTTTTCAACCAGGCAAGAGCTTTGCCTACATCCAAGTTATAGACGAATTCAGTAGTTTTGATTTTTTTTTTCCTTTTAGATCTCTGATGCATTTGGAGTTTGTTTTCTTGTTTGCTGTGAGGAATAAATCTAATTTGTCTTTTTCCAAATGCTAACCCTCTATTAATTATCTTGTTCTTGGATTTCTAAAACCTTTTTCTGGGGAGTGATTTTTTTTTGAGATACATACATGTATGTGTTTAATATACATGCACATACACACACATAGGCAAGATCATAAAGTTTAAAAATAGTTATTAGTATGGGTAAAATTTTCTTCCTTTGACATGGATGAGGCTGGGCATGTTATGAAACACTAACTTCCATAGCAGTCAAGATGTTGACTACCTTTACTGTGGTAAGGGGTGAGAGATCTGCCCCTAATGTGCTTTAGGACAGATCTTTGGAGTGAGCGGCATATCTTGGTCATTTGAGTGTTTGTGTAGGACAGTTACAGAGGATAAGATGGTTGGATAGCATCACCGATTCAATGGACATGAACTTGGGCAAACTCTGGGAAATGGTGAGGGACAGGGAACAGGGAAGCCTGGTGTGCTGCAGTCTATGGTGTCTCGAAGAGTCAAACACGATTTGGTGACTGAATGATAACAACATAAGGACAGTTAATGGAGAATTAATTTCACTATGCAGGACAGTTAATGAAAAATTGCAGGAAGAAGATCTTTGCAAAGACATTGCTAAAATACATTTCATAATTTGTGCTTGTTGTTTAAGCATAGCGTTAAGACTTCAGCTTTTAGTGCTTCTGTTTTAAAACTGGTGCTCAGTTGGTCCTACTCTTTGCGACCCCAGGGACTGCAGCCCACCAGGCTCCTCTGTCCCTGGAATTTTCCAGGCAAGAATACTGGAGTGGGTTGTGATTTCCTTCTCCAGGGAATCTTCCCCACCCAGGGGTCAAACTCACGTCTCCTGCATTGGCAGGTGGATTTTTCATCACTGGCTCCATCTTTAAAACTGATAATGGCCAGTAATTGTGAACAGGCAACAGTTTTTTACCAGTTTGTCCTCTTTCCTGGGCCTTTTCTCTCTTTGATGGGTAGTACCTTCTGAAGGATTGGAGAAATAAGCAGCCCCGTGCTTTCCTCCATGGTCATAGTTTTTCACACACTATTGGTTATTTTTGTCCTTTTTCCTGTTTAGTTTTTGTTTGTTTGTTTATAAATGTAAGTGTCTGCAATTCCTTTTCTGTTTTAAAGGTATAAAATTGATATTTATTAGTTTCCTAAATGCTTTACTCACAGACTGCTTATGACTTGTAATATTCTCAAAGTTATAGAGTAGGTTAGAGAACTTCTGGGAAGTTGAAAGGAGAGATGTAATCTTTTCCTACCTAAATACCTTTTTCTTTTTCTTTTAGACAGTCTGCTATCTTGTCTAGAATGACATGATAAGCTGCAGAAGCACGCTTTTCATTTCTGGTTTAGCAAATACATTGATTCTCATTGTAGTAAGGTTTTTTTTTCTTTTTTTTTTTTTAAGTTTTGCATCTCCATTTTTCCAAGGGAGAAGATACATATCCTGGACCAGCTCTCAGTAATTAAAAAGTACTGATATTCTAATATGAACATCACTAAAGGAGTGATGAGGATACATCAGTTGAATACCTATAATATCACGGGCAGACCTGTGATGTGATGTAAGACTTGTGAATGGTATACAACTCTTAACTGTGTAGTCTTACTTAATCTAATTTGTTTTATAACAAATTTTTATTTTTGTGTATCTAAGTAGTAGCCTAATAAATATTTACTTCAGTTGCTGCTGATCCTAGAGGAGGTTGTCTGATTATAGACCACTGTAACAGCAAAGAGAGTGAGTTTTAAATCCTTACTCTTACCAGTTACTGTGTGACTTTGAGCAAAATTCTTAACAATTTCATCATTTGTACAACTGTAATAAGAAATGGCAACCCACTCCAGTATTCTTGCCTGGAGAATCCCAGGGACGGTGGGGCCTAGTGGGCTGCGGTCTATGGGATCGCACAGAGTCAGACATGACTGATGCGACTTGGCAGTAGCAGCAGCAATAAGTAATATATTGTGAGGGTAAATGAGGTAATATATGTATATGAACTTATTAGGAAATTGTGTGATGCATGGTAGACAGTGAACTGTACTGTTTATCATTTTTTAATTATTTTGTTAAGCACTAAGATCCTTTTTGGTGAAAGATGTTAGATGTAGCCAATATTGCATTGTTACAATGAACAATTTGACCGTGAATTCATTTTCTAGTTCCTTCTTTGGCTGATTTCCCAGATATTCATAATTTGCAACTAGGCAGCAAGGAAAGTAATTGAGGGTTAAAATGGTAAACTTCTGTTTCTTTGTTTATAATGAAAATAATTGGCATAAGTGTCTGCCAGTGTCTGCAGGTGCAGTGACATAGCTCTGTAGCCATAGCTCAGATTCCTTTTCCCTTTCTCCTTTCTCAAATGAATCAACTCTTTTTGTGGAGAATATACCCAGGAGACTGGTTGTGTATTCCTTGGCTTCTTCTACCTTCAGATGGCCCATAGGTATAAGGAAAAGAGTAAAACTTTTAAATTTTAACTTTGCAGAATGATAGGTGTGAGAGCAAGGTGTTGAGATACCTACTGTCCTAGCTCTGAAAAGAGACTATGAAGAGGAGGAGAGGAAGTTAGGAGAGAGATAATGGATCTCTATAGGTCTCTCTAATAATTTTCTGCTTCCCATTTATTCTCCACTCTGTAGTCCCATTTTCCTGAGTCTCATAGTTTGGTAGAATTTCTGTTTTCTGGCAGTATCCTTTTGCATAAGCTGCCGGTTTATTAGAGTTCTATGTATTTTGTTTTCTTCTTTTAGGGTAACATAGGTAAAATAGTATCACAATTTTTCCTCCATTTCTTTCAGCAAAACTAAAGCCCAGTTCTGATTTTCACATTTTGTATAGCTTTCTGCTTAAATCTCTACAGATGAAAATCATAAATTAGTTTCTGCATTATAAAGTTCAGTTGTTGTGTCCATTTGCCTACAAAGATACTGCCCGAACCTTAAACTGGTTACTGTTTAAGTGATAAGAAATTAAAACTAGTGTAGATCACACTGTGGTATTTTTACACTTGATAGCATAATGAGAAATTGGGTGAATTGCATTATTTGCCCCTTCAACTCTTCACCCTTCCTTTTTTATTACCCCTTCTTCCACCAAAAAGCTTCCAAGAAAACTCCATCTGAGATACATAACTAAATGCAAAAATGCTTCAATTTAATTGAAATAAAATGAGATGATTAACAATGATTACCCAGTGACCAGAGAAGCTAATTTATAGTGATTTTATTTAAAACTTGGAAAACTTGAAAGAGGATGAAGTTACCTAACAGATGTAGTCTAACAGATTATTCATCTCCTTTCAGCAGTGGACTCTAAATTGGGTCTTCTCAAAGCTCATTCTAACCAAATGGATAAGGTTCTGTTTAAGGAAGCACAGGAAAGCTTTTCTGTTCCCTTGACAACTAGTTCTTCTAGGTGAGTATCTGCCTTAATTGGCAGAATTGTAGTAATGCCTCATAATTTGGATGAAGTGATTTTTTTTTTTATGAGTATTTCAAGTCATTACATACAGTATCTTTCCTAAATTTTGACTGTTCCATTTATAGGCTAAGAATTAGAAGGTCTTACTTTACCTCCTCAAACAAATGCTTTTTGTAGTCCGTATGGGGGAACCTAGGTTTTGCTTTCTGCTATGCTATTAGTCTTCCATCTCTCTTACTCATGGCTCCACTAGGAACTAGTCAGTTATTTTTCATTGGGCAAAGTATTTTTAAGTACATGTTACCAAACTATGTTTTAAATGACTATGGAAGGAACACGATCTGTATAGATCTATATGTATCTATAAATCTCAAAACAAGATTTATAGATTTTGACCCTCTGGAGGCACTACCCATCTTAATTTTAGAGATTACATGTCAAAAGGATAGAATGGAAAGAGCCCTAGTCATATCCCCGTATCCAAGTTTGTGCATTGTCTAAGTGTATGTTTCTGTATATTTCTGATTTCATATTGACTGGCAGATCTTTCTGCAGTAAAGCTATTAGGATTTACCCAATCACTAAGAACATTTTTAGTTTGAGTAATTTAAAAAGTCAAGTTCACTGAAAAGAACAGCTATTAACTTTGTGAATTTTTGTTGTTAAACAATTTTAAAATATTTCATTTTTCATTAAGGTTTTCATTAATTTTTATTAGGATTCTTTTCCATATTAAACTGGTCATACCTACCAAGTTACTTAGTCCCCTCAGATTGTATTAGGACATTTGTGTTTTCTTTGTTTATAACACTAGGTAAAAAGATTTGTTGTATTAACTATTTTTGTTTATGTCTGATAATAGTTATTCAGAAATTTGTATTTACAGTTTTTTTTTAAATTTTCAATAACAGTTTTATTCAGACATAATTGTCCTACCATAGATATTTACAGTTTAAAATGAGATAATTACCTCACTGATTATAGGAGTAGCTGTTACTTATCCTCATATTTTAATTTCTGTAAGAATTAATCTCATATATTAATTATGCCCTCTTTAAGTTATCTGAAACTCTGACTTCAGTGAGAATTAAGTTCAATTGTCAGAACTTACTTATTGCCAGCTTTTTGTGTAGCAGCCTTATATGTTTATTTGTAAGAAGGAGCAAGATGCTTTTTATCGACTTCTCAAAAATAAAAGGAAAATGTCTAAACACCTTATTTTCACCAAAAAAAAAATGGATATTTTTTCCCAAAGTAGTGCTGGGAATTTTTAAGTAGTAATGCCAGGACATATATTAATTCCTTGCTTTCTAACCAGGGTGATGAGCACAGGTTAGGAGTTTGTTTTTCATCCTGAAGCCTGTTAAGTATGGCCAGAACCAAGGTCATGCCAGGGTTCTCTGCCTACAGGTAGTCTGTAAGAATCCGGGTCGGATTAAATAGAGGAAGAAATAAGAATCTGGGACTTTCTGGTTAACAAATCACAATTGTGTGATTTTTTTCAGGTGGCCTTCTGATAGCTTCTGCTCATTTTGGTGCATACGTATATGGGACAGATATAGACTACAATACTGTTCATGGCTTGGGTGAGTAGTGGTTCTAGACAGTGTTACAGTCTTTCCTCTGTAACAAATGAATAAATGAGTCTTTGGTCTTGTACCAAACGTGCCTTTGCTGCTGCTGCTGCTGCTGCTGCTAAGTCGCTTCAGTCGTGTCTGACTCTGTGCGACTCCATAGACGGCAGCCCACTAGGCTTCCCCGTCCCTGGGATTCTCCAGGCAAGAACACTGGAGTGGGTTGCCATTTCCTTCTCCAATGCATGAAAGTGAAAAGTGAAAGTGAAGTCGCTCAGTCGTGTCCGACTCCTAGTGACCCCATGGACTGCAGCCTACCAGGCCACTCCATCCATGGGATTTTCCAGGCAAGAGTACTGGAGTGGGGTGCCATTGCCTTCTCCGAAATGTGCCTTTAAAATACTTAGATAGTTATGTATGGCGTTATACATCTGTTTTTAATGTTAAAATATAGAGTTGCAATATAATACAGTTTTAGTTATTTTTACAATAAGACTTTTCACTGGGTATCTGCTTTTCGTGAAGTTATCCAGTGAGCAAAATGACCTCCCAGGGGAACCAAAGATGAATAACAAAAAGCCCTTCTCTCAGAGCTATTTTTGCTCTTAGATTTTTAGGCAATCAGTAAAGTTGTAAAACTTTGTGGCTGGGAAAGAAGTAGGAAAGGGACTAACTAAACCTTTTGTAATTAGTGTATTCACCTTAGTAAAACATAGTTTCTGCTTAAAAATTATCACCGTTCTTTTGTTTAGCAGTCATTTGTTATGTGTATACTTGACTAATTACTCTAGTCCTTGAGTACCATATATGTTTTTGATTTCATAATTAACCAAAACATCTTCAAAGCAGTGAAGGTGACAGTAACTTTAAAGATTCTGCATTAGACTGAGAGTAACTTGAAATAAGCATTGGCTTGCTTTTGAGGCAGTTTTGGAAAACACTTTTAAAATTCAGAAGCTACGCTAATGAAGTGTGATTGCATGAAATTGAATCAATCTAAAAGTATTTTTTTATAGCTGAATAGTGTTAAAAAGGTAAAGTTTTTTTGATTTTGAAATTGTATTTATGGGATTGTTTTATCGTTGCAGCTAGTATCAACCTGTAAAACATGCTTTTTATTTTTCTCACCCAGTGTAAATTACTATATAGGTGAGAATTTATTAGATTTTTCTTTTCTTGAAGTAATTTGATATATTGTATTTGATGAACTGCCTTTTTTTCTACTCTGACTGTAAGGAATTTAGTACTATAAGGAGAATGAATAACATTTTATAAAGTTCACCTAAATGGGCTAACTAGAAAAAGATAGTCTTTGTTTGCAGTATTTTAGCATAGACAGAGTGCTAAGAAGAATTATTCCTGTTTGCTTTTGGTAGAAAGTCTGTTTGCTTTAAGGATATTGTCCTATGTGCTTCATTTTAATTTTTACTTATTAGAGTTACGTGTAAAAGTTATGTGCTAACCTCTCAGTCCGCTTGGGTAGAATTCTGATTGAGGTAGAATTTCCTCAGACTTATGCAAGGTGCTGTTAGACTTGCCCTGTTTCCTGTGCTTCTCATCTCTTAACTATACTCTCAAATACTTACAAATTTCTTGTATTTTAAAAATGCAAAACTTTTTCTATCAACCCTGTAGAGGCCCTCCTCCTAGCTACTACTTTGTTTTCCTCTTCTGTTTGCCAAAGTGCCTCTTAAAAAGACTAGTATTTACTTGCTATTTCCTCTTTTTCATCTCTTAACTGTCTTCTGCCTGTTCTTTTCCAGCTTCCATGCTTACTGAATACTCAGGCCACAGATCTACAGTATTTGCAGTGTAGACCTTCATAATGCCTCCCTTGGTTTCCTAGACAGTGACTTCATCTGGTGGCACTTTGATTTCTTTGTCTGTTTCTTTCTCAGTTCCCTGAAGGCCCTATGGTTTTCTTCAGTGTCTGTTTACATGTTACTTTTTTCCAGGCATCTTTGTTAGCCCCAACTATCACATTACATACAGTGCAGATTCATGTCATTCATCTTTTAATATTTAGGTTTCGTTTTTATTGTGAAATAGATCATAATACAGACGAGTTTATAAATAATTGCCACTTACGTTAATAAAAAATATCATTCATTCTTATACATTTAGCTTAAGTTTATTTACCAGTATCTCCCAGTGTGTATATATATTCTGGCCTCTAACTCCCTGCTGAGTATCTCTTTCTGAATCTTCTATGGGTACCTCAAGGTATATCAAGATTGATGTATCGCAAATGAATTTCATCTTTTTTCCTAGGCTTGTTTTTCTTCTTGGTTTCTCAGATCTTAATTGACGATGTCATCATCTACTCATGTCTCTTAAACTAAAACTTTTGAACTTCCCTTGAGCTGCCACTTTAACTTTTCATATCTCGTGTCTCCCTTTTACTCTCCCTGTGGTCATTGCTTCTGCATTTCCAAAGTTAACTCTCTTCATTTTTCTGCTCCGTTTATCTCATTCATCAATATTTCTTCATTGCAAGTTAAAATAAAAATAATTGTTCATTTGTGTAAATAAAGTTAAAATTTTATAAACAAAAGCATGTTCTATTTGAGTTAATGTAGGTTTGGGTGAGCTCAACATTGCTTTTAGCTAAATGACAAGAGTTAAGAATGTTGTTTGTTAGTTCTGTCTTCCTTTTTCTTTTCCTTTAGGAAAGGCTAGTAGGAAAAACCAGAAATGGAGAGGACCAGATGAAAACATTAGGGCAAATCTTCGTCAGTATGGTTTGGAGAAGTATTACCTTGATGTCCTGGTTTCAGATGCATCTAAACCTTCCTGGAGGAAGGGCACATATTTTGATGCAATCATCACTGATCGTAAGTATGTTGTTATACAAAAGTAGGAGTAGGATTGGAGAAGGCAATGGCACCCCACTCCAGTACCCTTGCCTGGAAAATCCCATGGATGGAGGAGCCTGGTGGACTGCCGTCTATGGGGTCGCACAGAGATGGACATGACCGAAGCGACTTAGCAGCAGCAGCAGGAGTAGGATTGGGTTCCTAAGGTAATTTACATTTAATGTACAAAATGTATCAGTACAACAAAAAAGAGCCAACTTGTACTAACATTATCCCCACTCCCAACTTCTTCACATCGTGAGAAGGAAGAAATTATGCATGTAGGGCAGGACACCAATTTAACTACGTGGTTTTGTTTTTCTAAACTATGTATTTTAACTTGTCATCCCTTTTTTCTCTTCAGCTTATTTTCAAGACAAATTTGTTTTTATATTTGTTTTATGTTTACCTGTAGTTGGTTATTAGCATACCAACTAGAGCCGAAATGTCATTTTCAATTATGGGATCAGATTTTGAAGAAGAAAGTTTCAGGTATCTCAGATTTTCTGTGTCTAACTTTTTGTGTTTGTTGTTGTTGTTTTTATGCCCATTATAACTGGCATCTTCTTCCTAGAGTTNAGAGCCGAAATGTCATTTTCAATTATGGGATCAGATTTTGAAGAAGAAAGTTTCAGGTATCTCAGATTTTCTGTGTCTAACTTTTTGTGTTTGTTGTTGTTGTTTTTATGCCCATTATAACTGGCATCTTCTTCCTAGAGTTATAAGAAATTTGGAGTTCTGTGAACCACTGGGATTGTGAACCCATTGAGCTTCAGGAATATGCATAGGAACTTGTTTTCTCTTGCCTCCTGAGTTCTTGGGCTTTTCAGGCATCCTGTCTAAGAATAGATCTGCCTTTTCTGTAGTCTTTGACCGTAAATCTGTACATAGTAGCAAGCTGTATCTCAGTCCTTCCATCTCAGACCTCTTCAGTTCTTTGGTAACTTAGGTGGTTTCAGATATAACAAAAGGAAAATTATTAAGGCATTACAATGATAGTTCAGTCGGTAAAGAATCGCCTGCAATGCAGGAGACCCCAGTTTGATTTCTAGGTTGGGAAGATCAACTGGAGAAGGGACAGGCTACTCAGTCCAGTATTCTTGAGCTTCCCTTATGGCTCAGCTGGTAAAGAATCCGCCCACAATGCAGGAGACCTGGGTTTGATCCCTGGGTTGGGAAGATTCCCTGGACAAGGGAAAGGCTACCCCCTCCAGTATTCTGGCCTGGAGAATTCCATGGACTACAGTCCATAAGGTCTCAAAGAGTTGGATACGTTGTAAAGTTTCACTTTACAATGTCACTATGAATATACTCATGGAAATTGGGTTATAAATTTTGGAAACTGGTTATAAAATTGGTTATAAAGTTTTATTTATAACCTACTGTATTACTTGCTCTCACTCTATATGTATTTATAAAAATATGTAATTTTGTTCCTGATCAGTTGAGAATAAGTTGTGTCCATCTTGGCCTTTTACCTTCCTACACTCCGGTGTGTATTTCCTAAGAATAGGGATAGGCTCTCAGATAGCCAGAGAGCATACATGCTCAGTCCTGTGCAACCTTTTGCAATGCCATGGGCTGCAGCCCGCCATGTTTCTCTGTCCATGGGATTATCCTAGTGAGAATAACTGGTATAGGTTGCCATTTCCTCCTCTAGAGGACCTTCTCAATCCACAGATCAAACCTGTGCTCCTGCATTGGCAGGCAGACTCTTTACCGCTGAGCCTGGGAAGCCCTGGATAGCCAGAGTACAGTTACCAGTTTCAATGAGTCAGTGCAGTGCTTTAATCTGTAGTTTCACCCAGTTTTGTCAGTTGACCCAGTAATACTCCTTTGTAGCATGTTTTTCCCTGAAGTACAGTATCCAGTCTTCCCTGGTGGCTCAAAGGATAAAGCGTCTACCTGCAATGCAGGAGACCCAGGTTCGATCCCTGGGTTGGGAAGATCCCTTGGAGTAGGAAATGGCAACCCAGTCCAGTATTCTTGCCAGGAGAATCCCATGGACAGAGGAGCCTGAGTGGGCTACAGTCCACAGGGTCGCAAAGAGTCGGACACGACTGAGTGACTTCACTTCACTTCACTTCACACTATCCAGTCTGATGTCAGGCATTGTTTTAGTAATCATATCTTTAAGGCCTCCTTTAATTTGTAGTATTTCCACAACTTTCCTCTGTCTTTCATGACACTGACATTTTGAAGAACACAGTCACCTGCCTGCCTGCCCTCCCAGTGTTAACGAGAATGTCTCTCTCGTTTGCATTCTCAGCTGGAATATCGCGCAGGTGCTATGTCCTTCTCAGGATGTCATATCTGGAGGCACGTGGTGTCCATCTGCTTGGCAGTGGTGATGGAGTGACTTGACTCTCCTTGTTCCCTGTGCTTTCTCTCTAGCTCCATATGGTATTAGAGAATCTACAAGAAGAACAGGTTCACAGAAGGAAGTACCAAAGGGAATAGAAAAATGGTGAGTGAATATTAAATATGATATACTACTACCTTGGGAAGAAGCATATTGCTTCTTTTTAATTAACTGAGTTTAATAACGTTAGTTTTTCACTGGTTTTTAAGTTTTTCGCTGATTCTGAAATTTTGTTTTGTCTAGTCCAGAAAGCCACGTTCCTGTTTCCTTGAGTTATCATCTGAGTGATATGTTTTTTGACCTGTTAAACTTCTCAGCAGAGACCCTCGTATTAGGTGGAAGACTCGTCTATTGGTTACCAGTATACACACCAGAGTATGTAATAATAATAATTTTTCTTTTAGTTTCATTTTTATTATGGTGTTTGTGTATCTAACATGCTTTTTTTCTGTCTCTAATCATATTCAGAGTGAGTATCTTCATGTTTAATTTGTACATGTGTACAATAGCCTTTATTTACCAACACGTTGTATAAAACAGGCCCCTTTCTCTTATTGATTGAATTGCTTTGAACTTTTTATTTTACATCAGGGGTTGGCAAATTACAACCTGTGAGCTTGATACAGTCTTTAGCCTTTTTTTTTTTTCTTGTAAAGCAGTTAAGACTGGTTTTTGTCTTTTTAAAGGACTGTTAGAAAGGAAAAAGGCAACAAAAAAGAATATGTGTCAGACGCACACGTGGTCCATAAGGCTAAAATATTTACTGTCTGACCTGTAAGTGCAAAAGCTTGCCCTGTTGTTTATCACTGTTAGTTCAGGGTCTGTGTGTCAGCTGTTCATTAGCTCTTTTGCCAGGCCACAAACGTAGGTAATTTTTAACAACTTAGCTGAGTGATTCATTTGTTTACTGTCAGCTTCAATATATGTTGCTCTTGTGATTGTCTTAAAAAACTTAAGACCAAAATAAGAGCTATGCATATATTTAAAGCCCTGATTATGTTCAACATTAGTGGTTTGGGCTTTATTATTCAGTAATTATTAATTTTAAACAGAGCTATATACATCAACAATGAAAGACATGATGTGTTGAACAAAATAGAATCTTTAGAGTTGAAAAGCAGTATCAAGCTCAAAATTTGTCTATTCAATCTGCTATAGAAATCTTTCTTAAAAATTATTTTAATTTTATATTTACTGTATATAGTTAAACAAAGAGTATTTTAAGAACAGTTTTATCTTGTTTGTGTTTTTGTAGAACACAAACAAAATGGTGGATGGTCTTCCAGCAGTTGGAAGCTATGCTTTTTTGTTTTTTTAATAAATGTAACATTGGGAGCTACCATGCGCTAACTTTAGTCTTGCATTTTGTTTATTGGCTAATAAAACTGTGCACATTTGTATCTGAACCCCTTTACACTGGGCTTATGTTCTGTTAAGAAATTAATAGTTTCTTAATTTTAGAAATATGAGGAGTTAATTCTAAGAAATGAAATGACTTGTCTAAAGTTTAAAGCAGACTAGTTCATTGGTTTCATTATTCCTTGTGCTGTGTTCACTTAATTCAGCATCCTGCCAAGATCTCGAGCACCTGGTATATGAAGTGATAGATGAGGCTTTATTAATATTTTCAGAAAATAGCGTATTTGCTTATTTCTATGCAAAAGTGGTTTCTGCCTTAGACAAGCTAAATTCCCGCAGCAAGCTTCCTTGTGTCTTTGTTTTAATTCAAATTTCAGGACTGAATTTTTTTTAAACTTATTTTGAAATAAATTTAAAATTTACAGGAAAGTTTCAAATACAGTACAAAAAGCTCTAATTTCTCCCCTCATCCACATTTTCCAACTGTTCAGATACACCTCCTCTACCCTTGTTTTCTCACACATTACATTTATGCCCACTGTCATTAATCTTTTTTGGGACTGTTTAAGAAGTTGCAGGTATGATGTCCCATCACCCCTACATATTTCATTGCACTTCTCAGTAAGAGCATTCTTGTCAAATCACCATCAGGCCCCAAAGTCTGGAAACAGCATTGATAGTGCTTCTGCCCGATCCTGGACGCCTTCAGATTTTACTGATTATAGTCTCTCCAGCAAAATGTACTGCCTTGATCCATCATGTCATTCTCCTCCAGTCTGGAATACTTCCCCAGTCTTTTCCTTATCTTTTGTGTCCTTAGGAGTTATACAGTACGTGGCTTATATTCTGAAGGTTGACCCTTCACCAGGTCCATCTGTTGTTTCCTCCGTGACCAGGCTCTGGTAATACTTTCGGTAGGAATACCGCAAAAATGGTGCTCTGTTCTTAGTGCCTCGCATTGTGGGGCACACAGGAGCAGCCCCTCCTGGAGATCTTAAACTTAAACATCTGGTCATGTTCTGTCAAGTGGAGAAACTTTATCATTTCTGATAAAGAAATATCAGAACTCTGATAAAGTGATTTATCATTTTCTTTTCAGTTAGTATGTTCCAGGGGACGGAAACCCAGGATACACCAGTATCTTGCTTTATTGCTGACAGCCACCATAATGATGAGTCTGCTATTGCATCATTCCTTCTGCATTTGTAAGCTGGCATTCTGTAAGGATTAGTTTCCCCTTCCCTCCCATTAATTTGTTGATTTATATTGGTATGGAGTCAGAGATTCCAATATTATTCATTGGGTTATAATTTAATTCTATCATGATTTTGTTACTCAGATTGTCCTAGATTTGAAATAGGAGAGTCCCTTTGAGGTAGCTGCACTGTCCTTTTGAAGTATCCTCATTAGTTTTCGTGTTTCTTATTTTCTGGCATTTTTTTTACTCTCCACTATTTTGTAGTTTATTATTTAATTATAATTGAAATTAAATGTGGTTATGAGTATGTTTTATAATTCTTTTGTTGTTGTTATGAAAAGTCAAATTGGAGGCACTTTCAACTATTTTACTATTTCTGAAGATCTTAAAAAAAAACGTCTAGAATGTTTCTTCAGTGACTTCTCTTTTAATAGTTTTTGACAACGGGAAATTTCCAAGTCCATATAACAAAAGGGATTTTTTAGAAGTAAAAAAATAGGCAGGTTTTTATTTGCTTATTTATTTTTTTAGCTTTAGATGTTTTATCAAAGGGAAAATTTCATCCAGGCTAGGACACAAATAGGAAGACTTCTGTGGCATTTACTTCCCTGACTTACTTGTCTGAGAGTTATTTTCAGATCTTCTGATGTTCATTACCAGACTTCCAGTGTGTCTTCTCCTCCGCTTAATCCAAAGTAATCTTATTAATGAACTTAATTTGTCATGAATTTATTTTAGGAAATGAACTGTTTTCACCTTTGCAGCAAACATAACCCAAAATCTTTACTGTTTTTATTAGATGAACTTAAAACTAAAGTCATCTGCAGAAGTTTGAAATATTGTTCTTGCTTTTGAATTAAACAATGTAGAATTTGTTTCAGTTCAGTTCAGTCGCTCAGTCGTGTCCGACTCTTTGTGACCCCATGAATCGCAGCACGCCAGGCCTCCCTGTCCATCACCAACTCCCGGAGTTCACTCAAACTCATGTCCATCGAGTCTGTGATGCCATCCAGCCATCTCATCCTCGGTCGTCCCCTTCTCCTCCTGCCCCCAATCCCTCCCAGCATCAGAGTCTTTTCCAATCAGTCAACTCTTCGCATGAAATGGCCAAAGTACCGGAGTTTCAGCTTTAGCATCATTCCTTCCAAAGAAATCCCAGGGTTGATCTCCTTCAGAATGGACTGGTTGGATCTCCTTGCAGTCCAAGGGACTCTCAAGAGTCTTCTCCAACACCACAGTTCAAAAGCATCAGTTCTTTGGCACTCAGCTTTCTTCACAGTCCT